>JAHRHZ010000111.1:32532452-32595841 GCA_024137785.1 Ginglymostoma cirratum
GATTTCCTGATGAAGGGTCTAGGCCCAAAACGTCAAGCTTTCCTGCTCCTATGATGCTGCTTGGCCTGCTGTGTTCATCCAGCCCCACACCTTGTTGTCTCGGATTCTCCAGCATCTGCAGTACCTTTCATCTCTTTCTTCACGTCAGTGCCTTTGCATTCAGCATTTCCTGTTAGCATTCTCAGCGGCTGGTACTTCCCTCTCTCTCTTTATCTTTCTGCAGCCTCTGGCTAATGTCTCCCCAGGCAGCAATGTTAACAGCTTGTACCTTTCTCTCTCTCTCTCTCTCTGCAGCCTCTGGCTAACATAGCCAACACTGATTCGAGATGATCAGCAAAAGAACCAGTGACATCATGATGGAAAACCTTTTCAATGCAGCAGGTAGTCAGGATCTGGAATCTATTGTCTGACAGTGTGGTAGAGGTGGATTCAAAAGGAAGTAAATGAAATTAAAGGAAAAGGAAAATTGTAATGGGGAAAGGGCAATGAGTGAGTTTAATAAACTGAGTTGTTTTGCAGAGAGCCAGTACAGATAAAACAGGCCAAGTGGCCTTTTTCTATGCTGTAACCATTCTAAAATTCTAAGATACAGCTCTCAGCCCTTCCACAATGATCAAAATTGCTGTAACCCGCAACAGAGTGGAATTTTAAAATTGGCCACTCGGTAGAAAATGGATGGGGTTGTTAGCAAAACTGTGAGTATTCCCAGCAATAAGACATTTATCCCAGTTCTGTCGCTCTCCTGACGTCTTCTAAAAATAACCAACTGTCTGGCAATATTCTCTTTACTCATCTTTCCATGGACGTGTGCTATGTTGTTCTCCACTGATCTCTCTAGCCTCACAGCTATCTCTCCTTTTCCCATGATTTCTGGCCCTCTCAGAATTGTCTTCTTTGTTTCTGACTTATTCAGAAATAAACTATGCTTCATATCAAGGGAGTTGCAGCCAGAAAGTCAATTCCATAAATGCTTTTCAGGCCCTGCTTTAACTTCAGAGAAATGTCATGCAAATTCTAACTGCTTCTGGGTTTATGAGTTATTTTCCCACTTGTATCTCTGTTCCCTCCCTTGCCTCCAAGAATTCATATCTTACATGGCATTCCATTAAGTTGAAAGCCAAATATAACTCTTGCGTTCTTAAGGTATTTTCAACATGACTAAAGTAAGTATTCAGAAATGTATTTTTCTGAAGAAGGGTCTAGACCTGAAACGTCAGCTTTTCTGCTCCTCTGATGCTGCTTGGCCTGCTGTGTTCATCCAGCTCTACACCTTGTTATCTCATGTCTGTAATGAGACTGTGTTTCAGATTTGTTTTCTATGTTCCAGCTCTAACATTGACACTTTACATGAGGGAATGTTCAGGACAGCACCTGGCATATCTAAAAAAATGAGGCAACAACCTCATAAAGCCACAACACAGGACGAATTACATGTTAAACAGAGAAGTGGCATGCAATCAACAGAGCTAGGTGATCGCACAAGCAACAGATCAGACTAGGCTCTGCATTCCTGACACATCTACCTGTCAATGGTGGCTGATAGTTAAACAACAAGGAGAGGGACGTTCCACAACTATTCCCATTCTCAATGATGAGGGAGCCCAGCATATCAGTACAAAAAGTCATCATAAATTGGCTCATTCTCCATGGAAGTGCCTCTACCAATCACAGTTCACTTGCCAAGCAATCAGCACTCTGTTCTCTTAGCGTTTATCTTTATTCCTCCTTTTACTTTGGTATTTCTTGTGAATCATCCTGATGAGTCCAAGACCCAATGCTTCATTGTTTTTTCAATAATACTCAAGTTCTGCCCCATAAAACAACTATGTATATGTTTAATTGCTATCACTTCAGAGAAGGTGTTGATAATATTTGATATGAATCATTTTCAGCTGAATGCATTTGAGGCATTGATGTAAATCAGACAGCAGGCAAATTTCACAGATGCAAAATGAGGACCAGATACTTAACATTGTCAATGTGCTTATATCTATATTATATCACACGTTACAGTTCAAGTAGAATCCAAATTTTGTAATGCATTAATAATGAATCAGCAATAATCAAACTCCAATTTCATCTATTCAATTAATTTCCTCTACTTTAAATTGACAAATCCCAAAATCACATCAACATTTTCATCCTTCTGAGAATGATTCTTCGTAACACCTTACAGATGATGCGCAACATTCTGATGTAAATTGAAAAGGTATTTTTTTTCATTTTAATGTGCAGCTAATAAGGAGATCATAAATGTATACACAATGATGGGTGAAACGGTGACTCAATGGTTAGCACTACTGTCTCACAGCGCCAGGAATCAGAGATCAATTCCTGCTTCAGGTGACATCTGTGTGGAATTTGCATATTCTTCCTTGTTTGCATGAGTTTACTCCGGGTGATCAGGTTTCTTCTCACAGTCCAAAGATGTGCAGATTAGGTGGATCGGCCATGCTGAATAGTCCATAGTGTTCAGGAATGTGCAGGCTAGGGGTGGATTAGCCATGGGAAATGCCAGGTTACAGGGATAGGGTGGGTCTGGGTGGAATGCTCTTTGGAGGAATGGAATGGACATGATGGCCTGAATGGCCTGCTTCCACAGAATCAGCGTTCTATGACTATTCCTCACCTGAAGGCTGCTGTATTGCATGCTAACACTGCAATCAGACGTTTTTATTTTACAGAAAGT
This sequence comes from Ginglymostoma cirratum, assembly GCA_024137785.1. Classification (NCBI taxonomy): domain Eukaryota; kingdom Metazoa; phylum Chordata; class Chondrichthyes; order Orectolobiformes; family Ginglymostomatidae; genus Ginglymostoma; species Ginglymostoma cirratum. The sequence continues at coordinate 32,535,142 of JAHRHZ010000111.1, forward strand.
ATTATGGCAGATTTTGATTTTGAACATAAACGTATAATGTTTAATAATGAGCCAACAACCTACTTCATGTTTCTCTTACTTTTTACTTCCATTGACTTTAATGAAAATGTACGACAGGCTCCAACTTATCTGACAATTTATGCTTTTGCATCAATTTGAGATTTAACTATGTGAGTTTTCTATTACAGCATAAATTTGCATATTCAGCAATTAATAAATACCCACATCAAATTTAATTCCTAATCCTTTCAAGCAGTTTTAAAAAAAACGCAATTTAGTGGAAAGACTATTCACCCTTTGGGACATAATTTTCTTGAGGAAAAGTGCAGTGGTTAGATTTTACAGGGTGGACAGATTTCTCACCTTTCAACCTAAAATATCATTGGCACCTTGTTAAGAAGGGCTACTTCGTTGCCATGGAACAATAATACAGTGGTAGCAGCTTACATTAGTGCAGTGGGACTTGGCACCTCATAGACATTTGAAGTTCTGCACTAGAGAACTGCTGGTCAATCTTTGTACTCCCAAATTTATTAAGACAGTAGGGCCACTTTGGACCTACAACTCCTCATGATAAAGTGAAGGCAGGTAACTTTGGCCAAGTTTGAGGATTTAGGGCAATCATGAGTGGGACATCCTAACGGGGGGGGGGGGGCCCCCCCCGCCCGGGGGCGGGGGGGGGTGCAAGACAGTCAGTGAAGGTCAGGTTAGAAAGACCTCAAAGCCATGGACATAGGATAAAATTAGACCATTCCGCCCATCTAGTCTGCTCTGCCATGCTAAATTGCCCGTAGTGTTCAGGGATGTGTAGATTAAGGGGATGGGTCAGGATGGGATGCCCTGAGTGTCTGTGTGGACTTGTTGGGCCAAAGGGCCTGTTTCCACACTGTAAGGATTCTACGATATGAAATTGCATGCTAACCCTAAGAGGAAGCTGAACTAGAACTCCCAAGTCTCTTTGTGATTCGGATTTCTGAAGACCAGCTCTGTGATGGGGTTGGGACGGTGGTGATGGCTCAAGCTGGGGGACTGTCTTTGGATGGAGGAATGGAGGTTTGATCTGATGGGCTGTAGGAACCCCCAGTTGAGAAATGGTCTCCTCCTGGCTGACAGCAATCAGCTGTCACAGCTGCCTGTCTTTCTCTGCAGACTGAAATATTGCAACCAAGTCAAAATGAGGCCCTGTAAGTGGTGGTTAATTATCTACTTATTGGTTTTGATGGTCCTAAAAGCATGTGACCTGTCTGACACCTTCCACAACATGGGACAGGCCAGGGGTGACTAGAAAGGCAGCCATTGGACCGTCAGCTTTTCTCAGCAAACTGTACCATTTCAATTGCACAAGAAGGGAGGTGATGGCCTAGTGGGTATTATCACTGGACTGTTAATCCAGAGACCCAGATAATGTCCTGGGGTCCTGGGTTCGAATTCCACCGCAGCAGTTGGTGGAATTTGAATTCAATAAGTATCTGGAAATAAGAGTCTAATGATGACCATGAATCCGTTGTCGATTGTTGGAAAAATCCATCTGGTTCACTCATGTCCTTTAGGGAAGGAAACTGCCATCCTTACCGGTCTGGACTATGTGTGACTCTAGATCCACAGCAATGTGGTTGATTCTTAACAACCTTCTGGGCAATTAGGAATGGGCAATAAATGCTGCCTAGCCAGCGATGCCCTCATCCCATGAAAGAATAAAGGATAAAAAGAATAAGTAATACACTGTATGTTTTATTTATTTCCAAATTCAGTCTCTGTTGGCAAATGGAACTGTCAGTCAAGTTTTCAAGACCATGGTTGCTCTTAGCCAACTTGGAAAAACTTTATTTCACATTAAAACAAGAGAAGAAGGTTATGGCAGGCTCTATACTTTTACAAGGCTGTGTTAACTCAATATTATTACAAATGTGTGGCTCTTCCTCAAGGCTTTTCCCTGCCTGATTGATGCTCTGGAACTACAAGCCTGAAAAAAATCTTCTTAAATGCCTCTGTCTCACTCTGCTTAATCACAACTGGGATGATGAATGGAAGAACAGCAAGACACAAATAGTGAAAAAAAGTAGCTAGACAAATTGAAGAGTTGCATCACCAAAGCTCCCATCATGAGGTCATCTACTGTTGCTGTAAATGAAAAGTTTGGAAGATCATGGTCATTTGCATCACTTCATTTTCCACCTAGACTGACCAGTCCAGAGCCAACAACCTGCACCGAACACTCTGTTCATTTTTTTGACAGCTGTAACAAATTTCACCACAGCAGCTCAGACAATCCAAAGTATTTTAAAATGATCAACTGGGTTCTAAATATAACAGCACACAACATTCTTAAAAATTGCCAACTTGTCTCATCTCCCAATGTTAGTGTAATTTTTTAAAAATACAGAATCCTATACTGGTGTTCATGTCTTCATCATTAAAAAAAAACTCCTCTCTTAGTCCATGCAATATATGTACACCAAGTTTCATTGAGATTTGTTCATTATTCTTTGAGATTCATACAGACTTTGAGGGCAAAATAGTCTGGGGAAATTGGTGGTGTCAGTGCACTAGTAATCTAGAGGCCTCATTGCACTGAGAACATGTTTTCAGATCCCATTATTGGCGGCTATTGGAATTTATATTCAGTTCATAAAATCTGAACTGAAAACTAATCTCGGTAATGGCAAACGGGAAGACATCATCAATTGTTACAAAAAGCATTTGAGTCACTCACATCTTATACAGAGGAAATCTGTCATCTTTACCTGGTCTGGCCTGTGTGTGACTCCAGATCCAACACAATGTGACTGTTAACTGTCTTCTGAAATGGCCAAGCAAGCCACTCACCTAAGGATAAGGAACAAGTACCGGTCATTCCATTGGCACCCATGCTCTTTGAATGAATTTAAAAACAAACTCTCCTGGAATTTCAATGGTGGATGTAATAGGAAATTGGAAAATGTTATTAGAAAACAGAATGATGGAATAAATTGGATGAAAGAAGTAGCAGTGAAAATATAACCATCTGCAAGAAATGAGTAAATGTCATTCGCATATTTATCTTGTATTTCCCCATCGAACTTCAAAATGGACAAACTCTTGAGTTGATCCAGGGCCTTCAGTGTCAGGATTTGACAAACCAGTATTGACGGGATCCCAAGACATTCGAATATCCAAAAAAAGCACGTGTACACATACATAATACAAACACCAAGATACACACATGCACTCACAAACAAAACACATGTACGCAGAAATATGTATTTGATTTGTTCATATTGCACCACATAAAATCTTTGCCTTTAGACATTCCTGACAGTGAACTTTGTGAACTGTATAACATATGTTATAATAGAAATTTATTTTTAACGCTTAAGCACTCTTTTGAACATATAACTTACATGACCATAAGGTATAGGAGAGAAATCAGGCCATTCAGCCCCTCGTGTTTGATCCATCATTCGATCATGATTGATATATTTCTCAACCCCATTCTCCTGCCTTCGTCCCATAGCCCTTTATCCCTTACTAATCGAGGACCTATCTATCTCTGTCTTAAGTACACTCAAAGACTTGGCCTTCACAGCCCTCTGCAGCAATGAATCCCATAGACAGAACACGACTGGCTAAAGGAATTCCTCCTCATCCCAGTTCTAAAGGGTTGTCCCTTCACTCTAAAACCATGCCCTCAGGTCCTAGTCTTTCCTACCCATGGAAACATCTTCTCCACATCCACTCTATCCAGGCCTCTCAGTACTCTACAAGTTTCAAGGAGAATCCCCCCTTGTCCTTCTAAACTCTATCGAGTACAGACTCAGAGTCCCCGACCACTCCTCACATGACAAGCCCTTCATTTCTGTGATCGTTCTTGGAAACCTCCTCTGGACCCCCACTCATACCAGCACAAACTTTCTTAAATACAGGGGCCAATACTGCTCACAATGTTCTGTCTGACCACAGCCTTATACAGCCTCAGCAGAACATTTCTGCTGTTGCATTCTAGCCCTCTTAAATGTTAATATTACATTTGTCTTGCTAACTGCCAACCGAACATGCATGTTAACCCTAAGACAATTTTGAACTTGGACTCTCAAGTCCTTTGGTGCTTCAGAGTTCTGAAGCATTTACCCTTTCATAAAATAGTCTACGCTTGCATTCTTCCTGCCAAAGTGTATCCTCACACTTTTCCACATTATATTTCATCTGCCACTTCTTTGTCCACTGTCCTAATCTGAACAAGTCCTTCTGCAGCCTCCCCACTACCTCAACACTATCTGTCCCTCCACCTATCTTTGTGTCATCTGCAAACTTAGGAACAACGTCCTCAGTTCCTTTGTCAATGTCATTAATGTAAACTATGACCAGTTGCGGCCCCAACACAGACCCCTGCAGAGCTCCACTAGCTGCTGACTGTCAGTGAAAAAGATCCTATTATCCCTACCTTCTCCCAGACAGCCAACCCTCTATCCTTGCCAGTATCTTGACCCTAACACCATGGTCTCTTATTTAATAGGCATCTACGTCACACCTTGTTAAAAAGCCTTCCGGAAGTCCAAATGCACCTTATCCACGAGCTTTCCTTTGTCTAACTTGCTTGTTACCTCCTTAAAGAACTCTAACAGATTTATCAGACATGACCTCCCCTTGACAAAGCCGTGCTGCCTTAGCCTTAATAAAAACCAAAAGAACTGTGGACGCTGTAAATCAGGAACAAAAACAAAGTTGCTGGAAAAGCTCAGCAGGTCTGGCAGCATCTGCAAAGAAAAAAACAGAGTTAACATTTCAGGTGCTGTTCTGGACCTCAAACGCCAACTCTGTTTTTTTTCTTCACAGATGCTGCCAGACCTGCTGAGCTTTTCCAGCAGTAGAGATAACAAGGTGTGGAGCTGGATGAACACAGCAGGCCAAGCAGCATCATAGGAGCAGGAAAGCTTGATGTTTCGGGCCTAGACCTTTCATCAGAAAATCACTTTGCTTTTCCAGCAACTTTGTTTTTATTTCTGCCTTCGCCTTATTTTACTATGCACTTCCAAGTACTCCGCAATCTAATCCTTAATAATGGACTCTAAAATCTTACCAATGATTGAGGTCAGGCTAACTGGCCTAGAGATTCCTGCCTTCTGTCTCCCTCCTTTCTTAAACAGGGGTCTTACATTAGCCACTCTCCAGTCCTCTGCGACCCTCCCTGTCTCCATGATTCCTGAAAGATCACCACCTCTATAATAGTCATTTATATAAATGATTTAGATGTGAACATAGGAGGGATGACTGTTAAGTTTGCAGATGACACCAAAATTGCAAGTGTAGTGGATAGTAAAGAAGGTTACTTCAGACGAAAATGGGAATGTGATCAGATGAGCCAAAAGGAGTGCCAGATGGAGTTTAATTTAGATAAATGTGAAGTGCTGTATTTTGGAAAGGCAAATCGAGGCAGGACTTAGATGCCTAATGGTAAGGTCCTGGGGAGTGTTGCTGAACAAAGAGACCTTAGAGTGCAGGTTCATAGTTCCTTGAAAGTGGAGGCGCGGGTAAATAGGACAGTGAAGAAGGCGTTTGGCATGCATGCCTTTATTGGTCAGTGCATTGAGTATGGGAGTTGGGAGGTCACGTTGTGGCTGTACAGGACATTGGTTAGGCCACTTTTGGAATACTGCGCACAGTTCTGGTCTCCCTGCTATAGGAAGAATATTGTGAAACTTGAAAAGGATCGGAAAAGATTTACAAGGACATTGTCAGGGTCAGAGGGTTTGAGCTATGGGGAGAGGCTGAATAGGCTGAGGTTATTTTTTTCAGAACGTCGGAGGCTGAGGGGTGACCTCAGAGAGGTTTATAAAATCATTAAGAGCATGGATAGAATGAATAGCCAAAGTATTTTCCTTAGTGTGGGGGAGTCCAGAACTAGAGGGCGTAGATTTAAGGTGAGAGGGGAAAGATTTAAAAGGGACCTAAGGGGCAACTTTTTCACACAAAGGGTGGTGCGTGCGTGTATGGAATGAGCTGCCAGAAAAAGTGGTGGAGGCTGGTACAATTACATTTAAAAGGCATCTGGATGGATATTGAAATAAGAATGTAGAGGGATATGGGCCAAATGCTGGCAAATGGGACTAGAGTAATTTAGGATATGTGGTCAGCATGGATGAGTCTGACTGAAGGGTCTTTTTCTGTGATGTACAACCCTTTGACTCTAATCTCATCAGCTACCTCCTTCAGAATTCTGGGGTGTAGTGCATCTTGTCTGGGTGATTCATTCACCTTCGGCCTCCCCAACACCTTCCCCTGGGTGACAGCCACTATACTCACCTCTGCCTCCTGAGTCTCTTGAAGTTCTGGTATGCTGCTGGTGTCTTCCACTGTGAAAACTGATGCAAAGCACCTATTCAGTTCCTCTGCCATTTGTTTTCCCCATTACTACTTCTCCAGCCTCATATTCCAGCGATCAAATTTCCACTCTTGTCTCTCTCTTACTTTTTAACTATCTAAAAAAAACTCTTACAATCTTCTTTAAAATTACTTGCTAGGTTAGCCTCATATTTCATCTTCTCCCCCTTTTTTTTTTTAGTTATCCTCTGCTGCTCGTTTTTAAAGGCTTTCCAATCCTTTGGCTTCCCACTATTCTTCACCACGTTGTATGCTTGTCGTTTGCTTTTATGCTGCCCCTGATTGCCTGGTCGGCCATCGTTGCCCCTGTCCTCCCCTTAATATGTTTCTTCTTCCTTGGGATGAATTGTTGCTGTATCACCTGAATTACCCCCAGAAACTCCTGTCATTGCTGCTCCACCATCTTCCCTGCTAGGCTCCCCTTCTAGTAAACTCCCTCATGTCTTTGTTGTTACCTTTACCTAATTATAATACTGTTAAATCCCTTTCAAAATAAAGGGTGACTCCTATCATGTTGTGTCACTGCTCCCTAGGGGTCCTTCACTTTAAGCTCCCTAATCAAGTCTGCCTTATCATACATCACAAAATCCAGAACTGCTTGTTCCTTAGTGGGGTCTAACACAAGCTGACATAAAAACAATTTCATAGACATTCCATGAATTCCTTTTCTTGAGATTTGCTACTAACCTGATTTTCCCAGTCCACCTGCATATTGAAGACCCCATGGCTATTGTAATGGTGCCTTTCTTACATGTATTTTCTATCACCTGATTTATTTTCTTATTCACATTCTTACTGCTTCTAGGAGGCCTATACACTTGGTCTTTTCTCCCCTATGGTTCCTCAACTCTAACCATACAGATCCTATGCCTTCCAACTTTATATCACTTCTTGCTATCAACTTAATTTTGTTTTTAGTAACAAGGCAAACCCATCCCCTCAGCCCATCCTTTTGATAAGATATATATCCTTGGATATTCAGTTCATAGAATCACAGTATCCTGACAGTGCAGAAAGAGGCCATTCAGCCCATTGAGTCTGCACCAACCCTCCAAATATCATCCCACCCAGATTCAAACCCCCACACACAAACAACCCCCACCCTATCCCTGTAATCCCACATTTCCCATGGCTAACCCACCCAGTCTACGCATCCCTGGACACTGCGGTGCGATTTAGCATGGTCAATCCACCTAACTTGCACTCTCACTGTGGAAGAAAACCAGAGCATCTGGAGTAATCCCATGCAGACATGGGGAGAATGTGCAAACTCCACACAGACAGTCACCCAAGGCCAGAATCGAACCTTGGTCCCTGAAACTGTGAGGCAACAGTGTTAACCACTGAGCAACTGTATAGTTCCCAGCCCTGCTCCCCTTGTAGTCATGCCTCTGTGGTCATGCCACAATATTGTACCTGCCGATTTCAATCTGCACTACAAGCTCTTGTGCCTAGTTTCATATATTGCGTCCATTTAAGTACATAACCCTCAGTCTTACATTGACGGCCCCTGCTCTGATAGTAATCCCCTTATCTGCTGTGCCTGAAGTTAGATGCCTGAACCTTTCCATACTCTGTGTCCTATTACTTGTTCTGGAAACTTTAGTAGCCTCTGCTGAGCCTTCCACCCCTTAACTTTTTCCGTAATTTTCCATGCAACCGAATCCACCCCTGAACTATTTAGTTTAAAGCTCTACCCACAGCCCTAGTCATGTGATTTGCCAGGACTCTGGTCCCAGCATGATTCAGGGAACACTGAAACAGCTCTCTCTTTCCTCAGTATTCATGCCAATGTCCCATGAACTCAAACCCATTTCCCTCACACTAATCTTTCAACTGTGATTTTACTGCTATAATCTTGTTGACCCTACGCAAATTTGTTTGTGGCCCAGGCAGTCATTCAGAGATTATTGCCTTTTTGGTTCTGCTTTTTAATTTAGCCCCTAGCTGTTCATATTCCCTCAGCAGAACCTCTTTCCTCTTTCTACCTATATTGTTGGTACTTACATGGACCACAACAACTGGTCTTACCCCTCCAAGTTCCCATGCAGCCCAGGTGAGGTATCTGGAACCTGGGCCCCAGGCAGGCAACACAGCCATTAGGACTCTCAATCCTGGCCACAGAGAACAACGTCTATTCCCCTGACAACACTATTCCTGATTACAACTACATTTCTCTTATGCCCCCACTCCCGAACAGCTCCCTGTACCATAGTTATGGTCAGTTTACTCGTCCTCCCTGCAGCCCCAACTCTTATCCACACAGGGAGCAAGAATCTCAAACCTGTTGGACAACCTCAAGAGCTGAGGTTCCTTCAGCACTACCTCCTGAATCCCTGTACCTGCATTGCTCACAGTCACACCCTCCTATCCTTGATCTCTGACCAAATTTGAGGTAGTTAATGTAAAGGGTGTGACTGTCTCCTGAATCACAACATCCAGGTAATTCTCCCCCTCACTGATGTGTCACAACTTGCAAAGCTCAAATTCTAGCTCATCAACTCTGAACTGGAGTTTCTCAAGCAATCAACACCTGCTACAGATGTGTCACTGTGAACCACAATGGGGTCCACCAGCTCCCATTACAGTTGCAACACATTTCCTGGCCCTGCATCTCTATTTTAATTATTTATTCTTATTAATTTGATTTTTAAAACTTTTGCGCTGGTCTTTTAGTTTGTAGCTATTTTTCCAACTTACCTTCAATCTGAAAGCAACCTGTAACAGGCACTGAAAGTAGTAGCAATCAGCAACTAGTGAAGTTATGATTTACCTCTTTCGTGCTGGGCAGCTGATCTTGAGCTTTAAGTTCATCCCATTTGAAAAACACACAAACTATGAGCCAAAAGAAATTAAACTAAAAACACCACTTCCCTGCTGCACCAAATTTCTCAGTCTATATACTCACTTGGGCTGTGTCTCACTCTGGATGGGATCTGTCCTTCTTGACCATGCGAAGCTTACTGATACATAACTTGTATACTTACACATAACATTTTTTTTAAAAAACAGGTTAGAATAAATTGCACTTGTTCCTTTAGATTTGCCTATCAGTTTTATAGTTCAGCAAAGGTTATTCACCTCCATGCCAACCACTGACTGTAACTTCTTCGGGACAACCCAAGATTGCAGAAGGCAAGATTCAAATACAAATTTTTAATTTAAATTTACAGTCAAAGCAAACACCAGAAGCAAAATAAATAACTGACCAGTCATGATGCCTTGCACTTATTACGTAATACACAGAATTAATTTATTTTCAGAATATTAAATTATGCAATAAAATCTAATTGTATACAAATGCATCACAAGAAGCTGCATGGGCTTTTGCTTCACTTTGGTTCTTGTAGCTATTATTGCTTGGGTTTGGCAACTCCTCAGTAATCCCACACAGAATTGTTATGTTGTGGAGGTATAGTACTGAATAAAGAAATACTGTTTTTTTTAATGACTCCATTTTGAGTTCCTCCAATGAAAAGGATAAAACAAGAGCTCTTCTTGAGAAATCAAATGTGCTCTTGAACAGTGTTTCAGCAGTTTACTTGGTTTCCTATGGCGACTGGCATTTATACACAGCAGTCTTCTGTTTCAGAATAAGTTTGTTCTTTCTTATGCGCCAACTTCTTTGTTGTTTCACCAGCTAAGGCTTGGAAGTTATATAACTGGCATCCATGAAGGATCTGCACAAAACAAGGAACAAATTAAATTGCTTTTGGGCTCAGGTTCAGCATTTTCGGTGCAGGAGTTATAAGCAAATGATTCACAGCCTCTAACTTGGAGCAGCAAATGAAACCTCAATACAAGATAGACAACTTGCTTAAAGGAATGATAAATGTGCACTTTCTACTTCTTCAGGAGCTGGCCAGTTTCATCTCTCAAGCATTCTGTGTGGGATTGTGCGAGTGAACAAATCAAGGCGAGAGCTGATGATGTTGACAAATACGTTTGTAATGGTGAAAAATTTATCAAGTCCTCTCTGAAAATTCACTGCATAGAAATGGTTTCTATTTCTCAGGTCACCCATAGTCAGATTAGGAGCAGATAGCTATGCCAAGTGTACGACAAGGTATTAGAATTATGAATCTGTAAAAAGTTAAGCTTAACTGTCAATCGATGCCAGTGTCGATGCCTAGGGTGGACAGCCACTTGATGGTTTTTGATAAGCACTTAAAACAGGATAAATTGAAATCTAGAAGGTAATGCACATTAGTTTTAAAGTGGTAATGTTGAGTTCACTGGCATTGAAATGGTGATTTTTGTCAGGATATGATACTCTAAATCTTCTAAATTTTTTTTTAATGAAAAGTACCTCCATATTAAGTCTGAATCAAGTCAAGAACTGTCTATAGATTATTTCAGTTAGGTGGCTTTCATGATTTATTTATACAGATGCGCAAAATATTGTCCAAAATTAGAATACAACCCATCTTGCAGGGCTTTATATTATTTGTCTTGCAATGCAGCTGCTCTAAACATGACAAATAATACACAAGGGATTAACACAGCTGTCACCTTTCTGTCACTTTTTTGTCAGATTAATAGGGTATCAGAGTTAATAGAATACCTCCGAGAGCTGATCATTCAATACATCCTGGAACGTGATACAGGATTTACCTCGGGTTGGGACGAATCAAATTGTGAATAAGATGTCATTTTAACTCAATCTTCCAGGGATGAGAGGGGCAGTAGCGTGGAATGGTAGCAGGATGTGGGAAAGATGAAATTATCAGCTCAGTCTTCAATTTTGCATTCATTGTATTTTCCCCTGCTTTAATGGAAAACAAATTTGAGTAAAGTTTGGGACAACCAATCTGTCGCTGTTAATTATTCACTGGGTGAGTCAGATTAAAATTACCCAATAAACAATCAAACAGATTAGGCACACATGTACAGGATATCTGCTTCCAAAAACCAATCCAGTACCAACGATGGTACAACACCACAGCATCGGCAGCGAGGAAAGTTTAAGAAGGTGGACAATCAAAAACTTTCAAAGATACTCAGAATCTACCAAGAGTAAATTTCACAAGGTAATCAAGCTTTTACACATTGTTAATCATACACACCATGTCAGCAGTACAGGAGATTTCATAACCAGATATCAAAAGTCCTTAAAAGGTCGATTATGCACAGAGAAAACTAAATCTAAAAGGGTGCTAGTGGAAAAATAGCACCACTATGCATCTTCAAAGTTACGTAACTAAACAAATAGCAAGATATAAGAACAGAAATTGCTGGAAAACCTCTACAGATCTAGCAACATCTGTGGAGAGAAATCAGAGTTAATGTTCCAGATCGAGTGACCCTCCCTCTGAAGGGTCACTCAACCCAAAACATTAACTCTGATTTCTCTCCACAGATGTGGCCAGACCTGCTGAGCTTTTCCAGCAACTTCTGCTTTTATTTCTGATTTACAGCATCCGCAGTTCTTTTGGTTTTTAAGTAGCAAGATATTCCTTTTGAGCTGCATGTTGAGGGTCTAGACTACAAAGTTGAAAAAGCTCTCAAGGTTAATCTGTTACAGTTTGGCCAGACCCAGTGCGAGCAGTTGGAATTGGCAACTGCCAAAGATGAGCAACAATAAGCTCTGCAAAACATCATTATCCAGGGATGACCTGACAGTATTAAAGAAGTATCTTAGAAGATATGTTCATTTTGACCATGCAGTGATGAACTCATTATACTACTACATGTCACTTTCAAGCTCAAACAAGCATTACCAACAACATTACACCAAGGTATACCTCCATGCTACAGCAGAGACATACGGGAATCGAACACACAGCACGACTTGTGTATTAACCTGTGAACAGCCAAGTGATGAGTTAGAATATTCAACGGCATGTGAATGCAACTGAGGCATGTCAACTGTATCAACCCCAGCAGAGGGGAGGGGGCGGTCTCTGCACTTTTATGATGTTTCATCCACTCCTCAGGCAAAAGTAGCAAAGGAGTTATTTACAATGCCTGTTAAAAACTTGTTATAGATTACTGATCTAAATTTCCAATCACCAATAACTTAGCAACACAATGAACATAACGGCTGCTGTTTACAAACAGTTCATTCCATGTCCTAGATAAAATATGATTTGACGACAGACCGCAGTCCACTAGCAAGCCATTTCAAGCCTTACCATGGCTCCTGTATTATTGACATAAGTCATTGATGAGCAGAAACGTAAATAAAAATTAAGGCTAAGTTCATCTCAGATCAATTTTAGTTTGAGGAAAATTGATTAAAATGATGAATACTGGAATACGCGGAAATCAATACAGAAGAAGATCTCCACACCGTGACAAGTCCGCCAAACCGAGACCACTTCTTCTAGGACAAGGCAACCACCATGTCAAGCCGACACCGCCACACTGGGCCGCTTAAATGTCCTGTGTTAAGGATTCCAATGGATCCCCTTGCATGCCTTCAATCTATGCTGGAATAATAACTGTATGGCTATCGGTAAATCCATCGTTAATAATGCGAAGATAATAGATTGTGGGATAGCAATAAATATGGATAATTGCATGGAGATTGTGTGCAGGAGCTGTTCCTTGGTGCAGTAAGCAAAGTGATTTATTGAACAAAACTAACAAACTATTACATACAAAGAAAAATCAAGAAATACAAAATGTACAGCATTATATAAACAAAGTAACAACTCAAAGAATTAAGCTGGAAATCTTTCTCATTTAAGTTATGCAAGGAAGTAGATTGCTTCTTTACATTTTAGTGTGTTCACCTTTCTTTTCATTATCTACCAGTTTTTTTGCAATTAATGATGTTGATGATTCATTTCTCGAAATAAACAAGAAACTACAATTACCCGTGCAAATTATAACATTATTTAGATCCAACGTTGTGGTTGTCAGGAACACCCCATGGGGCTAATTAGCAATTTTCACTTCAGGAAAGTTAGTAATAGATGCTGATGGCTAATTGAAGTGCAGCACTTTGAAAATAATGCCACCCTTTCACTTGAGACAGCATTCCAGATGCATGATTTGTTTATCCAGAGGGAATTTAGCCCAGAAATTGTTTGAACGTTCTTTCTCATTTATTTATTCATTCATGGTACATGACAATGGTTGGCAAGGTCAACAATTATTGGGTCAACCCATCTTAATTTCTTCTGAGAAGGCGACGGTGATTTGCCTCTTGATCTGCTGTTGCCTATATGACGAAAGTACAGTACGATAAAAGTGCTGCTAGGAAGGGAGATCCAGAACTTTAACACACTGAAAATGAAGGAATGGTGATGTCCTCAAGTCGAGATGGTGTAAAACTCAGAGGGAAACTTGGGGGAAGTAGTGTTGTTGCAATATTATTTTGACTTTTTTCCAATAGAAGTCACATTTTGTTTTTAATTTATGGGATGTGGGCATTGCTAGCCCATCCTTTGTTTCATTTGTTGAAAAATGTTGTTGGAGATGCACTCATCCAGGCGTATGGAGAGTGTTCCATCATACTCCTGACTTGCATCTTGCAGATATCGGAAATTTTTAAGGGTCAAGTGGTGAGGACCCATCACAGAACACACAGTATGTCTGTGGCCACTCCAGTTAAGTAATTCAGCAATGGTGATGCTTTGAAATTTCAATGAGAGATGGTTAGATTCTTACTTCTTGAAAATGGTCATTGTCTTGACTCTGGCACTTGTGTTGCACAGATGTCACTTGCCACTTAGCGACACAAATGTGAGTGTGGACATGAACAGCTTCATTTTCTGAGGAATTACTGTTAGAACTGAATGACCACTGTGTAATCACCAGTAAATATCCCACTTCTGACCTTATAATGGAGGGACAATCACTGATGAAGCGACTGAAGATAGAAGGACTTTTTCACTATCCTGTGGAGTCCCTGCAGATTGTTTCATTGGTTAGATTTTATCCCCATAATTCTGCTAAGAGGAAAAAAAACATATTCTGCTGCAAATGTTAGCCGATAACAGAATAGTAAGGGTAATAGTACACTTAATGACAACTGGAAGCAACAATCTATGTCCTTCACTCATAAAATGTGTGCATTGTAAAAGAAAAGAAATGCATTGGTGGGGAAAGAAATAAAATGGAACAGAATCAAAGCAGAAAGAAAAACTAAATAAATAGAGGGAAAAATGTTAGATTTAAAGGGAAAGAAAAGAAACCAAAAGGAGAAGTAACAAAAAGAATTAAAATTTTATGATTAAAAGATCTCCAACAATGATTTATGATCCATTGGCAACAGGCTTCATAACTTAAACTTCTCCCTTAATAAGCCATTTGCAGGGAAGTACTAAATTTGATCCTTAAATGAGATGCTAAATACTGTAAGTAGAGGCTTTAACTTTCTGTGAGGAATTTAACGTGTCAATTAAGGTGCAAATTCTGCAGTTTTGTCAAATCTGTGAAGAACTTCGGCCAAGGCGTTGCTTTGGACATCTAACAACTTGTGTTGACTCAAAATTCAGGGTACCATTTCCTCATCACAAGTCTCTGGAAGATTTACATATTAGCAAAGCATGCACCAATTAATTGGATGAATGCACCAATCACGTTATACTGGTAGCAAAAACTGGGACATTATTGCATCCTCAAAGAAGACTACTGGTGGGGTAGTGTCTTCTTTCTTAGTGCACTACACTTGTAGCTTGTTCACCTGAATTGCTTGAATAATTCAAAATATTTATTTAAAGGCCAAGATAATCAGCAATTTGGGAAAAAAGAAACAGTCCCAAAATTCCATCATCCACTTAGTAATCTTAAAGAATGATCAGGCCCATTTGTCCACATTCTACAAGGTTAAATTTCAATGGAGCACCACTGAAATTAGGCAAATTTCCTTACATGGTGAAAATCATGAAGTACAAAATCTCAATTGTTCAGTTTCCACCTAATTTAAACTATTACAATCGAGGGAGGAAAATGGTGACTTTTAAGATTTCTACACATTATATCTTGATGGAATGTCATTTCTGCGATTCCCAGTTTATGCACAAATTATGTCAAATAAACCCACTTTTGACACAAATGTAAATCTGAACAACTAAGAACTAATGTGAGTTCTCTCAAGAGCCTAGTACAGGGTTTGTAAAGTTGGAGTCACTGTCCCATGATCATGCCAGCTTACTACATATATAAACAGCATGTTCATGATAAAGGTTACTGCCATCATGCTTTTACAGAGTAGGAAACTACAAAGCCTGCTTGGCCTAGTGTGATGAAGGAAAGCCACTGCTTGGTCTAACTAGAAACATCTATTGTTGTTAACAAGATATAGTTTATTGTATGATAGCAGTGGGTTTCACATTATTCTCATTGGACTGGGAAGAATGGTAGTTTCCTGGGTGGAAGACTGTGATTCTATTCCTGTCAGTTTGCGGTCTGTAGGGCCCTTTCTGATCACACTCCTGATCCATACCTGATACCCTGTCCCAAATGTGATATGTCTCATATAGCAGCACTTATTGTAACGCCTGACCTGTCGTACAGGATAGCGCTGCTCCTTATTTATGTATGTCTTGATAGTCCTGTACGTATAAATGTGGAGTCAGCTACTGTGATAGAACGAGGAGCTGAGCATGCAATACTGATGGTGCCGGATCACTTTGGAACAGATGATCTAAAATTTAGCAATGCCATATAGAAGTTGGTTATCTTTTTCAAAAGCACTTTGCTCTTCCTTGCCCATTTTACTATTGGTACCTCAGTGAGCAAGTGAACTGTTTAAATCCAGAACCAGTTGTAAGTTGACTAAAGCATTCATTTAAAAAATAGTAGTCTGTTGTCTGAAATAACTTCATTAGGGACCCCATGCATTGCAAATCTCATTGCAAAACTCAGATAACTACATCCATGATCACGGTTTGATTACTCCATTGGGAGAAATAATGTATGATAGTGAAGCAAGACCTTACTTTAAAAACAAATTGACCTCTGACCACACATTTCCACAGTCCGGTGGAGAGTGTGATGGATATCAAAATGAACTGATATCATCTTGCACAGATGGTCACTGTCCGAATGCATTTGTGGTACATGACTCCACACAGATCTGCAGCCACTCCCTAGAAAGAGCCAATTGTATGGAATTTCAAAAGCGGCCACCTTTCACACCCAGTTCTTCAACAGTCAGATCCCAATCCAGTAGCTGGAACAATTTCAACATGGTTTCCCAAGAAGTATGGAGACAGTGACTCTGGACCTTACTCATGCCAAAATAGATTGAATGGCAAAAAAATCTCTGACCCATTTGTAGCCGTGGCACAGCCTGAGTGTCTCTGTAGCTGCGACCTCTGCCTGAGCTCAGTTCTTCTTGTTCACTGGCACTGTGACTTGGGGCTGCCCTTCTTGGACCTACTGTCTCTTCTGGGCCTACTTCCTCTCCTAGGTTACTTCCCATTCTGGGCTTACTGCCCCTCCTGAGCCTACTGCCCTTCCTGGGGCTACAGTCATTTCTGGGGTTACTGTCACTCCTGGGAGTGCTGCTCCTCCTGGGACCACTGCCCCTACTAGGCCTACGGTCCCTCCAGGGCCTACTGTCACTCCTGGCTGTGCTGCTCCTCCTGCTCTTCCTTCATTTGCTCTCACTTGCTGAGCAGGGCAGCCAGGGCGGCCAGGATCCCCCGTGACCCCATAGAATCAAGGATCCTGCCGCCGAGGTGTTACATTGGGATCATAAGGAACAGGACAGGTTCTGAGCACAGAGAAGGGTCAGCGCTGGCATACCCTACAGATGATACTGTACACGTTCAATGACACAGGCAGATCCCTGACAACAGGGGCCATGTGTAGTGTTTTCATGGGTCCTTGGAACAGTGTCCTGTTGGGAGAGGTGCTGCACTTGCTGAGTGACTAACACAATGGTCTGTTCCATGCAATCTGAATCCTTTCCATCCCAGCCCCACAACAACCATGGAAATCATTATTGTAAGCAGTAGCCTCTATTATTTTACTCACGATGCAGGTTAGAGGGCATTGGTTCTGTGTGTCCTGCTGCTTCGTGCCCTCTAGTCTCACAAGTATTGAGCTGGTTCGGGCCGGACTTTGCCTCTTTTTCAATTTGGTGATGATAAAATCTGCTTCATCGAGATCTCCATGTGGAATTTACAAAGGCCAATGACATGGTGGGCATCATCCGCGACCAGCGTTTGACACCAGACTCTCTCACATACACTGTGATACACGTTTATAAATGATGGGTAGCTGCATTTTCCAAGCTCATGCTCGATTCCTTCCCCCATTCTCCTGTTCTCCTGTCACAGAGGTGGAATCTACAAGTGTGGTCAGCAAGCTGGCACTGACTCTGCCCATCCGGAACATCGACTCAGGTATTTTCTAGTTGTGGGTTGCTTCTACCAAACAGCGAGTGATGGTGGGGAACACAGCTCATGGCACTGGACTGAACCTGGTCATCAGATACATGTCAGAGTATCCACATATGCTTTGACTTTTGTCCAGCCAGACAGCCCATTTCTACCAACCTCCCACATTTGGAAACCCAACACACAGAGCCCCAGTTCCAACTTCCCTATTTGGCCTCAAGCCCCACCATTACAATTTGATGATTCCCACCATGCTGCCCCCAGTGGAGTCCACAAAGGTATTCACTGCCAATGCCACCCTCACACCGTCTTTTCTGCACCTCCGTACCTTGACTTGTCCCCACCTCAACACATACTTCTGCTTATTCTGAACCTTAAATGTCATCACCCACTAATGCCACAGAACACTCCATTCCTTCCAGCCTCCCTTTCTCCCTCTTCACTGCTCAACATACAGCCCTCCGGGAACTGCCTGCTCCACAGCCCCCTGACCAAGTTTGACAGACATTCCCAGGAAAAGACTGACCAGACCTCTGACTGCTGACCATAGCCTAATCTCCAGACCGTAGTTGGATACATCCTTGGACCATAAGAACCCCATGTGGGCAACTGTCTGTAGCCTAAAGCTCCTGAACTGTGTGTGGACTTTGCCCTTGACTGACAGTACAAGGTTTCCCTGAGACCAGACTCCCACCACCACCCCTATCCCCAATTTGATGGGGTCTACCTCCCAAAGCACTTTGAGAGATGACCATTTGGCTGAAAATCATGCAGTGTGTTTGCTGGGCAGGCAGCTGACATATCATAGAATCATCATAGAATCCCTACAGTGTGGAAACAGGCCATTCAGCCCAACAAGTCCACATCGACCCTCAGAGCACCCACCCAAACCCATCCATCTATAACCCACACATCCCTGAACATGATGGGCAATTTAGCATGGCCAATCTACCTAACCTGTACCTCTTTGGACTGTGGGAGGTAACCGGAGCACCCAGAGGAAACCTGCGCAGACACAAGGAGAATGCGCAAACTCCACACAGACAGTTGCCCGAGGGTGGGATTGAACCTGGGTCCCTGGCACTGTGAGGCAACAGTGCTAACCACTGAGCCACCGTGGGAAAGAGCAGAGGTCTGAAAGGGCTGGTGAAGATATGAAGGGGAGGACAAGGCCACTGATGGGTTTGAAAGTGACATATGTAAAATGTGTGAGATTGACATCTCACTGTTCCACACAGCAAGATATCCACCCCTCCAAGACTGATCTCTACAGAGGGGCAATGACAAGCAGCTTGGATCAGTATGTTCTTTAAACAGCAAGTCAATATGGTAGAACGATGAGCATTTAGGCTCTGGGTAAAGCACCATCCTGCTAAAACGCATGCATTGCAAGGCAAGATTGGGTTACTGTGAGCATTCAAGTGTGCATTAATTCAATGTGCATTAAGAGTACAAGCGAGAAGCCCTGAGGTGCAGCCACAGCTGCAATCTTTATGTTGGAAAATTCTCCTTGCAACAGCATTGCAATACTTGTTTCAGGTGTGTCCAAAGGTCCAGTAAGCGAGAGACTGGTGGTTGTCTGATGCCCGTGTTGTAGACATGGGGTACCAGCAGCTGGTGCCCTGGGTGGTGCTTTGAGTTATTGCTGCTGGATATCCAAGACGGCAGCCCAGGGGAACAAGCCGGAGTTGTCAGGAAACCCTCTGAATTTGATATTGGGAATTGTCGATATCTAGTTTTCTGATGGCAGGGATAGAATAGGGAGCTGTATATTAAAGAAACAAGGCTCAGCATTAATGAGGCTGTTAACAAACCATTAACGAAAACTGATAAAACTGCGAACACTGTAAATCAGAAACAAAAGTAGAAATTGCTGGAAAAGCTCAGCAGGTCTGGCAGCATCTCTGGAAAGAAATCAAAGTTAACATTTTGCATCGAGTGACCTTTCCTCAGAACCCTGTTAATAGGCATCTCACTGCTACCTGGCAACAACATCATCTCAACCTCGATTTGAAAATATTTGAAAATGCGACAAGCTGCTCCCAGCATTGAGAAAGGTTTGTCACACTATTCTCCCAGATTTTTCACCAAATCTCGTGTCATTCAGGCCCCCTACAAAATTTCACTCAGTTTGTAAAATAAGGAAAGAAAATACTTATAATAATTGTTTACTTTTAACACAGAAAGTATATTAAGAGGCAGTACTTGAGAGATGAATTAGAGTGAGACCTAAATGCTGTATATCTTTGTTTCAGTAGTTTTCCATTGTCTATGCCCTCAAATGTCCAGAATAAAATAAAAGATATTTGTATTTTGGTTGAAAACTATGTTTCATTGCATTTAATTTTATTATCTTCCCAAGGCCTAATCTTCATAGATACAAACAATCAATGTCTCTTGCCTATCTGCACCATCTGATGTTCTTTTCTCTCATGGCCTTTGGTTAGACCACAGTTCAACGGGTTAAGCAGGTTTAATTTAGAAAGACTGAATTCTACGCAAGAGATTTTGTTTTCGGTCCAAGTTGGTTTGCAAATTCATTTAAAAGGGCTGATTTTCTTTTGTGTGTGTGTGCAATAGGCAGAATGGTCTCCTTCTGTGCTACATCAGTCTACAAATGTAAGATTTTATATGGTCCATCTATTCAGTTCTCCACAACAGAAAAAGCATTGCCACCATGGATGAAAGTTAAATTCTGAACCATCAAAGAAGAAAGAAACACACTTCAACACAAACAAAATTTTTGGCTTCCAGCCTAGAAGCTGGTTTACTGTATGGTACCAACAGGAGACGGGATAGGTCACATACCAGCTGTTCTCAGTTTGGTAATGGTCTTTTTAATTCCAATTAAAGATGCTAAGGAAGAGGAGGAATAATAAATATGGGTAGAGAGGGATTAAAAGAATACTATTCGTACTTTTTTATTTTCCTGGACATCTAGTCTTACATCTGGACCCCCTAAATTAATCAAAAATAATCTGTTACTTTCAGATTAAAGTATAGGTATTACCATGATTTGTAAATCCATTTTATTGACTTGACAATGCAATGCATTATTGTCTCTGTGAAAGAAATACATTTTTCATCACATAATTTTCTTTTGCTGAAATACTGCTCTGTAAAGAAATATAATAGCAAATATTACATGCTGTTCTGTGGATTGTATGACATATGAAGCTAGTGTCTGATTATAGTAATTCCTGAAAGAGATGGAGTTCTACTGAGTTACGTCCAAAAATAAATAACCAGCTTATTTCCTTTGAAGTGTAATTTCATACTTCTCCATTAACTTTCCAGAAAATAGTTTCTATCTTTGTTATGCTTTGCATTCTGACTGAAACCTTACTGTATTCCAGACACATTTCAAATTCTTCCTGAATGTTACCCTCCTTCCTTCAAAGGTATTCAGTTCTTCTGACATTCTTCTCATTTCTTCTACGTTGTCTTAAGCAATGTTGCAACATTCCAGCAATAACTCATCCTTTTTTCTTATGATATACCAGGAATATGTAATCTGTTCCAAGAGCTGCAGTCATGCCTTATGTATTAACTTTGTCTCTGAGGATTTCTGTACACCATTGACACATGTGAGTTATCATTTAATTATTTGCTCATGGTCTCCAGGTACGCAGGATATGAACTTGATTTTGTTCTTTTGCTCATTTACTCTACAAGTTGTTTATCACTTATTGTGTGGCATTGCGCAATCATGGACTAATCAGAACATTATAAAATACCATCATGAATCTAGCTGAAGCTATTAACCAATACAGGTGAGGTGTGTGTACATTCAATACATATATCCTAGATGACCACAATATATCCAGATTAAGACCGTTGAGGAAAGCATGCAAAACATGAACTCTTTTCTGTTGAACAAAAGAAAAGTACTCAGTTCTACAAGTGCTGAGAGTGAAAAATTTAAATAAAAACAAGAGGGGAGGCGAGACAGACTAATTATTTCAGGATTTTTCAAGTCCTGCCATCAGGGCTGAAGGCCTGACACAAACATGGGCCTTCATTTTCCAGTGCTGGCCCATTAAGAGGCCATTGCTAGATCCAATTGAAGATGGTGGATCCCCTCCCAGTGTTGCTGGTCAGAATGCCAGCAGGCCACTTGGCTTCAGCAGCACCATACCTGGTGGTGGTCAATACTCAGGTAGCACTTCTAAGTTTATGACCAGTCAGTGGTGAGAAGACACCAAAAAAGAGATGAGGTTTGTGGGTGAAATCAGGGACAAACACACAGAACCTGATGGTAGGGCTGGGAATTTCACTGGGGCTAATAATGCAATAGGATTTACAGAGAACCATAAAGGAACGTAGAACATAGAACATAGAACATTACAGCGCAGTACAGGCCCTTCGGCTCTCGATGTTGCGCCGACCTGTGAAACCAATCTGAAGCCCATCTAACCTACACTATTCTCTTTTCATCCATATGCTTACCCAATGACCATTTAAATGCCCTTAAAGTTGGCCAGTCTACTACTGTTGCAGGCAGGACATTCCACGCCCTTACTACTCTCTGAGTAAAGAGCCTATCTCTGACATCAATCCTGTATCTATCACACCTCAATTTAAAGCTATGTCCCCTCGTGCTAGCCATCACCCTCCGAGGAAAAAGGCTCTCACTGTCCACCCTATCTAATCCTCTGATCATCTTGTATGTCTCTATTAAGTTACCTCTTATCATTCTTCTCTCTAACAAAAACAGCCTCAAGTCCCTCAGCCTTTCCTCATAAGACCTTCCCTCCATACCAGGCAACACGCTGGTAAATCTCCTCTGCGCCCTTTCCAATGCTTCCACATCCTTCCTATATTGCAGCAACCAGGACTGTACGCAATATTCCAAGTGCGGCTGCACCAGAGTTTTGTACAGCTGCAACATGGCCTCATGGCTCAGAAACTCAATCCCTCTACCAATAAAACCTAACACACTGTACGCCTCCTTAACAACCCTATCAACCTGAGTGGAAAGCTCTGCTGGGAAACAACTGGGAATTTGTCAGGGATTTTCACACTTGGTAACCCCCATGACATGGCAGAAGTATCTATGGTCGTGGGAACTAGCACTTAATTAGTCATTTGGCAGCTAATTTGTATAGTGACTCAAACCATCAGTCTCCACTCCTGGTACCTTGCCCTGCCACAATGCCAGTCAGCCCACTGCCTCTGTTGTGCATTACCAATATCGAATCAAATTCAGCCCAGCCTTTTAGCTGAGTGATCTTCTGTCAATCGAATTTGGAGAGCTTTCATAGTTTCTTTTGCTGTATTTAATTTGTTGTTCTATCTATCATCTCTCATTGGGTCATTCTATCTGAGCCTCTTATTAATTTCTTGTCTGTCTGGCTATTTAATTTCCTCTTTTCATTCAGCTGGCTTGATGAGAATGGGAAAATGTCATTGTAATTTTGTGTGTACAGCATGCTGATACATCACCAGACATAAGACTGAGAGACAATGGGGAAGTATGTTAAGGCTGCAACTTGAACAGCCAGGTCTGTCCGAAAAATATCTTTTGTATGTTCTGAAAATAATATTCTTTGATCTGGCAAGTGTTTGTTTTTACCAACTTTCAGCTCGGTATTTTCCTGATCTCTTCCATCCATGGTTTTAAGACAAATGAACCATGCAGTCAATTTATCAAAATACAATGTTTTTGTGCCCTGTTGCAATCAGATCATATGGAGATAGTGACCAGTTTGTTCAGAAGCACATTATTAATAGAGAAACTGTTAATAAATGCAACATTATTCAAAGTAAGGCTTATTATTGTAAATTTTTTATGCACAAAGATGACAGCGTACACAAATGTGGGAATTCATCTCATTCTACCTAATTCTGGATGCTGTTTGTTCCCAAATTATCCATGTGTGCTGTGCTGTATGAACGAAAACCTAAACATACTTCACTAAGATGTGTTGTCAAGACAAAGGAAAATAACTGGATACAATGGAATTTGTAGCAAATATAACATGTCGGGCCAGTCAGGAAATGATTGGTAATAGTAATTTTGAAAGAATGGAGTGTAAAATGCAATTTAGCTAAGATAGGGACGGAGGTGGGCAATATTACAGGGATCACGGTGATTAATCTTTGTATTGACAGTATATACATTTCAAGCTTAGTTTCGATGGAGTAGGACAATAAGATTGGAAATAATTTGGCTCAAACAAAGATAATTGCCAATGAGAGGCATTTGTGGTGGGAATAAAGACAATACCTGAGTCTTCTCAATTTATCTGGAAGAAATTGCAGCTCTTCCACAGCTGGATATCAGACATGTAACATTATAATACAGAAAAATTAGGACATAGAGGTCATAGAAAGTTAAGTGTTATCAGCATACATATGAAAATTGACATGTCCATATAGAAAATCACTGGGGCAAACAGTTTACTGAGGAAGACCTGGGAGCCAAAGGTTGGTTCTTATGAAATCTAGAAATAATTGTGCAAAGGTGACAGGAGAGGCATTACTGGACTGCTTTAGCAATGACTATAAAGAGTGGAACCAAATAATTTGAACACAATGATTTAGGTGAAAATGTGAAATGATGTGTAGAGTTCAAGAAGGATGAAGAAAGGTAGATATCCATTGTCAATTGTCAGACATGATAACTATAAGCTTCTTCAACTGAATTATTTCTGTTCTGAGACATTGATGAAAATATGAGTTGAGAGGTTCAAGTGTTGGTTTGTAGGAATGACAGATACATACATGGGAGTCCAAACATGTTCAAGAGTTTTGGAGAGGAACAGGTTGTTGGAGATAAGAAGATAGTTTGCAAAAATAGGGAAATTGAGGTGGGTATTTTTGAAGATGCGCATTTGGATGGAAGGGCTCAGTAAGTTAAAAAAAGCAAATCATTTGTAATATTAGATCTAGCTTGGATTGGAACAGAAAACTGAATGCGTCAACACTTGTATGGAAATGGATTAAAGGGAACAGGAGAAGGGAGCCGTGGAAAGGAAATAAGTGGAAATAACAGAGTTACCAGAAAAAGGTGAGTCTTGAAATTTGGGCAAGCACTTAAAAGTGGCAGCATGTTGAGTGGCAATTTTCCACTGGCGACTAATTAAGAGACTATTGCTAGAGCCAACATTTAATTGTTAACAGCTGGCTGGTGTCAGTTGAGTCTGGGGCTAGAAGACACATTTTTGTGGGTAAAGAGAATGGATAAAGCACCTGAGGCAGTTAACAGGTGTTCCCAGTCATCATGGTAAAGAGATCTGGTAAAGAGCATTTGTTGCTGAAGGTGAGTGTGAGGGGACATGGGGGAGGAATTTTGCAACGTAATGATTTTTGCTTAACAAGCATGGGGCTGGATGAACACAGCAGGTCAAGCAGCATCATAGGAGCAGGAAAACTTGACGTTTTGGGCCTAAACCCTTCATCAGAAATGGGGGAGGGGAAGAGGGTTCTGAAACAAATAGGGAGAGATGGGGAGGCGGATAGAGGATGGATAGAGGAGAGGATAGGTGGAGAGGAGGCAGACAAGTCGAAGAGGCGGGGATGGAGCCAGTAAAGGTGAGTGTAGGTGGGAGGGTAGGGAGGAGATAGGTCAGTCCAGGGAGGACGGACAGGTCAAGGGGGCGGGATGATGTTAGTAGATAGGAGATGGGGGTGTGGCTTGAGGTGGGAGGAGGGGATAGGTGAGAGGAGAAACAGGTTAGGGAGGTGGAGATGAGCTGGGCTGGTTTTGGGATGAGGTAGGGGAAGGGGAGATTTTGAAGCTTGTGAAATCCACATTGATGCCATTGGGCTGCAGGGTTCCCAGGCTGAATATGATTTGCTGTTCCTGCAGCCTTCGGGTGGCATCACTGTGGCATTGCAAGAGGCCCAGGATGGTTTTTTGCTTTATGTGTTCATGAGATGTGGCATGGTTAGCTAGGTCAACATGTATTGCCTATCCTTAATTGCCCAGAGGACAGTTATGAGTCAACCATATTTCCATGGTCTGAAGTCACAGGTAGTCCACACCAGGTAAGGAGTAAATAATCCTTCCTAAAAGAACCTGAGTGAGCAAATAAGTTTTCACAACTATCAGTAGCGTTTACATGGTCCTCATCAGGTTAGTTGATTTGTAAATTCCAGATTATAGTGAATTCAATTCTTACCATCTACCATGCTGGGATTCAAACTGATGTGCCCCAGAACGTTAGCTCAGGATTCTGGATTTCTTAACCAGTGATGCTATCACTATGCCACCTCCATTCCAACCTTAAAGAACAAACAAAGTCAATAGCTATGTTTTTTATCAAATCACCTACGGTATCATTCTCATCAAATGCACTACAGGGGTATCCTGAAACAGAAGAAATAGAGTCAGTAATCAAGGTCACCTATTCAAAATACAAAAAAGGCATGAAATCTTTCATGCAACTAAAACAATAGAGAGTAAATAGCATTGCCAAATTTTGCCATTCTTTTCCAAACGTTCCGTTAGCACACAGCTTATAATAGTTTCTAATATTATTTGGACAAAATCCATACACAAATATATTGATTAAGTAGATTTCACTTGGAAATGAATGTAAAATAGTTCTGGCTCAAGCATTACCTGGATATTCGAAGAAAATAAACAAAGTTTTTGATATTTAACTTAATGTAAATACAAATATAACCTGGGTGAGGTTTGACACAAAGATTTTTTTTCCTTAATTCATATGGAGGAATGTAATGTTCACTTAACTCAATGGCAACCCTAAAAGAGAAGGTTGTGATTGCAATCTCAATGCCAGACATGAGTGTTTCCATTTTGATGATTTGGTTTTTCAAATAAACTCAGACTGGATTAAGACAATACTTATTAACAATCTGTTAGGCTACAGAGCGGCATGCACAGAAAGTTCCAAACTTCTAGCTGGATACTATCAGGTGACTCTGAAGGTCAGTTATACTACAGGTTACCTCAATTGCTTAACTACATATTCATCAAACCCCAATACTACTCCCATTAACCCATTGTCCATACTTTCTCAGTTTCCAATATCTAAAAGAATGTTAAGATTATTGACTGAAACATTGAATCAAAAGCATTTTGCTTTAACTGAATTTGTTTTCAAACCTGCCAGCTTCTCCCAAAATCTGTTCTTCATGGCTTATAGTGTCTTAGAGATGGTGTAGGAGAGCAATGGCCTGAAGCCTAACTGAAAACATACCCACAGCAAAGGTAACAGAAACTGAAAAGGTAGGTTTAATAACATCATGCAGAAGTGGTTTACCAGAATGCTGCCTGGATTAAAGGGTATAAGCTATAAGGAGAAGCTGGACAAACTAAGATTGTTTTCTCTGGAGCAGCAGAGGCTGAGGGAAGGCCTGACAGAAGTTTATAAAATTTTGAGATGCATAGGTAGGGTTGACAGTCAGAATCTTTTCTCCCCAGCGTTGAAATGTTTAACACTAGAGGGCATGCTTTTAAGATGAGAAAGGAGATGTGAGGGGCACGTTTTTTACACAGAGTGGTGGGTGCATGGAATGCGCTGCCAAGGGTAGTGGTGGAGGGAGATACGATAGGGGCTTTTGTGGGGCTTTTAGAAAGGCACATGAATAAGCAAGGAATTGAGGGATATGGACCATGGGCAGGCAGAAGGTATTAGTTTAGTTTGGTGTCATGTTCAACATAAAATCATGGGCCAAAGGGCCTATTCCAGTGCTGTACTGTTCTATGTTATATGTTCTTTCTCAATCACGTGGTTAAGAAGGAATTAGTTGCCATTGAGAACTGCTACATTGGGATGAAGGCAAGTGGGTGCTCATTGGGAAGGTGCGCACCGCTGCTTCACTGGAAACCGAGTAGTCTTATCCTATTTATGATAGCTTCTGTTGAAGAGGAGATCTGACAATGAAAGACAGCTGAAAGGTGAAGTTATAACATCAAAAGAAGAGCTTGGAGGCATCACCATTAAACTGCATTGGCAGGACAGGAACATCTTGAAGTGTTTGCACTGTATACACATTTAAGACGAACCAAGGAGTGAAATCATTAGAAAGACTACAGAGTAGAGATTCTTTTCTGTGGAACTCACACAAGGATGACAAATATTGACAAACATCTCTTCAAAGATTGCTCCTTGCACTATGGATCAGGAGTCAGGGCTGTCAAAACCAAATATATAGTTACTACAAAGCATTGTGGATTTTAAACAAAAATAGGAGACGAACTTCAACACTGACTGTTGTCACTTCTGATAGTGCATTTGGAACAATAGATGAAGATAATTAAGTTTTTGTGCTCTTCTGTGCTCCTAATTTCAGGAGGACGAGAAAGTTGCAGGAAATCTTCACAAAATGTTGACCTATCTTAACTGGAAGAGTATAGCCATCTAGACACTGAATCTTGACTTTTGGTGGTCAAAAACACAGTGTGAAGCCATTCTAAACTGTAAGTAGGGCAGTAATGAATGGTCCTGAAATCCAGAGAGAAAAAAAAAATCTGAGTTCCAGATTTCTTAACTTTCATTTTGACTGACCAATTGTCTTTATCAAAATGAAAAGAACTGCGGATGCTGTAAATCAGGAACAAAAAAAAAGTTGCAGGAAAAGCTCTGCAGGTCTAGCAGCATCTGTAAAGGAAAAAACAGAGTTAACGTTTCGGGTCCAGTGACCCTTCCTCAGAAATTCCTCAGATCTTTGTTTTCTGCTCAGGGCAAACAACATTCACTTGAATAAGAAGTTGTGTAGTTTTCGAGTCTACTTTTTCATCATCATCCCCTTTTTAATTCGCTAGACTCTCCTGGTAATCCATTTGATTTAAAGGATAACTTTACCTAACAAAATTGTTGTAGGTGATAAAATCTGCCACAGTGAAGGCACTAGGTGTCTAGTTGTTCATGTTGCTCATGGCACCAAAGCACCAGCGCTTCAAAATGGACGTTCCTGATTTTGTCCATTTTTTGTTCAGCTTCTAATTAGGTGGAGCAGGTACCTATTTGGTTTTTTGACAGGCTTGGACTGAACCTTAGACTTGTTTTGAATTTGTACTTTGTGTCCTTCTTGCCTTGTACTCTGGATCACCTATTTTAATATTGTGCCTTGTTCTAAATAAAATAGATAAGTAATATGCCGCTGAGAATTTGAACCAGTTCATTCCTCCATGCGGTATCACCACACAAACCGGCCATGCTATGTAAATCCTTAGACTTTATCCTTCAACCATCAACATCAAAATTTGACTATCACTGTAAGAAAGACACATTTTGTTGATGCTTTTCATCTTGAACTCTTCAGTTTCAACTTATAAGAAGAAACAAATTGAAAGGAAATCTGCATCTATATTGTATGAGAGGAGATTGCTGATTAGTTGACAAGTGCATTGTGATTGGTAGAGGCATTAGCAAGGAAAATGCACTAGTTAGTGATGACTGACAGTTAAATGCCAAAAATCATTTCAGTTTTAAACTAGATAGGTTTAATCAATGATTAGTCAATGAATTGCTCCAAGAAACAATCTAAAAAATGGTTGTTACTTATTTGTTAGAGTTGAAATGGGTGCAAAATATATACACGCTCTACCTGACTGCGAACATATGTGTTAATGTACAAAGATTCCAACATGTGCAAGTGTTCCATACTGCAAGCCTGACAGACAATCCTAAATTGTATAATTATTCACACTCTTGGGGTTATTTAGCAAAATATTTTTCCCCTTTAGTATTTCTTACAAATTGCCCTGATTAGTGCAAGATGAAATTTTCGATAAAACGTATGTTTTTCAAAAATATTGAAGTTCGATAGAACCAAACAGTTACTTGTACCAACTGGTCAACTAACTTTGCTGCTTGTGGGACTTCGCTATGCATAAATCAGCTGCAGCACATGGTTGCTTCGCAACAATGACTACTTAAATGTAATTAATTGTGAAGAACTTAGAAACAATTTGGAGATATGAAAGGCATTATTAATTGCAAATTTTCTCTTTTCTTTTTCGAGCACATGTACGCACATGGATGTAAACACAGGTCAATGACTCAACAATCACAGCGTTTCAACTCTCAGACAGTTATATTTAAATTATGGAACTTTCAGGTATTGATTCCATGTCACAGAAATGGTTATTTGGCCAACATGGTCTGTACTAGCATTTATGCTTTGTGCTAGTCTCTTTCTATTATATTTCTTCCAATTCTACCAGGATTCCATTCAACTTGATTCAACCTGGTTCTTATTTTGTTTCTCCCTCTACACTATTCACCTGAATTGCCTTAGTGAAATTCTATTCATTACCAGGCTTTGCGAGAAAAGAAACATCCTGCTGCCCCTATTAAATGTTTTTAATGACAATTTTATACTGAGCTAACAAGGTGTAGAGCTGGATGAACACGGCAGGCCAAGCAGCATCAGAGGAGCAGGAAAGCTGACGTTTTTGGTCTAGACCCTTCTTCAGAATGAAGGGTCTAGACCCAAAACGTCGGCTTTCCTTGCCGTGTTCATCCAGCTCTACACCTTGTTAGGGCGTGGAATGCCCTGCCTGCCAATGTAGTTAACTCAGCCACATTAGGGGCATTTAAACAGTCCTTGGATAAACATATGGATGATGATGGGATAGTGTCAGGGGATGGGCTTAGATTAGTTCACAGGTAGGTGCAACATCGAGGGCCGAAGGACCTGTTCTGCGCTGTATTGTTCTATGTTCTATGCTGCTTGGCCTGCCGTGTTCATCCAGCTCCAAACCTTGTTAGCTCAGATTCTCCAGCATCGGCAGTTCCTATTATTTCGGCAACAATTTATACTGAGCTGTTAGTTTCTAAACTCCTCCTTCAGTTTTTGATTTTAGAATGATTAGGCAATGAATATAGAAAACATTGAATAAAGACATATTCAGGACTTGTTGTAACTGTGACAAACGATTGACAATTAAACAGGCATTTCAACAGCCTACAAGCTAGATGGGCAAATCAGGAACAAGAACAAGGATTGTTTGTGGAAGTATGTAGCCAAAG
Source organism: Ginglymostoma cirratum (assembly GCA_024137785.1). Classification (NCBI taxonomy): domain Eukaryota; kingdom Metazoa; phylum Chordata; class Chondrichthyes; order Orectolobiformes; family Ginglymostomatidae; genus Ginglymostoma; species Ginglymostoma cirratum. The sequence continues at coordinate 32,565,749 of JAHRHZ010000111.1, forward strand.
AGAAAGAATTTCAAATATAACATGTCACTACTTACATGAAGTTTTATTGGATTTAATGTTCAGCAGAGTGCCAGAGCTGAAAGTTGATGAGGACCTGAAACCTGGTTTTCTGCTTCACTGAATAAGGCATGCCCACTTCCTGTCCAAAGTCAAAAACAAAAGGTCCACCCAATTTTCATAGTCAGTCTTCGTCTGGAAGGATCTCAACACTTAAATGGTGAGGGACACGATAACCTTGACAGTTAGTGACTAATGTGTAGAATGTTGATGATGTCTAGAGGTCCTCATTGAGCAAATGGCCACAGGTCAAGTGATCAAGTCTCGACTCTGTAGTTATTTCCAAGTCACAAGAATGTATTGGCAAAACTGCACATCATGTCCTAATGGGGTATCACAGTGTGGAGCTGGGAGAACACAGCAGGGCCAGGCAGCACCAGAGGAGCAGGAAAGTTGACGTTTCGGGTTGGGACCTAATGGGATCTTACTCTCATGCCTTGTCTAACAATTTCAATCACTGGAAACCATTTTAGCCAACAATAAAGCCATTGGAATACTAAGTCAAATGCGCATATGCAAACTATTTAAACACATAGCTGTTTATTGCCTCTGCTGCAAGATTAGTTTTCTTGACATTGATACTCTGTGTGAAAATGAGAGTCTTCAAAGGCATGCAACTTAGATTTAAGACAAACTATTTAAGTGGAAATGATTGCATTGCCAAGTGCTACATGCATTGTTCTTAGTAACAACAGTAATACTTTGCTTTGGTAACACTATAACACTACTTGAAAGCTTGGTTAATTTAAGCACAACTCTTTGGATTTGCAGCTATGTTTCCTGTGAGATAGCTGTGCAAAACACAAGTAGAACAAGGAGCTGTGTCTCAAGTCTTTCTTAAACACTGTCATATTTTCTATTAATTAGCTGCCAAAATCATTAAAAATGACAAAAATAAAAATAAATTAGTTTTTTTCAAAACTGACAATAAGTTGGTCAGTAACACCTGGAAAGAAATTTCCATCTTTTGAAAACAATTTACTTTCCATCTTGTTCGTATTTCTAAGGCTACAATTAGATTGTCCATGAATGATCCAACAGTCTTTATTGGATTTCGAGAGAGAGAAATCCTAACAAATACACTCAACAACAATTTTACAAACTGAATCAAATGAATTATAACTAAATAACTAAAGTTCCCCAATCAATCTCTCTCAAAATTTGTTCCTAGAAGTTCTTTGAATGATGTAAAAAAGTGTGAAAATGAACTGAGATTGTTTTAAGTGGCTGCATCACTTTTTGATGTGAAGATGTTATTAATAGATTTAACAAGAACAAATGAACCAGTGTTACTGAATCAATTGTGAAATATGTTCTTCTGAAATTCTTTCCTCTATAATCTTAATGCAGGCTTTTATCCATTTAAAATAATTGGGTTAAAAAAAAAGTGGTTAGAATTCTGGTTGAATGCTCGACTGCAAGGTCAGATTAAGAGAGGGGTATTTTACTCTGTGGATTTAAGAAAACAGGAAGCTTCATTAATAGATTTCCACTAACGTAACAGGAATTGAGAGTATTCCCGTGGTTTAGATTCTGAGTTAATAAATGCATTGCAAGCTTTTTCTTTATTTATTAATGGGATGAGGGCATCGCTCGTTAGGCAGCATTTATTGCCCATCCCTAATTGCCCAGAAGGCAGTTCAGAGTTAACCACATTGCTGTGGGTCTGGAGTCACACGTAGGCCAGACCAGGTAAGGATGGCAGTTTCCTTCCCTGAAGGATCTTAGTGAACCAGATGGGTTTTTCCAAAAATCGACAGTGGATTCATGGCCATCATTAGACTCTTAATTCCAGATATTTTATTGAATTCAAATTCCACCATCTGCCATGGCAGGATTCGGACCCGGGTCCCCAGAATGTTGTCTGGGTCCCTGGATTAACAGTCCAGCGATACCACTAGGCCATTACCTCCCCTCCAGTGTTACTGTATGACGTATTGTGGCAGAGAAGCCAAGAGAGGCAGCTCACTTCTCAATTAAGTAACAATAAATGGAACAGAACTTCCAGCATCTCTGGACAACTGCATCCACATTAAGATCACATTTGACCTCCTTGGTTTGACAATATCAAGAATCAATACACGGGGACATGGATTTAAAGAAAGTACATTCAAGGCAATGAGACAAAAATTTTAATAATTTCACCCTGGGATTTTTTGAATAACACAACTACAGGACAAATGAAATAAATTTAAATGCATATTTCTGAGCAAGCAAGTTTAAAAGAAAGAATTAGAATGCACAGATTAGACAAGCATACCTAAGTGGATCAACAAGACGGTTTGAATTTTTTAGAAAATAACTTACAAAGTCTTCTGAGTGAAAGCTGGAGAGGCCTATTGGGACAAAGCAAGAAGAGACAGGAATATAGCAAAGGCTGATTTTAAAAAAAACAGCCTGCACTGCTAATTATGTTAACATAAAATTGTTCTAGTGTTGTAATTTTTTAAACAAAATCTGAGCAATGGAACTGGAAGTACACATAAAATCGTTAAAAAAAGCCCTGTAGCCCCCAATTCTCATCCCTACTACACAATTCTCATGACCCAGTGTTGCCACCTCACTAACCCACACATCCATTTCCCATTGTTCCTCATATCCTTAAACCCGCATGCTAACTTATTGTTCTATACATTGTGCAAAGGGGGAATGGATGTAGAAGTGCCATGGCTTTCTATGGGTTGGCAGTGGATTGAAAGACCCTGGTGTAGTGTTGGGTGGCAGGTTTTGTTTGTTTATCTGAAAGGTTAATATCTGGAAGTAATTAGCATTAGCTATTGTGATGTTGTCACTGGGCAGATAGCCACAATCTGAATCAGTCAGTAAGAGATATAGAAGTATTCAGGGAGCCTGTATTTGGTTAACCACATGAAGGCCACATGAGGAAACAACTTGTGAGGCCTTTTTTTTATTTTAGAACAATGGAAGCAGCCTAGGCATGGCCAAATCTCATAGACCAGGCTTTCTAGTTTATTTTTAGTTTTTGGTTTAGCTTTAAGCAGAAGCTTTGGGGATCTCAAAAGAGTTGGAAGCTTCAGTGAATGTCTCTTGGCTGCTGCTTTCTCTGAATTTTCTCTTGATATTTTTTCCTCCTGTATTGGAGAACTGCATGTGAGAATCTGTCTGAATTTGCCTTTTTTGCCAAGGTTTGTGTTTGTGTGATGTTACTATATTGGAACAGTCAATTAGTAATAGTTACTGTATCTATTATTTCTGTTAAGTTATGTAATGAAGTTATTTGAAATTCCTCTTTCTTTGGTTATGTTTTAACCACAGTGCTTAAATAAATTGTGTTTTGTTTACTGTCAAGTAGTTTGATCAGTTAGATTGCATCTGGGACACTTTATACAAGCCTTTAAAATAAGAACAAGTTAGGATCTAGTCTTCCTTCTTAGAATATTTTGAGGGGGTCTGGTCTGGTCCATAACACAAGACATAATGTGGGGATTCAGTTCAGTTATCAGTATAGATGCCCAGAACTTCAAAAGATTTTGAATAACTGATTTCTAGTTATCAAGAATGGTCTGCCATATTGTCCAGAACAAAGAAAACCAATGATATTGACTAAATTTCCAACAGCCGAATAATATTAACGAATCTATTTGTCTTCAATAGTAAGTCATATTTGATTGTCATTGATTACTTTTCAAATAAATTGAAATAAAAATTAGATACAATGACTACAAAAGAGTCATTGGAATATTGAAAGAGATTAGCGCAACAAGGGGAGGGGATGCAATGGCCTTATGGTATTCTCACCAGACTATTAACCTAGAGAAAACTGAAAGAACTGCAGACGCTGTAAATCAGGAACATAAATGATGCTGCCAGTCCTAGTAACCAGAGACCCAGGTAATATTCTGGGATTAGGGAAAAAATCCCAACATGGCAGATTATAAAGCAATTGCCGATTTGTCACAGGGAAAAACTCATACGCTTTACTAATGTCCTTTAGAGAAGGTAATGTCATCCTTACCTAGTCTGGTCTATACATTACTTCAGACCCATAGCAACGTGATTGACTCTTAACTGCCTTTCGAACAATTAGGGATAGGCAAAAAGTGCTGGTGTAGCGAGCGATACTCACATCCCATGAATGAATAAATAAAATGGAACTCCAGAGAGTACTCTTTTTGACTACAATTTGTAAATTAATACTTCAAATATTTTGCAAAAAACTTTTACAGTCCAAAATATTACAAATTCATCAAGGTACAATACTCTGTGTCCAACAATGAAGCTGAACAAGGAGTCAGAACCATCAAATCACTTTGAAAAAAAAATGAAGATTTCTGAACTGTACTATTGAACTTTAAATCCACTACAATATGGATTAGCGCCTTCTGAATTACTGATTGGAAGAAAATTCAAAACTCAACTTTTTATGCTTTGAAGGAAATTAGTTCCGAGATTACGACATAAAGACTCAAAGTCAAACTGTAGTCTCAGTGAATGCAAAAAGGCAACAATTATAATAAAATATATTGCACAAAGAATAAACAAGTATGGAAAGGTCAAAAGATGTGTTGCCTTACCTTAACAGACTCCGTAAATATCTTTAACAGCATAAGGAGCTCGAGAACACTATAAACTGAAGGATTGCAGTGCTGGGAAATGGAAACCTTACAGCATGCAATGTTCATAAGCCCTGCCAAACCAGCATAGTACCAGTCAGAAGCCAATTAAAGCATTGAGAGAAGTTTAATCTCTCCGTAAGGGGTGGGTAGAAAGGGAAAAGTATTTAAAATTTAAAACCGACTTCTGGTTATAACCCACTTAAAACGTAGGTTTTAATGTGCACCTTATGCCCAAATGATTGAATTCCCAGTAGTATCTGAAATTCTGAAAAGTTGTACAATATCCAAGGATGTCTGGCATGGGGTGTTCAAACACTCCATGATATCCGAACCTGTTCAAAGATGTCCAACATACCCACAACATGCAACACCCCAATAATGTCTAACAAATAGCCAATACCAGAACGGCTCTTCCATGCTGTGAAGTCCAACAATCCCCAGATATTTACGTAACCCTGCCAAATCAAACACACAACATTTGACCCTCCCAAGTATGTTAAATAAATGATCTCATTTAGTTATAGCATTATCCTTAACCTGATGTCATGTGTGTTCAATTAATCCACCAAAGACAAAGAGGTTACCCCTCACTTATTCTGACAATACATTTAGCATATGAGATTGATAACTATATGCTAATAGCTAGACTACACTATCAGTAACGCCAGATGATATCAGATCCCATGGGTCTAGGACCTGAATGTAGAAGGTTCTAATGAAGTTCAGCCCAACCATTCCACTGTACATTGTATAAATTATAAATAAATATCCAACATTTTGAGTTAGTGTAGAGTCCAGTCCTCACCTGCCTAAGAATCCCAGAATTTGCTTGAGATTTTTATTCAATATGTCCCTTAATGTATTTATATTAAATTCAGTTGACTGATATTTTAAGCCAGTGTTAATCTAATTAAAATGAATAGATAACTTAAAATTCAGCACAATAAAATTTTGTACTAATACATTAACAAATATCAAACAGTGTATTCATGGAATGAACTAAAGCTCAGGGTGTCTCTGCCATTGAATACTTTTGTACTAGCAGTAACACTGAAGAATTGAAAAAAGAAAAACCAAAGAACAGGGGATGCTGGAAATCTGAAACAAAACCTGAAATCACTGGGAAAGCTCAGCAGGTCTAGCAGCAACTGTGAAGAGAAAGCAGAGCTAAAGTTTCAAGTCCAGTAATTCTTCTTCAGAACATCCAGATTATTATATTAACTTAATCCTACTGATAAATCATTTTGTGCCTTTTTACATTCTGTCCTTGCATTGTTTAATTGAGTTATGAATTTATAAAAGAAACGATTAGGCTTATTTGTAACATATTGACATTTGGCCTACCATCCTGACGGCAACAAATATGAAATAAAATGCTCATATTCCACGTGAAATGCAGCAGTGATCACCTTAAGATAATTATTAAATTATTCTCATTTTACACCATTAAGTTTATATATTCAGCTGTCTCACACATGAATTATGATGTGGTTCATTGCAAAATTCACAGTTTAATGAATGAATTGAATGTGATGCTCATGCTCACTGTCCAATTAATGATTATTGATGTTTATACTGACATTACACAAATATTTTTAATGAAGCCAATAAATATTTTACACTTGTGTAACAGAAATTCTCCAAACATTAGGAGCTAATATGAGTGAATTTAATTGCAATCCACTTGTTTGATTATGAAATCTACCTGACGAAAAACCTGGAAAATCGTTGATAAACAGATTCTAACAAGGAAATAATCGTTTGCCATTTACTTTCTTGAGAATGATCTATCAATCAATGAGATCATGGGCTGATCAATGATCAAATTCCAGAACTTCTTTGCCTAAATCCTGATGCTAACTTTGATTAACAGAAAACTCTCAATCTCATCTTTGAAATTAACAAATGCCATGGGTGAAAGAGAGTTTCAAAATTCTAGTACCCTTTGAATTAAGTGCTTCTAACTTCAATTGTGAAAACCTTGCAATAGCTTTTAGGTTAAGTTCCTTTGTCCAAGACCAAGACTAGTGGAAATAGTGTCACTCTATGCACCTTATCAATTCCCTTTAATATTTTGATAACTTTGCCAACAATATGTCTTATCTTCCAAATTTCAGGGAATATAACTCCAGTTTGAGTAAGGGGACCGGACTTGAAACATTACCTTTCCTTTTCCTCTGATGCTGCCTGGCCTGCTGTGTTCATCCAGCTCTACACTGTGTTATCTCTGACTCCAGCATCAGCAGCTCTAACTATCTGTAGCTTGAGTAATCTGTCCAGGTGATTTTATACCTTGGAGTTCAAGTATCATTCCAATGTGTGGTGCCCTGAATTGAACAAATTATTTTTGTGGAATAACCATGCTTTTGGATAGTTGAAGGATAAATTTTACCCCCTTCTATTCTCGTAAATATAAAGGCCAATATTCCAATATAATTTGCCTCTGTACCTACCGCCATTTTAATGATCTTCTAATATTGTACACTAAAAGATGGGCTCTGAAGATTATTCACCAAGCCATGGCAAAGTGCCATAATTAGTTACCAGAGAGTGTTCATAAAGTCAGACCTACTTGTCCCTTAGAACAGGAACCAAATGCCTTCTTTTTGGGGTGAATCTGATCCACACACCAATCATCCAGGTAACTCAGTTAGGCAACTCTTCTAATGATCTATTTATTTTAATGATTTACATTCTTTCTTGGGATCTCTAGTGCTACTAGATTTTCAACATTTCAGAAGAATTTTTTTTCATAGGTGCAAAATGAATAACCTAACACATAATGAGATTGATTTGCCACACTTTTGTTCATTCACAACTTTATTAATACCTCTTTTTAATTTTGTGCTTTATTCTCTTTCCTGTCTAGCTGTCCATCTCTGAATCACCTCTAAACGTGGAAATAACATTCTCAATTCTAACTCAAGCTTGTTAATAAATAAAGCATTGGGCTGAATCTTAATGTTTCTTTGGTTAAGTGTCCATTTTGCCAAGTATCATTAAGGAATGCTCATCATGGTTGTTCACTCTCTTACCCCAGACTCACCGCATTAACTGCCTACCATGGTTCCATGACATCTCTCTTGTCTGATGGTAGCTGAATTTCACCATTCACTGCTTCTAAAGAACTCACCACTGCCAGGATATGGCAGATTAGGCCAGGCTTCCCAATACCTGGGCCATTTTTGAAAGGCCACTGTGCACCAAGACAACAACTGCCAGTCCACAGTTCTTGACAATTAGACATAGGAGCGGAATTAAGGCTTTCAGCCCATCAAGTCTGCTCTGTCATTCAATGAAGTAGTGGCTAAACTGATAATCCTCAACTTCACTTTCCTGCCTTTTTCCCATAATGCTTGATTCCTTACTGATTAGAAATCTCACTGTCTCAGCCTTGAGTAACTTCCAAAGGCAAGCCTCTTCAGTTGAGACCATCATTAATTTTCTTTTAGTTTTCTCATTTCTGGTTTGGAACTGTGAGTTGCAGTTGATAATTGAACTTTGAACTTTGAAACGCAACCTGCTTTGGAAAAAATAAAGGAGAGAACAAAAGACATGACGTTTGCTGTTGGGAATTGGCCTGGAAAGTTAATGCAGGTTAATTACAGCTCTAAGAGTACTGTAGATGATTTTGTAGATGTTGTTACACTCAGTTTGATGTTGACGTGGTCAATCAAGAAGGGATGGATGCTGACCAGCCAGCAACAGAGAATGGTGGAAAAGAAAGGAAACAGAAAGTGAACAAAAAGAACTCACTCTAACTGGGTTTTGAGCAAGAGGCTGTTTTGCTTTAGAAGCTGCTTGACTGGGAATTTGTTAGTTTGGTTTTGCTCTTTCTCTAGTGATTCTCCAGTTATCAACTTGCTGAAAGTTCTTAGAAAAGAATCCCAATCTGTAAGAAATAAGTACAAGTCTTCAGAGGTATGCAGAAGATATTTCCATTAACTGGCGACTTCTGAAATACAGCCCCACAATAATCCAATCTGTTGTCAAAGGATTTCATGAAGGCTTGGCGTTCATCATTGAAACAGTTATCAAACTGGCAAATTACGATTCTTTTATTTTCTTTTATAAATTATCCCTTAACTCTACCTGTCTATCTGTCAGTGTGAGATTATGTCTTGCAGTCAAAGAAGATTGGATCATAGCTATTAAGTTGATTGCCTTACAATTTCTGTGTTCTGCTAAAGTTACTTTCCTAAAAAATAAAGTGTTAATATTTTAAGTTGTGAACTTGCAGTGCAAGATCTATTATTTATAAGGTCTGTTTAGGAATAATTGAGCAATCTTGAGGGTCATTGAATGCTATAAAGAGCATGCATCTCAAATCCAATGATAATGGCTGATTCGGTTTGGCTTGCTATCCCTGTGTCGTAACACTGTGGATGCCTAGAGGATTGCAATTTACCAATTGCAAAATTGATCAGAAAGATAGGGCAGAATTTTATGTTCCCCCATGCCCACATCCTACAGCATCCAAACCACCATCCACTCTGAAATTTTACAGTGGGACAGACAAGACTTAATTAGCCAGTGTACACCTAGAATTGCCCCATTTATGGGTTTTTACAGCTGATAACTAATGATCACAAAAGGACAATGTTCCACCTGGCCTCAATGTTCAGACTGGTTCCTGGGGCTCAGCAGCAGAGAGAAAGCCAGGCAGGTCACCCTGTTCAGGATTTGGGTGGGAAAGAGGGACTACCTTTCATCTGTGGACTCCTTTCAATTTCAGATACAGTGATCCTACCTCCCAAGAAGAAAGGTCTTTTTCCCAGTGGCTCTCGCCACCACCAGCCTTTCCAGTTTCCACCCTCTCCAAAAATCGTTCAACATCCCTCTGCCCACACACCCAATTGGATTTATTTCTCCACTTTATCTAAAGAAGTCTTGACTCCAGCACGATCATTTCAGAAGCAAAATGGTTAACTGCTCTCTGAGGTAGGACTACCAGCCAATTAATACTCTTTGGAATGTTGAATGGCTGGGGAGCAGCCAGTATTGGCAAGAATATGATCGACACTGCGCTCTAGTGATAATGTCCCAGCTACTTCAAAGGTGTGACAAAACATGTCTGAACATGTTGATTAAAAATATTTACAATTACAACTAACGCTTTGGATGGTTGCCTGGGAAACCCTACCATCCAAAAAATCCTGGGTTTTTTTCTCACTCCTTTGCACATGTTATTCGTCCATCAACATTAGCCATGTTCCTTCACCTACCAGCAAAAGCCATGTTACTTCTGCTGATGTTGTGTCCTAGCAACCTTCACATATATTTAACTTTTCAAACACACAATCATCATAATGTTTCCACATCTCTCTTGCGTCCTGTGGAGGTGAAAGGCAGAAAATATACAGGTAATCTACTGTGCATCCTTACATTCATTCATACAGCCATAGAGTCATACTGCGCAGAAACAGACCGTTCAGTCCAACTCAACCATGCCGACCAGATACCTATATTAATCTAGTCCCATTTGCGAACATTTGGCCCATATTGCTCTAAACCCTTCCTATTCATTTACCCATCTAGTTGCCTTTTAAAGATAATTCTCACCAGGCTCCGCCACTTCCTCTGGCAGCTCATTCCATACATGCACCACCCTCTGTGTGAAAAAATTGCCCCTTAGGCACCTTTTAAATTTTTCTCCTCTCACCTTAAACCAATGCCCTCTAGTTCTGGACTCCCCCACCCAGGGAAAAGACATTGGTTATTCACCCTATCCATGCCCCTCATGATTTTATAAACCTCTATAAGGTCACCCCTCAGTCTCCAATGCTCCAGGGAGAATAGCCCCTGTCTAATCAGCGTCTCCCTATAGCTCATTCACGTTTATGAATCTGCAATATTTTAGATTCAGGAGCCACAACTACTCAAGATAGGTAGTTGAGCATCTGTAAATAACTTGAAAGGTACTTTTGTTTTGTTTATTAATAAACAACTCTTTTGGTATGGTGAATAGAGAAGATGTGTGTGCAACCGATGACTTTTACTGATACCAGAAGATGAATCGACAAATCGACCAGAATGTGATGATCTCAGTAGTTTGTGACTCAGAATGTGCTCTGGGAAATATGACTGCTGCCATCTCTTTGCACAGTGTCCTTGGTTTAAATCAGTATCTTCCTATGTTCACACTATGTTCTAAATCAAAAAAAACAGTAAAAAGATGCAGTCTTTTATATAGTAAAGAGCTGTCAATATCACCCCCACAATGTCTTCTGCAAATTGTATTATGAAATGTCATTGATACCAAGCATCTACTCTACCACTTTATGTAAGTGATGTGGACATAGCCTATAATTGCAGGCCAATGAGTTTAATGTTGGTGATGGGAAAGATTTTAGAAACAGTAATCCAGGTAAGGGTGACGCTTGGACAAGCATGGACTCAAAAGAAAACCATAAATTTGTTTCATGAAATTTGTCTCTGGCTAACTTGATTGAGTTTTGTGGTTAAAGTAATAGGGCAGGCAGATGAGGGATATGCATTTGTGTACACAGGCTTTCAAAAGTTGTTCGATAAAGTACCTTAGCCTTAATAGCAAAATTTAAGTCCAATGAAATAGAAAGAGGCAGTAGCGGCATAGAAATATAATTAATTGACTTTACCCCTCTCCCCACCCATTTCTCAGGTTGGCAGGTGGCCGCAAGATTTTGAATGGAGCGTGATGCCATGATTTTGTTTTCCCCAGGAGTCTACTCACCTGCTCCTGAACAATTTGCATTGCAGCTGGGGAGATGTCAGAGGCCCACCTCTCTTTGGAGCAATTGAGGCCTGTGTGATAATGTTTTTGGCCCTTTTTCCACATGGTGGACAGAGAAGTGAGCCCATCAAAGTCCTACTCCTGTTGCTCCTGATGGGAAAGGATGAGGTGCATCTTTTCTAGCCCAGAGCACATCAAAACCACCCCCAAAATCTGACCTTTCCACAGGTTTTCCCCTCTTCCCAAACACAGATAGAGCCCCAGGCACCTTGCTAAAGTGTAGAAAACTGGTCCTGCCAAAATCCCCCAACTAACTTTCTAATCCACTCCTGTAATAATCTTTACTGGGGACTGGATCGGTATCCAGCAGAGGCCCCTACTTCCCATTGGCCAACATGACACTATAAACCCGCAGCAATAACTTTGACTCTTAATTCCCCGCTAAAATTCAGTTCAAGGGCAATTAGGGATGTGCAACTAATACTGCTCTTGTCAAAGGTGCACAGATCCTTTGAAAGAATAAAGTTAAAGCAAAAACTGTCCAACAATCTTTTAAGCCCAGGACCATAAGAAACTACAGAAAGTTGTGTACATAGCCCAGACTATCACGCAAGCCAACCTCCGATCCATGAGCTCCATCTACACTTCTTGTTGCCATGGAAAGGCAGCCAACATCATTGAAGACCCCTCCCACCCCATTTACACTCTCTTCCAACCTCTTCCGTCATGCATAAGATACAGAAGCTTAAAAGAATTTACCAGTAGGTTCAATAACAGTTTCTTCCCTACTGTTATTAGACTGCTGAATGGACCACTCTAATTTCAAATCTGATATTGATCTTGATTTTGTGCACCTCCTGTGCAGCTGTTACCTTGTATGCCTTGCTCCATCTAAGACCCTATGATCTATATGTCTTTGTATGTTATGATGTGCCTGTACTGCACACAAAACTAAACATTTCACTGTACTTAGGTAGAGATAGTAAGAACTGCCGATGCTGGAGTCAGAGACAACACAGTGTGGAGCTGGAGAAACACAGCAGGCCAGGCAGCGTCAGAGGAGCAGGAGAGTTGACGTTTCAGGTCGGGACCCTTCTTCAGAAAAAGGTCCGCACTGTGTTATCACTGTACTTAGGTACATGCGACAACAATAAATCAAATCAAGCAATCCAAAACATAATGTGAAAATTTTCCTTTTTTTATACAGTACTTTGGGGCTTTATGCCATTCACCAATAGGGGAAGTTCTCTGATGCATCCCAGTACTTAAACACTGCTTGACAATCTAATGGTCAGCCTATGTTCTCAGAGCACAACTGTATGATAGATCACTGCAGTTAAAAAGAAACACATCTATGCTCCAATACAACTTTTAATAACAATATTTAAACCTGTCAAAAGATCTAAGACCTACATGCCAAAATGTTCCTCACTCCTCAGCAAACTTTGCCTTGTACTCAAAACACGCCTGAAAGGCATTTCTTTTAAGGTTTCCAAGCTCCCCACTTGCATAACAAAACAAAAACACAGGAAGGGGGAGTTTCAAATTTGCTGTAAGGCTCACAGTGACAGCCCTGACCTCAATGTGTTTCTGATCTGCATAAACATCACACAAAATAGCATGGGGTCAGGAATGGAGAGAAAATGTATTCTTCCCTGTAAAAAAATACTTCAAGCTGTCAGTTTTCCAGCAGGTCACTAAAATCTACAACCCCCATGGTGGGTATTGTTGAGTGTTGTATGTATAGAAGTGTGGTGAAGACTGCCTGAAACAGAATGATACAAGGCACTTGGGCAGCAATGTCTATGAGAAGACTGAAGTTCAGGAGAAAATAGTCAGAAATTATCTTTTTTAAATCAAACAAGATGACCTTTTCATATGTAATTTGATTCTGCCATTCCTGAACAATAAGTCACCATGTATAAATTAAACTAGATCTAGTTTATGATAATGTTTTGTATTTTCGCCTTACAGTGAAATAAAGGAGTTGACCAATTCACATCAAAACTTGTCTCAACAAGGATTTTCTCAGTCCTCTTTTGAAAACAGTGAGTGAGTCATAAATAGCCAGCAATCACGATAAGATATCATGTTACATTTCATAATAATGAAATCTCCATAGAAACTTCAGTAACCCAAAGTTGTAAACAATGCAAACTCACTGTATTCCATGATATTATTCACATAGGCAGGTGTCCCCTTTCCAAGAACAAAACTGACCTATTGCAATCCCCACAATGGGCTCTCAATATGCACAATTACATCCTCCTGGAGTTTCCCAACAACCCCTCGCCATGTAAAGGCATCACACAGCCCTTCTTCTGGGAGGTCTTTGTGTTTGTGTGGATAACAGCCTAAGATGAAGCCTCATTTGTGTTTGCTATGAGTGTTGTGAAGTCACATCATGGAAAAGCTGTTCTCTTTCTGATACATCCCATTCATATCAGCACAGCACACACACACCCCCTGAATGGATGGAGCAAGGGCTAGTGCTATTGTTACTGTCCCAATGCTACAACAGAAAGCCACAAGGAAGCAGCACAGTACTAATAATGTTGATGGACTCCTTTAATCTTCTATCCAGTTTGAGGTTCTGTAAAAAACCTTTCTGTTGTCCCTGTGCCTGTTTGTGCATTTGTACAACTTTATTAATGGCCATCAACACTGATCATCTTCTACCTGGGCCTGAGCTGGTGCCTGATTTCTAGTGGACCCCCCACTAATTGCTCATGATTTGGATATTTTTTCCTTGGTTACCTGCAGAGACATGCCAATGATATGCTCACCAGGTTGTGCCCCAGGTTTCAGACTGACACAGCACCAGAGGTGAAAGTCTCTGAAGTGTGAATGGTGTAGGGGAAAGCCTTGCTGATATATCCTTTATGTTCAACGGTTTCCTCCTCAGTGGTGCTGAGCTTAGGTGCTTTTGTTGTGTGAGTAATGCTAGTGCCTGCATAGGAGAAAAAGAGGCGTACTAGTTGTGTAGTAAGAGTAGAGGTTTTAGCATCTTGAGAATGAGTTAATATTTGTGGTGTAATACAGCATGATGAATTAGCTGAACATGAAGCTTTCTGTTCGTGTGAGGAAGCCTTCTTTACCCTCTCCAGCTCTCTTGAGGATATCCTCCTCTTGCAATGGGCTGAATAGCAGCCTCCCATCAACCTGCCCATTTTTATCCCCTTAATTGGATGTGTCAGTCTGTCCTGCATTGAGACGGAAAGCAGGGATTGAATGAGATGAGCATGGATGGAAGAGCGGTGATCCATACATAGGAAAGTGGGTAAGGTGGCCTGACTGAGTGACTAGGAAGTGCAGAGGTCAAGATAGAGGATGACCCTCCTCTCCATCACCCCACCCTGCAGCACCTTTGGGACCCTGTCTGAAAATCGGGGTGTGAACATTTCTTTCTGACCCATGTCCTCAGTGGTAACCATGCTTGACTACAGTCTAAGGGCCAGTTCCGCCTTGCAAGTCTGAAGTGCTGCACAGTTAGACGTTAAATAAGTCAAACAGCACGAACAATGCTAAGTCTTGGCTGTAGGGAGTATTTCTGCAGCTCCTTCCAAACAATTGAGAGAGCTGGCTGGTTGTATAATTACTGGGCTGAAGAGCGATGATTGTATAAGAAAAGCTAACGAAGACCTTGGCAGCCCACCTGCTATGAATCTCTTTGAACACTATAATTTACCAAAAATGAAAAATTTTAATTCCTGATCTACACAATTACTCGCTTCCACTGACTAAATAAGATTTTGTCCTACAAAGGGTGTGGAATGATAGCTCAGTACGAAACATACAAAGTACTCTTCTCCTCAATCTCAAAACATCAGCTGCTATATTACGAGAGGTAACTCAACCAGAAACTAGATGATACTGACTTTTCACTCACTAATATTTTTCCACTGTTTACCACAATGTGAATAATAAATCAATTGTGAATGTTCTATGACTGCATTATCTAATTTATTCACTAGTGGCATGTGATTGTATGGAATCTTGAATATGAAACCTTGAATTATTTGTAGATGCATGAGACCAGGGGAAGGTGCCAAACTGCAATCCAAAATGTCCTCAATGACAGAACGAGGAAGAAAAGATTGTGCATTGTAAGACCTATGAAGGCAGAAGAAGGGTACAGCAGCATGTTGGTCCTGGTTATCGTTGTATGATGCATCACCAAAATCTGACCACCAAATCGTGTAGATTGTGAGTTGCTAGTGCTTTCAGATCCTCTTGTTAGGTACATGTCAAGTGCAAAGTTCTACTCACATCCTTTTGTGATATATGGTGATGGAGAATTGACAGTGGCACGGGATTCTGAACATGGGAGTTCCTAGTCAAGAATCTGCACACAGAAGAAATATGTGCATGAAGGACCTTGTTCACCAAAGTTGGGACAGAGGTATCTTTTGGTGTTAACATCTGGTACTGAGCATTCCTCTTGAGGATATCTTTTACTTACCTCAAATAGAGAGGCAGCTGGAAAAGGTGCCCTAAAAATCATTAGTCCCACATTCTGCTAGCAGGCTAGCCTCATCCAGCCAGACCACCATCATAAGGATCAAAGAAAGTCTAAAAAACTCTCAATTTTGCAACTAGGCATTTTAGAGTATTCATGGATAACCTGAAGAGTGACTGTTTGGAAAGAGCAGTTGCAATAATTTCGTCTGAGCTATGAAAATTTCAAATTGACACCACCATTATCAATGAGGGAAGCTTTCCTGGGAGGTGCATGAGGAACAAACAGGAGGATCTATCTTCTACTGGAAAGAAATGTCAGCCAGGGAACCTCACGTCCACAGAGTTGGATTTATTATTCAGAGTAGGATCTTGACTGCATGCCAGAAAGCCGATGGTAGAACTGAAAAAAAAACATGGCATTTCAGTGACAGATCTGTCGTACTCAATACACCATTAATCATTATGCTCTGACCCTTTACTCTGATAAATAAGTTAATGAAGTATTCGCTTCTGACCTTGGTGAAGTCCTCATTCTCATTTGAAAGGAAGAAACTGTTGTCTTTCCAAGGAAATTTAATGTTGGTGTTGGCTATGGCTACAAAGCCTGGAGCAGAACAAATTGGAGAAAAGGGAGTGGGGAGGAAATGGCAGGCCCCTGTTGACAGAATGAACAGCATGGCCACATTACTTACATTGAGACAACCTTGATTATAGAACTGGCAGCTCTAGTGGTAGGTAATTGTTCAGACCAAAGATCTAAGTAATACCTATATAACTCAATCCATGCCTGCTGATGCCTGCTGGGCAGATTATAGACTTATTCAATCCATCATGAACATCTGTCTAGCACCAAGATTTCGCAACACTCAAAACTGCAAGATGATGAGGATCAACATTTTCTCTCTGAACACAGATTGATGGATAACAGTCAGGACAAGACTTTTCACATCTGTCATGCTGTTATAACTTTGAGCCCTTATGTACCTACTTTCTTCCCCTAACTATTTGTTACAAATAACTTTTAATGTCCATTTACTGCCATCATCAGTATGATGCACTGTAGATATCTATTTTCATCTGATTAATTTATACCACAGAATTGAGGTGATGTCTGGAAGCTTATTAAAATTAATTATTTGTACAGCTATAATAGTGCATAAATAATATGGGCTCTGTGCTTACACATTTCTATATGGTATATACACAACTGACTGAAGTCACTTACTGAGTCCATTAAACAGAGACAGTGACTGAAGATGAGGCAGACACCTTTATGCTGGAATCTCCCATACATTGAGTCATGTAACTGTCTTACCTGCCTAACTAGTATGTTTTGTTTTTCTGAAGAAGGGTCTAGGCCCGAAACGTCAGCATTCCTGCTCCTATGATGCTGCTTGGCCCGCTGTGTTCATCCAGCTCTACACCTTGTTATCTCTAGTGTGAAACCCACATCATAATAGAACAACAAAATCCACGGGCAAACCACCTTTGATGGGAAAGCTTCAACAAACAATCAAACACAGCAAAGTAACTGTGGCGAAGTTCGGTCAAGTACTTATGGATTGGGAGGCAGTAAGTTAAAATTTGGTGTTTGTAAAATGCTAGGGGGGAAAAGCCTTGCATGTTCCCTTTAAAGGATCATGTATTTTTCCGTGTCTTAGAGATTTAAAATGGATGCCTATGAACAGCAGCTTGAAAGTTTGCAAGTACACAGAGAGCACCCGAATTGAAATACTTACTTTGAAAAGCTGCACAGTTAGCAGGCCAAGCAGCAGTTTTTACCAATACAGCAGGCTTTTGAATTTAGCCAATCAATTTCAATCAGGTATTTGGATACAAAAATCCTATTAAATGTAAGCCTGATGGTTTTGACAACATAGGACCAATCCTATTATAAGAAATATTGATATGTTATCAAGGGTATAAAAGGAAGGGGCAGTTGGACAAAGACCAGAGAGCTAGCTACCATCTGCCAGAGCTAATGGCCCTCAGCTCTCAAGAGAGAAACGCTGGCTCTCACAGTCTCCACTTTGTCTTAGAGAAAACACCATCTAAATAACAATGGTACCAATGACACAACTAGTTAATATTCCTGATAAAACAATTGATGGAGACGGTATTCCTGACAGGAGAATCAACAGAGGAAGCACAGAACATTCTGTAAGACACGTAACCTGGATGTAATTTTGAGAATCTAAATTCTATTTTTTTATATATAAGTGGGACATATATTTATTGGAACAGCATACCATGAGAATCTTGCTGTACTTGGGAATAGTTAGTAGTTAGAAGCGATTTATTTGTTTTGTTAATAGTTTAGTTAATTTGTTAGAGTTAGATAAATAAATTGTTACTTGTTGATTTTAAAGTGAATGTCAGGGATTTATTTTATTTAACCACTAGAAGCAGCTGAAAAACAGGTTACACAATTTTTCAGAGATAACAGGTGTAGAGCTGGATGATTCTCCAGCATCTGTAGTTCCTACTATCTCTACACAATTTTTCACACTCCTTTCACAGATTATAGATTAGATGCACTTTTTTGGGTGTTTCGGTTTTAGTTCTCAGACAGGGGTCAACCTTGGCTTTATAACAGTAACAAAGCCCATGGCTCCAATGGTATACCACCTGGTCTTCAAATCTGTTGGGGCTTTTCTGTTACCCGGAACACATCCATTTATCTTTCGGATTTGAGAGGGAAAAAACTCCTTCCCACACTCCCACCTGAGTTCCTTGAGTCAGAGAAATATACAGCATGGAAACAGACCCTTTGGCCCAACTCGTCCACTCTGAACAGGTATCTAAAATTAATCTAGTCCCACTTACCAGCATTTGGCCCATATCCCACTCAACCCTTCCTATTCATATACCCACCTGGATGCCTTTAAATATTGTAATTGTACCAGCTTCCGTTACTTCCTCTGGCAGTTCATTTTATACATGCCCTGTCCCCTGCATGAAAAAGTTGCCTCTTAGATCCCTTTCACTGATATGTCATCAAGGTTGTAAAAAGAAGGGGACAATTGGGCAAAGACCAGAGACCCAGCTGCCATCTGCTGTCACCTTAAACCTATGCCCTCTAGTTTTGGACTCCTATACCCCTGAGAAAATGACCTTGACTATTCACCCTCTCCATGCCCCTCATGATTTTATAAACCTCTATAAGGTTACCCTTCAGCCTCTGACACTCCAGGAAAAATAGCCCCAGCCTATTCAGTGTCTCCCTATATCAATAATCTTTGTGCCGAAACTAAACTAACTGTCATAGACATACATGATCCACAACTGCTGACCATAGTGTACTGCCGTACCAGGTTTGCAATCGTTTGAAATTTGTATACAACTTCACCTTGAATGTTAGCAAAACTAAATCTTATTTCAAAACACACTTTGTCAGCCAAGAATTTCAACTCTCATTTCTGGTGAAGGAAAGACTCTGGAATATTTTAACCACTCTCCTATCTCGGCAATCACCTTTCTCATCAGGCCATGACTGCCGAAGATATCCAACATTGGATGCGTTGAGTCAGCTCATTCTTCTACAAATTGCATGCAGTGAGTGTTTGATAGTAAAGAACTCTGCAAGTTAATAAAAGTCCTCACTTACAAAGCAATTATTGTCAGCATAGTTCAGCACTGCAGGGGGAATTAACTGTGTATTAATACATTACAACGTCAAGGAATTCCATCAGAAATCCTTCAGCTAGATCCTCCTTTTTTAATGAGCGGAACAGTGAACAAATGCTCGTGCACTTCTTGAAGACAGCTGTACAGACATTCAGGCAAAATACCCTGCACAATCAACTTTGAGGGACTGAACATTGGATGTGGGAACTGAAAAACATTTGCTCCACCATGTTCTATTTTTTCAACTCTCAAATAGTTGACAGCCCAGGGCAAAGTCAGAGTCACATGACACCAGGTTCTAGTCCAACAGGTTTATTTAAAATCACAAGTTTTCAGAGCGCTGCTCCTTTGTCAGGTGAAGTGTTCCTTGATCTGACACTTCACCCAACGAAAGAGCAGTGCTACGAAAGCCTGTGATTTTCTATAACTTGGTGCCTTGAGACTTCTGACATTGTCCACCCCAGTCCATCACCGGCATCTCCACATCACGGCAGTCCAGGAGAAAAAAAAACAAAATACTTCAAAGAAGTTTGAAGGTGTCTTTATGGTGTCACAGCATTGACTGATGAATGGGAGGAACTTGTTATTAGTTATTATAAATGGCAAAATCTTATCCCACCCCACCCCCTAGATTACACTGTATCACACTGTATCTTAATGTCCTAATGATATGGAAGATGGGTTGCAGCAAAAGAAAGAAAATTAAGCACAACGCACATTACTGTGTCGCATTACTTCATCGGATATCCTGCTGCATATGTCCAAAGATCTCTACAGTCATAGAATCATAGAGCTGTACAGCACGGAAACTGCCCTACAGTCCAACTCATCCCTGCCAACCAGATATCCTAAATTAATCTAGTCCCACTTGCCAGCATTTGATCCATATCCTTTTCAACTATTTTTATTCATGGACCCATCCAAATGCTTTTTAAATGTTGCAATTATACCAGCCACCACCACTTCCTCTGGCAGCTCATTCCAGACACGCACCACCCTCAGCATGAAAAAGTTGCCCCCTTGGGTCCCTTTTAAACATTTACCATCTCACCTTAAACCTATGGCCTCTAGTTTTGGACTCCCCCACCCTTGGGAAAAGACCTTGTATATTCGCCTTATCCATGTCCCTCACGATTTTATAAACCTCTGTAGGATCACCCCTCAACCTTCAACACTCCAGGCAGATTAGCCCCAGCCTATCCAACCTCTCCCTACAGCTCAATCCCTCCAACCCTGGCAAAATCCCTGTAAATCTTTTCTGAACCCTTTCAAGTTTAACAACATCTTTCCTATAGCAGGGAGAACAGAATTGAAAGCAACATTTGAAAAGTGGCTTCACCAATGTCCTCTAGGTTGAGAATTGTCCTGTTGAATACGCATGACAGAAATTCATGATGATCTCCTCGAATGAAGGGACTGTCCCAACTCCTACCAATACTTAAATATTTCGTATCATTAAAAAATGCATCCTAGAATTAATGGTACTGTGGTGCATAATAGGAATATAACTGTTTTAGAATTCAGCAGGTATCTGGCCTTAAGTGACTCCTTTGATGACAAAACACTATGGTCGCAATAATGATTTAGACCATTAGAGGCAGTAATTGACTGAATTCTGAAATATCTGAATTCTGATGTATGTCTCATAAACACAGAATGACTTTTTCAGTTCTATATTTGACTTGAAGCAACAAACCCCAAAATAAATACATTCAGCCGATAATAGAATAATAAAAAAGAACTTTTTGGACTGCTAAAGGGCTCAATTAGTACTGCTATTGTACATAATTAGAATTGAGTTGGAAGTTGATAGAAACTGATTAGCAATTCTGTCGGATTATGTTCAAGCAGATTTTGCAGATTGCACACAACGCCTTCAATCAAAGCTTAAAAACTGCATTGCAGAAATATTTTGGACATTCTCTTAGTAACTTCAATTTGTATTCAAAGCAGAAATAGTGGGACTGATTTTCACCTCAGCGCAAGTGAAAAACTAGTGAATGCAGAATGGTTCCCAGGTAATACCTCGAGTGATTCATCTCCGGGCTGCTATCTTACAGTAGGCTTGATGAGCCTTTCACTATTCCTTGCTTTCACCATTCAACATTGGAAAGAGTTAAGAATACACACTATGAAAATATTAATGCAAGTGCAGGTCAGATAAGCACAAAATTAATACAGAAAGTTACGTAAAACACATCAGCCAGAGGAAATCTCTATAGAAATAATTTCCTTATTTTCTGCACTCTGTGAAATGTAAAGGAAATTCAAAAGTTATTCTAATTGTCTAGATTTAAAACTAAAATAATTCAGTTTAAGCTCTGGAATCATCCTGAATAATCATATTCAATATTGTTCACTGAATATCTTCATGTAAACTTACTATGACTCTACTCATTGATACGATATATGATAAAAAAATGAATTATAAGAGTTTTCATTTCATGAAACTTTATTCTTAGACTGAATGTTACTTATTATTAACATTCAATTGGCTTAAAGTTATGATAAATAATTACGTAACCTGAAAGTGAACTCACTGAACAATTGTGATAATCTTACAGATTATTTCATGGCTATGCATAAGTGATTATTATATCTGTTTGTATTTGCTGATTATTAAAAAGTAAATATCATTAAAAATCATGAAAAGGTGTAATAACATTCAGCACAATATTTAACTCAACTCCTGATGTTTTCAAGATTTATCATTGAGAAACTCCGCCAGTGACAATAAAAGATTATTCATTTTTCATATTAGCATTTTCAGATAGCTTCTGAGGCATTTCCATATGATTAGAGATGCAAATATAAAATGAGTATTTTCATTACCGCCGTCTATTCTTTGCTGTTAATCTAACGATTCTTGAATAATTAGTCTTGCAGTCAGTCACATAGACATGCAATTTTAAGAAGCCACTTTTTTATGTCCAGATTCTTCTCTGAAGGTGATGCATGGCATTAGATGTTTTAAAATTTTGCAAGTTATTGTCAACCAGCCATCTAAAAAAATGAAGCAGCCCCTACAAGGCATCTGGAGTATTTTTTTATTATGGTTCATTCACAAGATGAAGGCATCACTGGTTAACCAGCATTTATTGCTCATCGCTAATTGCCCAGAAGTCAGTTAAGGGTCGACCACATTGCTGTGCGTATGGAGTCACATGTAGGCCAGGCCAGGTAATGATGGCAATCTCCTTCCCTAAAAGACATTACTGAAACAGACGGATTTTAACAAAAATCAACAATGGTCATTATTAGACTCTTAATTCCAGAATTTTTAATTGGATTCAGGTTCCACGGCCAGTCATGGCAGGTATCAAACCCAAGTTCCCAATACATTACCTGCATCTGTGGAGTAATAGCCCAGTGATAAATTCATCACCTTCCCAACATGGGATCAAGCCAAGCAGCTGTATATCTTCTTAACCAATCAAATTGAAGAAATGTCAATATGTAACACAAAATCTAAATCAGGAATCAGTTGGAACATTTCATTCATCAAGGTGTTTGCGGTAGCGTCCCTACCTCTGAGCTCGAAGGCCCAGCTTCAAGTTCCATCTGCTCCAGAGGTGTGTAATTATAATTCTGACCTATCTGATTGAAAAAAATACACTCTATTCAGTGAAACTCAAATCACTGAAATAAAACGAGGAATTAAATGTTTGCATTAAAAGGGAACACAGCATTGTATTTAACTTAGAAAGAAGTCTTCAACAGTAACTAAAGCTGAAGGAATGAGGTTCCATACTTGTATAAGTTAATTTTCCACGTCAGAGATGTTCTTTGACAGCCATTAAGACTTAGCATACTGTTAAAAGAATACTCAGATGGGAAACGGGGAGCTAAAACATTTTTGGATGAGTCTTGTCCTGATTTTGAGTTACAGACTGCAATGGCAAGTCAAACGGGGAAACCATTTTCAAATAAGTTTGTTGGAGTGGGGTATCTTGGATATCTGGGTTTGCACATTTCACTACAAATGTGTGGTCACTGAAAGATGATGTTTGACCTCCACATGGATAATGATCAATGCCATTAAACTCCAAATTATGTTTCTTTTTTGTAAAGTCCAGTCCAGTGTCTCTCAATTCAGTTCAGCAACTGTCATAAACAGACTGACCAGAAGGTTTTGCTGTAATGTTTATCCAGTTGTCAGAGCTTTTCTACCTTTTATCATTGACGCATTTCAATCTTTAAGTACACCACTTCACTAGCTCAGTTTTCACTTTATGCACTGTCTCTTCACAGTTGAATTCCAATGCATTTTCAGGATACTAAATGTTACACATAAAAGACATTTATTGCCACTTTTTCACTATAACACATAGTGGTCTGAATCTTACATTTGTTTAGTTAGTTGTCAGTTTCACAAAGTTTTACAAGAATTTCTCTATATGAGGCTGAGTGAGATCTCACAGTATTTCACTAAGCTCACCTTCATTAATTACCTATCCTGCCCCATGTCACCCTTCCTACTCGAGTCTTCTCCCATTCTACCACCTTCCAATTGTGGTAAAATTCACCATTCACCAGATATCTGTCAAATGACTGATATTCCTGGCATCCCAACCATCTTTAAAATGCTGCTGTACTAGCAGACAAGCAATGACATTCCTAAGCTGTCTTGCTTGTTGAATGACACTCTTTTCAAAGATGTCCAAGAAGGGGAAAATAGTGCCATGATTCTCCATCAGACCAGTGTGTCCTGAAATGTTGGTCTCAACTTCTTCAGCATCCTGCAAGTGTATCGGTGAAGTGTGATGGGGATCCTGAGAGGTTGGCATGAGTGGATCCCAATGGCTGTGGATGAGGGATGTGTGTGCCCTGTGCCTATGGGTCATTGTTGACTCTGAGATACTGGTGTAGGATGAGTAACGTGGAGGCTCTTCACAGCCAGCATAAGTTGTCACGTACCCACTCTAACTTGCACCTTGAGAATCCTTGGCCTCTAGTTTTCACACGGCAGTTGGTAAGATAGGAAGCTGTATGTTAATGAGATGAGAAGCGCTGTTAATAAGATTGCTAATGGTCAACAATCCTACGTAAAAGCCGACTTGTCACTGCCGGGTAAGAATCTTGCCTTGATACCCGAAACTGAGTAAGATGATACTGCATGCTGCCCCCAAAGTTGAGATAGACATCACTGGCCGTCTCATATCAAGCTACTGCATTTCTCACCATAACTCACATCATTCAGGCCCTGGTAATATTTTGCTCTGTTACTGCGTATTCCTTAAAATTTCAGTCAACCTGTCTTTCCAGCTGATATCAAGCAACCTCTTTACACAGTGCAATTAAAATTAGAGAGCAAATAATGAACAACTAAGAAGCAGGATCCTGGCATAGTATCAATCATTTATACCCTCAAGCAAAAATAATTTATTTAGATTATATTTGATAAGATATCTTCTTAACATAAATTCCCTGGCTAAATGCTATAGCCATCTTTAAGCCTTGTATAGTGGTATTTACATTATTTATAACACACAGTACATATATATATATTGATTAGGAAAACCACAATAAACATAAGTTTTATGGTGAATGACTATGCATTTCTTTTTGCATTTGCATAGGATCATCCACAATATTTATTATTTAGTGTTCATCCCTGTTTATGTTGCCTACAAAGTGACTACATTAAGGATGCTGACAAGGCAGTTCACCGTCTGTGAGTGCTGTGACCTTGGCAATGATTTTGGAATCATAATGAAGGGAACAGTGAAGTAATGCCATTCAGCAAGTCACAGTCCCAAGGGACTAGGCTATGGCAAAACCGGTGTTCTAAGTACTCATACTCACCTTTCATCAGGACTAAAAGACAACTTACATCTGACATCCAAAGACCAGAACTTCTGAAACTTTTAAAAAGATTGTTCAAGGGATGTGGGCATTGCTGGCCAAGCTAGCCCATCCCTGATTACTCTTGAGAAAGTGCTGAAGATGCTGTCTTGAACAACTACAGTCCATGGGGTGTCAGTACATCCGTTGCGAAGTTGGAAAGAGGACTTTTTACCCAGCGACAGTGAAGGAATGGTGACATGGTTATGACACAGCAGGATGTCTGGCTTGGAGAGAATTTGCAAGGGGATGCGTTCCCGTACATGCCTTCTTTGTCTAGGTGATAGAGGTCACAGGTTTGGAAGGTGTTGTCAAAGAACCCTCAGTGAAGTTAAAGCAAAATACTGCTCCAAATCTGAAATAAACATAGAATGTGCCGCTCAGCAGCTCTGACAGCATGTGTGAATGGAGAAGGAGAATGATTATTTTGAGTCTACTTTGACTCTTGTGTGGAACTGAAAGGAGCTGAAAAGTTGTGGTTTTATGCAGTGGCCAGAGGGAGAGAAGATGATTGTTAGGGTGACCAGTGCAAAAGGCAAAGATAGTGCAATACATCTGAATACTGCTGCACTGTGCATTATGGTAAAGGGAGGGAAGATATAGGATGCTAATCAAATGAGTTACTTTGCCCTGGATGGTGTTGATTTTCTTAAGCGTCGAGGGTGTTGCATTCATCCAGGAGAGTGAAATAAATTCCATCGTACATTTGATATATATCTTGCAAAAGACCGACAGGCTTTGGGGAGTCAGGAGGTCAGTTACCCAAATCAGAATTTATAGACTCCGACTGCTTTATTCCAGCCAGTTTAGGTTTAAATGGGACCTACAGCAACCACATCACACTCAAATTCAAGCATGACTTAATTTATAATTCCAAATACTTAAACACATTATTACATAGTCAACACATAGATTGCAAGGGCTACCTTAAAGGATATTTATATCATGTATTAATTCAATATTACACTGCATAATAATTGGATTAGATGTAACAGATTGACATTGATAGAATTTGTTCAGTGAAGGTATCAAGAAACCAAAGGTAGGTAAGTGCAGAAGTAAAAACTGACCATGATCTAATTGAAAAGAAAATGTGCTCAAGGGGCTGAATAGCATGCATCTGTGTGAATGTATATAAATGGACAAAACATTTTGCACAATGAGATAATTACTCAATTTGCTTGGTGGAAGAAGTTTTGGCCTGAAATTCCAAGAAGACCTTGCTCAATAAGTTTGATATGTCCATTGGCATATCTTTGATTCACCAGAAAAGAACAGAAAGAATTTCAACATTTAATGTTGGGAGTGGGGAATGGGCATGTAAAATAGGATGGGTGCCCAGCTGACCACATTCGCACGCACGCCAGGCTCACGCCCATAATACTAAGTTTGGGAAGGGGCAAACATTAGCAGCCCACCTACCACAGGTAAATAAATAATTAAGGGGCAATTGAGCCAAATTTTACCCTGTTTATGCTATACTGATTTGAGTCAGCAGCTGAACAGGTGCATACAGACCTATCCTTTTTCTTTTACAAGCTTTTGAAAATGTGGCAATAAGGAAGAGTATGCTTATTGGACAGCACTTTTTGTGCATCGAAGTTGACACTGCCCCAAGAAGATGGTATCACTTTTCTCCTTCCCCCATACAAAACTTCAAAACCCCATGTCCTCGTACCTTGCCCTCCTCATTAAGTTCAACAATGCCTCCACAGCCAATGTTCCTCATTTATCTGGATCGGGGGAACATGGGACCTTCATGGGGAATCTTGGACCTTCAGCTCCAGAAGGTATGATCTCTTCCACTAAATCCAGAATTGAAACATAAACTTAGAACCAAGAGAAATCGGAGTCTAATTGTACCAGGGGCTGGTAGTCAATTGCAATATAAAGGAAATGTTATAAAAAGCATAAAACAAACATGCACAGTCACCCTCATTCAACTTCATAAACTGTACATGTTTCATTTGATCTGGTTCTAAGATCATCTAGTTTTAGAGCAGTAGATGAAACAATTAGAAAGTAAAGTTATTGAGGATGCTCAGTTACGTTGTGGTGAAAACGGCTGGGACATTCCACTTTCAAGTTAAAATATGGTGGTGGCTATCTTGGATGACATCACCTCTAGTGTGGAGGTATGCCAAAAAATTCACAGGATCTGGAGTCAATGATGAGGATGTCCAGGGTAATTCCGTCCTGACTATATACCATAATGCACCACCTTCGTGTGCCAGTCCTGTCAATGGTTGACAGGACATACCCAGGGATGATGATAACAGTGTCTGGGACATTGCAAGTTATATTTTGATGAGAATGACTAGGCCAGGTGTTGCTTGACTTGTCTGTGTGGCAGCTGCCCCAACATTGGCACCAGCCCCAGATGCTGGTAAGGAGGATTTGTAGGGTTGACAAGGTAGTCAAAAACAGGGTGCTTGCTATGATTTGCCTGTAATGCTCACAAAACAAAACTTTTCACTGTAGTTAGGTACATATGACTACAATAAATCAAATCAAATCAAGTTTTGTGTGCTAGTGTCATTTCTGATGCTTTGGGTGATGCTGGGTGGCCCACATAGTTTTATTTGTTGTAGCAGTCAGATGCACCGAATGGCTTGCTGGGCTGTTTCAGAGGGCATCTGAGAGTCAGCCACACTGCTGTAGGTCTGGGACCATGTGTAGGTCAGACCAATTAAGGACATATAACAATTCCACAGTTGCCAATAATGTTTCTGAATCAATAGTTGAATCTCCTTCATGCCAACATTCAAGAATCTTTATACATTTGGTCAGTAAAACTGTGGCATGATGATGACTCATTGGAGTTAATTTTCCACGTACTTTTTCAACGTGCACTAAATCAATCCTGCACTTAGCAATAGCATGATTACTTCTTAATGACAGTAATAAATCACTGGTAAAATGATTTCTGGTTATGTCAGTTTCAACAACCTTGCACATGAGTCCATGGTGCGAATGTATCCTGGAAAAGATAGATAATTTAGCATTCATACTTGTAGTAAATGTTATGACTGGGGAATAGGAGAGAACAATAGAATTTTACCATGCAGACGGAGAACATTCACCTTCCTGAGCACTATAAAAACAAAACTGAGTATTCAGTATTCTTAATATGACATTGATACAGAGGTTGGTCCCCTAAACTGTCTTATAATAAAGCACAATTCTCATAGAGGTGTAAAGCTTCGTGCACATACAGCTTTGAAGTAAAGCAAAACTTTGTTAAAGTAATGAGCATTGAAATTTTATACGAACACTTGGGAGCAATACTTTATAATCCTATAGAACTTTGAAAAAGATCTTCATCTGAAATAAAAGCTGCAAAGACATTAAGCAAGAACTTTTTTGATCATCTCAATGATGAGCAAAACATGAATGCTTTCCCACACTAATCTGATTTTGTTAAAATAACTGCCAAGCAAAAGAGACAGTGAAGAAGAAACAATTAAAAAATCTTCAGAGGCAACATAAAGGATAAACAGTCATCATATTCTTACCAGACCATAGGGATGCTGGTGGTGGCTTAACCCCAGGGTCACCTCAGATGAGGGGAGAAATTGAGAAGCAGAGTCCTCTATGAAAGCCTCAGCTGGTATGGGAATTAAATACATGCTGTTTGCATTACTCTGCATTGCAAACCAGCTCTCCAAACTCTGCTAACCAATCGCTATGCCAAAATAGACTTTGAAGAAGAAGGCTTGGGTGCAGCTTTAATAAATAAAACAAAAAAACACCAAAATAAGCTGATGGTAGATGATTATTAAAATTATTGTTATAGCTGAAAGGAAAGGATGAACAAAGCTTAAATTTAACATAGAAGTACGAGACTGGTATAAGGCTCCTTTACTTTTAACCTTTCAGGGTAATTATGGTGAGATTGGAACTTTTTCTAACTAATAATCTAATTAACATTAAAATAGTTTAAGTTTACAGACTGAAATGTATTCAAGTATCTGAACAGGAACGCAATTCCAGGGTGTGCCCTCCGCTGTGGCAAGTTTGGTAGGTGGTGGGAGGGGGTCAGTTGACACCATTTACCAACTCAACAAAATTCTGCCTCAGAACTTAAAGAACTATTCTTCTGTTTTGCGGGCATTGTAAATGCAAGACTATTGGTTGTGCAGAGGCTGAGGGTAATGACTCCGCAAGCATGATGGCGAGGTAGATGGAATATGATTTTCCTGCATTTTGTCGAACACCATTTAAATGCTTAGCATTTCTGCTCTGTATTGTTATTTGTAAATAAAGCTGCCAATTTTAGTTTCCCAAGTTCTACTCTCCAATCTTTAAGATTAGTTTCTCTTCAATCTATTCACTTGGTTTTCATCATACTTCTTTCTCATAAGTGTGATTTTGAACTAGGTGATCAGGGGAAACATTGAAAGCATTAGTTTGTTTTCAGTCAGAAGTTTCATTTTTTTGTCCATGAGAAAATCTACGGCTTGGAAAGCTTCTTGGTTTCTGTTCACAGATTTCCTGTTTGAAGTTAGATGTTTTAAACAGTTTCTCCTAGAGAAATTAATTAGTTTAAAACGGTTAGGATATTAGCTACCTCATTGCATTATATGTAAAGAGTTAGTGTTATTCTATTTTGTCCTTTTTTTCTTTTGCACTATAAATGTCTATCTTATTATTAAAACCAGATCTCAACATTTTGTACTAGAGAGAATAGGAACTGCAGATGCTGGAGAATCTGAGATAACAAGGTGTGGAGCTGGATGAACACAGCAGGCCAAGCAGCATCATAGGAGCAGGAAAGCTTGACGTTTCGGGCCTAGACCCTTCATCAGAAATGAG
>JAHRHZ010000111.1:32596241-32741841 GCA_024137785.1 Ginglymostoma cirratum
TGGCCTGCTGTGTTCATCCAGCTCCACACCTTGTTATCACAACATTTTGTACTGTTGCTTCAGTAAAAGACAATCTTATTGAATAAATAAAATAAATACAATTTATTAAATGAGTATAGGATCTAACTTGTCCACTAATCACATCAAGAGCATTATAATAAAACACATAACATATTATGGTCACTGTTTCCTAGATGTTCACTTATTTTTACTTTTCTCATCTGGTCTGTTCGTTTCCTCATTACTAAATTCAATAGCAGACTTCCCTGGTTGGGTACATTACACATTGGATTAGAAGGGAATCTGTATGCATAATAGGATCTCTTTCCCCCTATCCCTATTACTTACTGTTCTGTCCAATTACTATCAGCATATCGCCGGAGGAAAAAGACACATTTTGATGAAATGTTTTGTCTTGCTGTCCATCAACTGTCAGTCACCATTTAATTGGTGCATTCTCCATGGCAATACCTCTATCAATCAACGTTATTTTCTCATACACTAGAATGCTATGTTCCCTTTACACAGGTATTCTTGCAAATTGCCCTGATGAGTTAAAGTTAAAAAAAATTCAGCACAATGTATATTTTGTCAGAAGTACTCAAACTCTATGTTATTAATAACTGTTAATTTCAGGGTTGTTCAAATCTCCCATGATTATTATTGTATGTTTTTTTATTCAGATCTAATTTGCACATTTCTTTCTCTACCTTTGTTCTGTTAATAGGTGTTCTGCAGATTTTACTTATTAATATAATTAATTTTTTATTATCATTTTATGTTATTAGTATGAATTTTTTTTTTTAATCTAGTTTTTAATTGTTTTGCTGTTTTCGGCTGTTGTAATGCATTCCTAAATGAACTGAGTTATCCCATTACCCTGATTTTCCTCTCTATCTTTTCTAAATATGTTACATCCAATAATTTCCATTCTGATTTTTCTACAGCTGGTAATCCCCCAATATTCTTACTTGTATTCTCCTTCATTTTTTAATTTGCATTTAATTTGCTTATGATTCTCGTCCATTCCCTTCTTATTAATATAAAGCCTTTGCTATTTCTGCATTTACTCTTATCTCCAGGAAACTGGCCCTACCTTGGTTTAGATGAAGCTCAACACATCATTGCCTCCAGCTTCGCTGTTTTAATAAGTATGTTGTATCGACTGCATGAGAGACATTTTAATTAATTTGAATGCAATTTATTTTCACTTTATGTTTAGACTCCATTTCTGTAAATTTATTTTTATCCCTGGCATCAATGTAATTCCTGATTTCGTTCTTGCCTGTGTGTTCTTCTCTTATTATGTCAAATTTGGGATGTGCATGTTTCTTGTTGGTATTTTGCCCCTATCCATCTAGTTTAATGCCTATGACTGCAGGTTAATTCTCCACTTACATTCTGTGTGATAAAATGTCAATAATTCACCAACCACCTGAATTGCTGGCAATCATAACCTCTCTCAGTATTTCTCCACTCTGTTTTTCACATCATCCAAACTGATGCTACAGTATAGTGACTGGCATTTACAATGGTATTCCATGGGCTTTCTACTTTTCTTTAATATTCCAGATCATCTTTTTTTGAGTTGGGTCAATTTCCCAGCATGACCGATTGAGCAGTCAATCTACTTCCTAAATGAAGTAAAGTCCAAAGATCTCAAACATTGCAATAATGAGGGAAGATGTCCGAGAAAGGTTTTCAAATGAGAGCATCTGGGTAGAACTCAGATATAAAGAAGGGACAATTTCCTTGCTACATTATACTACAAGCCTTCCAATGTTCAAAGGGGGATAGAGGAACAGATATGTAGGTAAATCACAGAAAGGCGTGAGAGAAACAGGGTTATAGTTTTAGCGGTCTTCAATTTTGCTAACATTAACTGGGATTCATCAGAGTGAAAAGATTAGAGGGGCTGCAGTTTTAAAGTGTATCCAGGAGAGCTTTTAGAGCTGTAAGTAGGTAGTACTACGAGAAATGGAGCAATGCTAGACCCAATCCTATGGAATGAAGCCAGTAAGGTGGTTGAAGTTTCAGTGGGAATGCATTCTTGGAATAGTGACCATGACTTAGTAAGTTTCAAAGACATTATGGAAAGGGATAACTGTGGAAAGGCTAATTTCAATATCATTAGACAGGATCTGACAAACAATGGCTGGGAACAGCAATTTTGATTTGGAAAGTAGGAGTCTTTTAGAAGTAGCACGATGAGAATTCAGGGCCTGAATGGTCTCAAATCAATCTTGCGGTATTGGAGGATCCACTTCTTCTTTTTGGTGAGGGTTTAGTCACAAAAAACAAGCTAATCACCAGAGTAACTAGAATGGAGCTAGATTTTTGTTTTGTTTTGTTGGAAAGGGTCAAGAGAACTACTGCCTTAAGTCATTGTGTTATTGCGAGCCTGTTTTCTTTTGAACTTACAGGAGTTGCTAACTGCAGAGTGTAATCACATCATTTGACTTTGGCCTTTCGTATTTTCTAAAGTTATAAAAGTATCTTTAATTCAAGAAGGGTATCAACTGGAATCATACATATTCCCCAAAGTATTTATTAATCAATGCGCTTATCAAAATGAGGGAAATTGAGTATCGTCTACCCTTTGATTATTACTAACATTGTCATGTTTTCGAGAAGATTTGTAGCTCGGGTTGTGGATGAGGTTGTAGACATGCCTGCCAAGACACCCTCGTGATTAGGCTACTTGTAAAATTAACGGTCCTCAAGTCTGTTTAGAAATACATCTAAATTTGTACCTCAAGACTGGACTCCTTAAGTAAATTACACAAAATTCACATTAGAGTTTGGTAATATAAAGCTAGTTTGGTAATTTAATGCTAGTTTGTGGCAAGTTATATGCTGCAGAGGCTTGTCTCAGCTAGCATGGTTTTCAGTATATAGCCTTGTCTTTAAGATTCATGTAATTCAACTGATCCGTCAATGCAGTACTGATTAACGTTGCATTAGTAGAGTCATCCTCTTTCAAATGAGGCATTAAGCTGAATCCTGTGCTTTGGTCCAGGGCAGACTGGAACCTTTATATTACAATCCCATTAGGGGTCAGTACATTTTTTTGTTCTTATAGTAGACAAAATTTGAATTCCAAGAGCTTACCAAAAGAATAAATCCATTAAATTCTAATTTTGAACAAAGTAAACTTTACTCCGTAAGGTTAGAAAAGGAAAAAAAAAAGTCTGCAATATATGTGCATGGCTTTCATATTCAAGATTAATGTAAGGTAAGTACTAGTTAATAGAAAACTATGGCTGAACATCCCAGAGAAGACATTTTAAGTAACAAATGTAATCTTCACAAATCAAGCTAAATTTTGAGCAATCCCCCGGATGTGGTTACCAAACACATAGGTGTCTCCTTTGGAATATATTTCAACTCTTACCTTCAAAGATCTAGATTTGGGAAAGCATTCAAAAATCCCACTGACCTGGATTGCCTCAAAAATTGCTCATGTCTTGGTAGTTACATTTCTTTCCCTCGACCTGCATTCCATTGACTCACAAGGCTGTAAACCAACACCTCTTGACAAGCACAATTCCAGCTCTATCACAGACATTTGACTTCACTAAGCTGGTTCTACCCCTGGGATTTCTCCAATTTCCAATATTTCTCAGCTGCTCGAAGCAAATACCATTTGTAGACTTCTTGTATCCACTGTCTCTGCTGCACTGAACTATCATTGGCTTCTATGGTCTTTTCCAGCCCTGACAGTCTGGAATCTACAGCAGCATTTATGCTACCTGTACTTTCTTTGCTGCAGCACTCTTTCAATTTAAACAGCAACTCATTTCTCCCAGCTCCAAACTGCATCTAACCAGAGAACCTTTTTAAGATCCACCTATCACCATGACTACGTAGCCTGATCTGGGCTGTGTTGTACCTGATTCTTATGTTTTAGGGGATCCGAAGACCTAATGATATTATTACTAGATTATTATCCCAGAGACCAAGGAAATAATCTGAGGATTTGGGCTCAAATATCACAACGGCCAATGCTGAACTTTGAGCTCAATAAAAATCTGGAATTAAGGTTTAAATCATTGCTAATTTTCAGAAAACCTAATGAAGTAATTGGAAATTTTCAAAATCCATCAAATGTTTTTAATATTACTTAATTCTCAACTCAAAAAAAAACGTAAGTGGCTTGGGTGTACGTCTTCTGCTTTTTAGGTCATTTAGGGCATTTCTAGTTGTTACCTTCATAAATATCAGGACTCAAATCTGTTAATGTAACAGACCCCCACGGGTTTCAGTTGAATTTTTGCCATTTTCCTAAGGTAAATTTTAACTTGTAAATGTTAAAATTGTGAACTAAAACACTTGAACCATGATCTATATAGTCATAGCATCCATCTTCATGTTGTAGATGTTAAAAGTCTAGAACATTTTTGGATGAAGAACAAAGAGATCTTCTGGCTTCAGGGTCAATATTCATCCCTCAACCAACATCACCAAAACATGTTCAGTCATCAATTATTCCTATTTGAGGAGCCTGACCGTACATAAGTTACCTGTTGCACTTACTTACAATGTAGATTAATAAGCTGTAAAGCATTTTGTTTATTCTAAGCTATGGTAAAGTGCCATAGAAATGTAATTTCCTTCATATAAATATCACTGACAATGCTTAACTGTATTGTACAACAAAAGATATTTCCATTTCTGAAGTGGGACTGGATTCTTAACCAATCTCACCTCCAGGGATATAAGCCTCAAAATGTCAGCCTCCCCTGAGGCATGTATAAAAATATAAATCTGAATTTCTGTTTGTTCATTTTTTTTAATGACACATGGGAAGTATAAAACAGAAAGTATTTTAAGCGTGTTCCTTTGTGGGTCACACAGGAGAAATATAAAATGATTTTTATAGAGCTTTATAGCACAGTAGGTGCTAACATTATGAAAGTGCAGTCCAATGTGTCATATTGCCCCATTCCTTTCCCATTGCTCTGTAATGATTACACCATTTCAACTGTGTATTGGTTTCCCTTTTAAAAGTTGTTAGTAAAATCATTTGCACCAAGCACTGTATTCCAGACTATTTAGAACTCCCTGTTTTAAAAAAATTGTTTCTCTCCTCTTTGTTTTTTTCTCCAACTTTCTTAAGTTTGCTACTCCGGTTACTAATTCTTCAGTAGATGAAAATAATTTATCCTTGTTTGCTTAATTATAATCTCTCAGAATTATGAGCACGTTAATTAAATCTCCTCTTAATATTCTGTCATCTAAGGAACACATTCTCAACTCCTTTAATTTCTTTGCATAACTGAATGCCTTGATTTTGTCATTGTGTTAAACTTAACCTTCTTTTAATAGTTTTACAGCCTCAATTAACGAAATTGTAGTAACAGTACAACAGATTGAATGTACACTGTCACCACTATGTTATCTTTGGTAGTGATATAACATGTATTATGAAGAGAGGCAAGCAACAATAACTTATGTCTAAATGCCCCAGACTGATGTCCAGAGTCTGCCAAGAGCTGCATAAGGTTTGGCCGTTTGGTGTGCATCTTCTCATTGCCAAGATTGTCACATGGACATTTTATATTTCAGGTGCCTCGGAGAGAGCTCAGTTTTGAAGAATTGTGAGAAATGGATTTATTCCAAGTTTTGTTGGAACACCTGGAGTAGTTTCTTTATAAGAGGTCACTAAAGTTCACGTGGACCTTGGAGTGTTTTTTCACATAAGCCTACCTATAAATCAGATGACTTGTGATAGCTGCTTGCTTCGTTGTAGGTGTTGTTGGGGTTGATTTCAACAGTTTTTAGCTTCAACATGTCCTTATTTTTTCTGATTAATTTGAAGGAAAGCCTACTAATGACAGACTGAATTGGAGGAAAGCCAGCTAAGAACAAACTGATTTGAAGGAAAGATTGCTAGGAATAATCCACCTAGCTGAGCTAATTCATTTGTGGAAAAAATACATTGTCTTGTTGAGTTTAGGTTAAACCTTGAAAGAATGATTGAAGAAACTTCTCAGGGTTAGATTTTCAGAGCAAGGTGTATCTGCAAGGCTTCAGAGACAACAGTGTATGATTAGTGAGTTGATCAAACCACCAGAACATCATAGTAACCGACTCCAGAAAATTTGATGCTTTATGCGTTTGCTTTCAAGAATAAACCAATAGCCTTTATGCATGTGTGTGTGTGTGTGTGTGTGTGTGTGTGTGTGTGTATGTGTGTGTGTTGGGAACATTTAAAAAGATAAACATTTATGCTTTTACATACTGACCTATAAATGATTGTTGCATGTTTATTGAATAACTATTGTCTTGGTAATAAACCAATAATTGTGTTTACCAAGAAACCTGGTTAATAAATCTAGTTTAAAATCTGACACAGAGAATTGTTCATCTCAGTAGCTGGAGAATGTGTTCACATTTTATGCATTGATCTGTGGAGTAATGCAAGTCAAACAATGTGAATTCCTCCAGTCTTGACTGTACTAATATAGACAGCTTGTGAGTGTATTGCTGACCTGAGTGAACTTATCCACTGATGTCAGACTTTGCCTATGGTCTGAAACTTGTGTCAAGGAGGACTTTCTTGAGCAGGCCAGAGCATTAGTTCAGTTTTCTACATGCTAATCACAAAGTTGAAGTTGTCATTTGCATTTGAGATCAAGTCCATTCTACATTGCAATTCCAATTCTGAAACAACAGCTGTTCTTTTGCAAACATGAAGTTGTGATGCATGTACTTTGAAAAAGTCTTTGCCTGGATTCATCTCAGACTGAATAGCTTTGCTTCTGTGTAATATCTGATTCTAATATTAAGATGGATACTGTGGAAGGTGCTGGAAAGCATGGCGGAGATAAGCATTCTGAAAAGGGTAACTTCATTAATGCCCAGGAATAGTTCGTAAGCCTCGCCAGCATCCAGACCATGTGTGTGCATGCCATTATCGAAATGCAAATCCATTGTAGTGGATTTCTCAGATCAGCCTAATTTCTCCATTTCCTTCGAAACACCCTAAAAGTGCTGACTGCACCAAAGACATTGGTCAGGACAACAAACCTGGTGTAAAGATTCCTATTGTCCTGGTGCCGTCTAACTACAGATACTACATCAGTGATTCCTCAACCGTTGCTGAAACTACACTCCAACTGTCTGGTGGCAGATCTCACATGAGATGCTGTCTTAAGCATTCAGAGGGATGTTGGTGAAGATTTTGCCACTGGAGGAGTGGAGTGAGATTCCTCTTGAAAGTCACAAGATCAGTGAGTTCCTTCCAACCTCTATCAGGTGGACAGCTGAGGCAACTTAGTGTTTTTGAGGCAACTCCTATATGAATTAAAGGAATTTAATGAGTTTAATTGACCATGCATTGATCTCCATTTGTGTACTTAACTAAAATAACATCACCTCCTCAAACTCTCAAAAAGATGCGAGATGGATGCTTTCATCTTTTTTGACAGCATGGAAGGTTCATTAAGTGATCAATGGATGACAATCTGTGATAGGCTTTTGATTTTCTACACTGATGGATGAATACTAATTCAGGATATGATTCAAGTTTGACTATCTTTCTGGAATTTGGGCTTTTTCTGTGGGCAGTGTTGACCTGTCAATTGACATGAACCAGTGGACAGGAGCCTGCAGAGCATTGTAGAATCTCCTCCAGCCTTTGTAGCCTGCATATTATTGATATTCATCACTGTTCTGAATCACCTGAAGGTCTTGCATCTCTCTGAACTTGCACTGGACAGTTCTGCAGGTATTGTACTTGGATAGACATGACTTCTCATTGAGGTAAACAATGATCAATCTCATTTAGGGAACCATGAAATTTCTTTTGATTTCCTTTGATTATGACTAGGGCAGTGGGATTGTTGAAAGAGTGTAAAAGCCCCACCTGTTGGACGTTTATCCCCATGTGGATTTGTTTGCAGATCTTGTAATATACATAAACAGCATTTCAAAACAATTAACACAGAAGTAGGGTGCCAGGTTCTGAGAAAGGGTCACCGGACCCAAAATATTAACTCTGATTTTTTTCTTCACTGATGCTGCCAGACCTGCTGAGCTTTTCCAGCAACTTCTGTTTGTGTTCCTGATTTATATCATGCGCAGTTCTTCCGGTTCTTACATTAGAAGTTATGTATTTTCCACCCTGGATGACTGATCAGTATTAAAGAGATGAAAGGGGACTATAAATAACCAACTGAACTGGTAAAGGTATAGCTCTGGGAATGTGTAGGCACTTTCGATTCCAGTTAAGGCAAAGAGAGAGAGGACAAGTGCCAGTGATATAAGTTATGGTAAAGATATCAAGGAGCAGATCTTGAGCTGAGGCAAGATGATTCCCAGACAATTGGATGATCAAATCTTTCATCTTACGATTTAAAGTAAGGCATGAAGGTGGACGAAACTTAAATGATAGTGACATTTAAATGGTAAAACACATTTGGGATTGTGAGGATTGCTCTTCTGTAGGGTATTTATAAAATGAGGGCACAATTGAAATGAAAGAAATCAGCTTACAACTTTTGTTTTTTGATTGATGGATTCTGTGTGATGTTATTTTCCTGTTCATCACATAACCTTGCACCATTTATAATGATTTATAGAAGTCAAGCCCACACTGACCTTTCAAAAAGTATCCCACTCATACCTATTCCCTAACCTATTCCTGTAACCCTGCAAGTCCCATGGCTAAGCCACTTAGCCTACATGTCCCTGGACACTATAGGCTATTTATCTTGGCTAACCCACCTAAACTGTATGCCTTGGCACTGTGGGAGGAAAGCCATGCAGAAACAGGGGGAATGTGTAAACCCCA
This sequence comes from Ginglymostoma cirratum, assembly GCA_024137785.1. Taxonomy (NCBI): domain Eukaryota; kingdom Metazoa; phylum Chordata; class Chondrichthyes; order Orectolobiformes; family Ginglymostomatidae; genus Ginglymostoma; species Ginglymostoma cirratum. Next base: position 32,605,039 of record JAHRHZ010000111.1, read on the forward strand.
CTCAGACTGTTACCCAAGGGTGGAATCAAACCTCAGTACCTGGTGCTGCGAGACAGTAGTGCTAACCACTGAGCCACCATGCTGTACTTGCAAAGTAGCTCAATAAAATTCATACAAACTTTTCTCAGGAGGACTCTAGTGGTACGGTGGTGGCGCCCCTACCTCTAAGCCAGGAGGCATGGGTTTTAGTGGGATCAGAGAAAATAGCTGTACCTCTGTCAGCATCACCATATAATCAATAGAGGTTTTCTAGAAAGGACTAACCCTTCACTCTGCAGATGAGACTTTGACAGATGTCAATGAAGTGGAGTTTCCAAACAAGGATCTCACTGCAGCCATGTTTCATGGAGCAGGTAATACAGTCCTGACTGCAGGGCAGCTCAGGGGGTTATGCATTTGGACATTGATGCTGGTAAAGCCCCTCACTCTTCCAGAAATCAGGCAAAAGATGTGTTTACTGAACATAGAATCAGCGACATTTTATTTCAGGAAGCAAAATGCTGTTATAATACCATTGAGTTAGCACAAGGCTTTTACTTCAGATTGTGTTCATCTGTCAGTTTTCTACACTTAATCTGTTGCAATGTTGATATGATCCATGTTTATATAATAATTTTGTAATGATTACAATGACTGCTGGATAATGCATAACAACAACTAACTTAAATGGAGCATCAGGCAGTAAATTATGAAGGTAACTCAATGATTAGCATGACACGAAAATTTGCTAGGATAGTGAGACAGATGTATGAAGAGGCGCTGGATCAATTAGGACTATATTCCCTGGGGTTTAGAAGAATGAGAGGGGGATCTGTTAGAAACCTAAAAATTCTAACAGGATTAGACAGAGGAAACACAGGAAGGATGTTCCTGATGACCGGGGTGTTCAGAACCAGGGGCCACAGTCAAAGAATGTGGGGTAGGTGATTTAGGACTGAGCTGAGGAGAATTTTGTTTCACCTCGTGAGTGGTGAGCCTGTGAAATTCTCTGCCATAGAAAGCAGTCGAGGCCAAAACACTGAAGGAGTTAGATATAGTTTTTCAGGCTCATGGGGCCAAAAGGTATGGGGAGAAAGCGGGGACAGGTTATTGAGTTGGATGGTCAACCATGGCCATATTGAATTGCAGAGCAGGCTCAAAGGACCAAATAGCTTATTCCTGCTCCTATTTGGTACTTTGCTATGTTTCCCAAATACCAAAAATATTTGTTGCATCATCTGTGCCTTTGCATCACTATTGTAATATCTTCTAAAGTTCATTGACAGGGTATGGGCTATCACTAGCTAGGGCCAACATTTATTGCCCATCCCTAATTGACCAGAAGACAGTTAAGAGTCAACCACATTGTTCTGTAATTGCTACCAATATTGTGTGAGAATGTGTATTCAGTCTTAAATCGATCCTGATGTCCCAGAAGAGTCTACAAAATATGCAGATGGTAAGTTATTAAGAAAAATGTAATAAACTTATTTACAGTTCATCAAGATTGAGTATTTCTCCTGCTTAAAATTTCAAGTGGGCATCCTCCTACTCCTGGCATCAGTAGCCCAGGCTTAACCCAACAAGAAGAGTTGCTGGTTGCAAATCCACGCATCATATTCAAAAAATCATAAATGGTGCCAGCAGCAAGGGTTTTGCCATTTATATCAACTATCACATGGGCTTGCTGGGGAGAGCTGTGACTTTAAAACCATCTAATTCTTCCCCATATCAGACCTCACTTTTCCCATACCAGAGTACCAGAGTTTCACTCAAGTGCAGATAGCTCATTACTGTCCAGGAACTGCATTCAGTTCAGCTCCCGACTTGTGAGCCTGACACCTGCCCTGCACCTTTAATTGACAGGGGTGGTTTAGTTGCAGTGATTTGTATTACTGTCATAAGACAGTCTGATTGACTACTAAACATTGACGAGTTACTGAATCACAAAAGTCAACTGCCCGTTTTTTCATGTCTAATAGAGATGTATCGCACAGAAACAGACCCTTCGGTCCAACTTGTCCATCCTAAATTAATCTAGTCCCATTTGCCAGCATTTGGCCCATATCTCCCTAAACCCTTCCTATTCATATACCATATGCCTTTTAAATATTGTCATTATACCAGCCTGCACCACTTCCTCTGGCAGCTCATTCCATACACGCACCACCTTCTGCATGAAAAAATTGTCCCTTTTAAATCTTTCCCCTCTCACCTTAAACCTATGCCCACTAGTTTTGGACTCCCCCACCCTGGGGAAAAGACCTTGTCTATTTACCCTTTCCATGCCCCCATGATTTTATAAATCTCAATAAGGTCACCCTCAGCCTCTGCACTTCAGGGAAAATAGCCCTAGTCTATTCAGCCTTACCACGCAGTATTCCAAAAGTGGCCTAACCAATGTCCTGTACATGACATCCCAACTCCTATACTCAATGCACTGACCGATAAAGGCAGGCATACCAAACACCTTATTCACTATTCTACCTACCTGTGATTCCACTTTCAAGGAACTATGAACCTGCACTCCAAGGTCTCTTTGTTCAGCAACAGTCCGCAGAACCTTACTGTTAAGTGTGATCCTTTGAAAAGGCCACACCACTTCCCTGGCCAAAGAGTGGCCCGGTGTATTATGGGTTAACATATCATAAGGAGTCAAGGAATAAACAAAATAATGCTATTCGCTTTTTCACTTGTGCTAGGCATTTTATGACTGTAGTGATTATAACACGGTCAGCCAGGTGGACCTTGTAGAATATGAGTTCCCTGATTAGGGCTGGTTCAATCAGGGAGCCCTGGGTGGCAGATATTAGCAGGAGTGCCAGAGGTTCTATTCACTCTAAGAGCTGGCACTGAGGAAGTTGGACTAATATCAAGGACTCTTCACGTGTAAATATTGGGTGACTTAATGATGGGATACTGGCCTCTGTGGAGTTATGACAGAGACAGGGTTAAATATACTAAAAGCAAATTTGCAGCTCTGTTGGGGTGAGAAAAGTGATAAAAAATAAGCACTTACACAGAAATTATCTCCAAGGCAACTGGATTTTGCAACCACTTGAATGAAGAGTCATCCAATTTTATGATTTTTTGCACTTTATATCTTACATTAAAATTTATAAAATTCTATATCTATAGAAACTCTGGAAAAAGCATTTGAAATTTCGACACCCTCATCCGCTTAGCCGAACTTGTCCTCACCCTCAACAACTTCTCTTTCAATTCCTCCCACTTCTGACAGACAAAGGGGGTGGCCATGGGTACCCGCATGGGCCCAAGCTATGCCTGCCTCTTTATAGGTTACGTGGAACAATCCCTCTTCCGTACCTACGCTGGCCCTAAACCCCACCTCTTCCTCCGTTACATTGATGACTGCATCGGCGCCGCCTCGTGCTCCCACGAGGAGCTCGAATAGTTCATCCACTTCACCAACACCTTCCACCCCAACCTGAAGTTCACCTGGACCATCTCCAACACTTCTCTCTCCTTCCTGGACCTCTCTGTCTCCATCTCGAGTAACCACCTAGAAACCGATGTCCATTTCAAGCCCACTGACTCCCACAGCTACCTGGAATACACCTCCTCCCACCCACCTTCCTGCAGAAATGCCATCCCCTATTCCCAATTCCTTCGCCTCCGCTGCATCTGCTCCCAGGATGAGACATTCCACTCCCGTACATCTCAGATGTCCTCATTCTTCAAGGACCACAACTTCCCCCGCACAGTCGTCGAGAACACCCTCGACCGTGTCTCCCGCATTTCCCGTAACTCATCCCTCACACCCCGTCCCTGCAATAATAACCAAAAAAGAATCCCCCCGTCCTCACGTACCACCCCACCAACCTCTGGATCCAACGCATCATCCTCCGACACTTCCACCATCTGCAATCAGACCCCACCACCAAAGACATTTTTCCCTCCCCACCCTTATCTGCCTTCTGGAGGGACCACTCCCTCCGCGACTCCCTTGTCCGCTCCACACTCCCCTCCAGCCCCACCACACCCGGCACTTTTCCCTGCATCCGCAGGAAGTGCTACACCTGCCCCCACACCTCCTCCCTCACCCCAATCCCAGGCCCCAAGAAGACTTTCCACATCAAGCAGATGTTCACCTGCACATCTGTCAATGTGGTATACTGCATCCGCTGTACCCATTGTGGCTTCCTCTACAACAGGGAAAGCAAGCGGAGGCTTGGGGACCGCTTTGCAGAACACCTGCGCTCAGTTCGCAACAAACAACTGCATCTCCCAGTCGTTAACCATTTCAACTCCCCCTCCCATTCCTCAGACGACATGTCCATCCTGGGCCTCCTGCAATGCCTCAATGATGCCACCCGAAGGCTGCAGGAACAGCAAATCATATTCAGCCTGGGAACCCTGCAGCCCAATGGCATCAATGTGGATTTCACAAGCCTCAAAATCTCCCCTCCCCCAACCACATCCCAAAACCAGCCCAGCTCATCTCCACCTCCCTAACCTGTTTTTCCTCCCACCTCAAGCCACACCCCCATCTCCTATCTACTAACATCATCCCGCCCCCTTGACCTGTCCGTCCTCCCTGGACTGACCTATCTCCTCCCTACTCCCCCACCTACACTCACCTTTACTGGCTCCATCCCCGCCTCTTCGACTTGTCTGCCTCCTCTCCATCTATCCTCTCCTCTATCCATCTTCTATCCACCTCCCCCTCTCTCCGTATTTATTTCAGAACCCTCTTCCCCTCCCCCATTTCTGATGAAGGGTTTAGGCCCGAAACGTCAAGCTTTCCTGCTCCTATGATGCTGCTTGGCCTGCTGTGTTCATCCAGATCCATTCCTTGTTATTTTGAAATTATTGAGTTTTTTTTTCTGACATTGGACTATGGTTCCTGGAATGTTGCAATTGACAGGAAACATATCTTCCAACTCCTTCTAGACCACAATCCCAACACTTTCCCAACTATCCTTGACTGATTGTTACCAATGAGACAGCAGTGCCCCACATCCACGTCACCTTGGCTCAACTTAGTAAAGCCTGTCGTGGCACAAAACATGGCAGCCAGGCTGATGTAATCACGAGAGAGATCGCCTGTTAAGTCTTTAATGATAAGAGGACAATCTCCCAAGATCAAGTCAGAGGCCGAAATAGATTGATGGGAAGAACTCACCTGTTCACAACAAATTTGTCAAGTTTTCCCAATTAATAACGCAATTGACACTAATTATCTCTGAGCCCACCAGAATTAGAATTAGTGTTCAAGATTAGGTGAGGGACTATTGAATTTCACGTCTCTTCAAGAGAAAATGACAGAGATCCCTCTTCTAATGGCACTTTGTGCCCGATCAACGGACTTGGCATCAAGAATGATGGCAGCCATCGAAGGACACCAATTCTCTTCTTGTCCATCCCTGCTTTGAAATGGGAGGAAGACTGCTGGCCTACTTTAACAAACATAATCATCATGTAATTTTGTTTCTTTCTTTCATACTGCCCTGTGAAAGACTGGTAAGGAAGGTAGTGTAATTGGTATTCCTTTTGCAGACGCACATCTTAAATGCCAGCTTACTAAAGTTGGCAAATATTGACCTTCATATCAAGTTACACTGCATTACATGTTGCTGATATTTAATTTATAGAATTATCAACATTACAACACAGAGGGAGGATGTTCAAACCAACTGTGACCGTGCCAGTTTCAATCTTTTAGCTGAAGAGCAAATTCCATCCCCCTGCACTCAGAATCATTTACAGTACATTTGGTGGCCATTCAGACCCTTATGTCCATATTAGCTCTCTGTAAGAGCAACTCACACACATTCGCAATCACCCAGCATTTCCCCATCGTGGCACAAAACATTCCCTCTCTAGATAATTACTCAATTCTCTTTGGATGTTGTGAACAAACTTACATCCGTTACACTATTAGGCAATGTATTCCATAGCTTCACCGCTCTCTGCATAAAAGACATTTTGCTGTTGCTTTTTTAAATGGAATCCCTACAGTAGGGACGCTGGCTATTTAGCCCATGAAGTCCACACTAATCCTCTGAAGGGCATCCCAACCAAACTCACCCCATCTCCATAACTCTGCATTTCCTATGGCCAATCCACCCAACCTGCATTTCTTTGGACTCTGGGACAAAACCCAAACAGACACAGTGAGAATGTGCAAACTCTACACAGATAGTCATACAAGGGTGGAATCGAACCCAGGTGTCTGGCACTGAGAGGCAGTACTGCTAAACACTGAGCCATCCACTGATACTTTCCTTAAGTCTGTACCTTCTGATTTCTGAGGCTTAATTCCTTCCATGCACATTTTAAATAAGTCTGAAAGTGCAAAAAATATTAGCTTAGGCCACATCTGAATACAGAAAGAACAGTCTCAGTGGCTGAATTTTCCTGCCTCAATAACTGCACAGCTACACTGCACAATTCCTGACATTTTCCCAGGACATGGCAGACAGGAAAATTTGTCACCCCGCTTTGTGGACAGGGACCTAAAGTTCCCCCTGGATGGGATGGTGCAGAGGCAGGACTTCCTCTTCCCCCAGGCCCATCAGAGGACGGCATGTCACCAGACAATGCCAGGCTGATGCGAGATTGGCACCTTGATCAGTGCAGTTTCAGCTGTCTGGAGGAATGCCCAGCACTTAAGGAAAATAATCACAGTCCTTCTCCACTCTGTCAGCATATGAGCTACCATCTTCTCTCCAATACCTCACGCTGACTCTGTCTCTGCTATTGTCCCATCAAGAACCATGCTCTGCCACTCTCACTATTTTCTATTTTATTTGAAAAGTATATTTTATTCATAAAAAATCTCTTTGTGTATATACTCAGAGATAGTAAGAACTGCCGATGCTGGAGTCAGAGATAACACAGCGTGGAGCTGAAGGAACACAGCAGACAGCATCAGAGGAACAGGAAAGTTGATGTTTCGGGTCAGGACCCTTCTGGAACGTCAACCTTCCTACTCCACTGATGCTGCCTGGCCTGCTGTGATCCTCCAACTCCACACTGCGTTATCCCTTTGTGTATATACATTGTCACAAAAGCAGTTCAGTTCTGTACAGTTGCATATCAAGTAAATGAACAAAACATTGAGCTTTGACTCTGTCCAAAAAAACCAAAGACCCCTCTTACACATACATTACTAATTGTCTGCAGCATCTTCTGTCACTCTCTGTCACAAACCCCAACCCCTGACACCACTAACCCTACATGCCATCTGTGCTACCTATTTATTCACACAGGGCACCGACCTACCCAAACCAAAAAATAACAGCTGAACCATACACTTTCACCTGTTTTAATCCCTGCCCGATTCTCTTTCCCAGAGGAAAACAGCCCACAATAGGGCAGAAATAATCATTACAAATAGTAGGCAACCTGCTTACATGGAAAACATCCCAATGCTGACCATCCAGAGCAGCTGACTGGACATATCCAAGCTTCTGGGCTGGTATTAGAGACTACTTTTGACTTACTGTGCTGGGACTCCTGAGTGAAGGATAGCTCCTTAACTTGTCTGAGGACTACTAACAGCCATGAGAAGGCTCCTAGCTTTGTATCTGCATTAAATGTCATGGTAAGATAGCTGTACTGTGAGCCTGGTATCTCTGGATGAGGAGGCAAAGTGCAAGAAAGGGAAAGATAATGCAAAATCGAGGTGCTATGAGCTTTGACGTAGGCTCAGAGTAAATAAGCAGTGCGAGAGTAAGTGAACAGTCCAGCAAAACAGCCTGGCCCAGCCAATGAGTTGGCTACCTATCCCTGAGCACTCAGTGTCCTTGATGTAGCATTGCAATGATAGTTGTTGCTGAGTTGCAGATTGAAATGCAGGAGCACCATGTAAGGGGATTGAAGATTTGCCATGAAGGCTCTTAAATGCTGGCACATGTCAGATGTCAATGTCCATTGACCTGGGGCAAGTGTAGTCACTGCTGATGGATCGTGCTTGATCTGTTAATGCCTGGTTTCCAACATGGGGGTCATTCAGAGCAAGCAGTGAGCTGAAGTTGTCAATTCTCAATGGTTAGCTTGCTCGAAGTGATTGGTAAGATAGAACGCTGAATATTAATAAGGTGAGTTGTGATGATTGAAAGACATTTAACAAACAATAACCCCCTTAACTGGCAAATTGCTGATGCCTAATGAAAGACTCATCTCGATGCTCAACAAATGCATGAGAGATGCAATGAGCTACGCCTAATGCCGTGATAGGCCTTTGCTGGCATTCTCACATGATTCTGTCACAAACCTCACTGTAGCCCACATCACTCAGACCCATATAAGATTCTGCCTCTTCTTTCAAAACAAAGACCTTTTTTCAGAACGTGAATTATGTTTTAGTTACTGCTCAGTTTTTGTCTAACTTGCTTGAATTTCTTTCCAGAATTTTCTGCTTTTTTTCAGCTTTCCAATAAATCCACAGTTATTACATACTTTTAAAAATTCTTGCATTTCAATTTTTATCATATTCCCTTTAAATAATGCCAATGAGATGGGCTTTTGACTTGCTGCCCTGGCATTGTGGATCGATCACCACTGTGGAAATAGTTTAGTTCAATCCCATGATAAAAATACAACTGTGAAGTTTCTAAACCAGCTCCAATGTTAGTTTAATGCCTTACTGTTGAGTTGAGGTTCTAGTCTCTCTCCATTGTCTGAATGATGACCTCAAATGGTTAATAAGCCTCTGCGCAAAAGTCTTTGTTCTGACACCTTTACTGCTTAATATCTACTCCCTTACTATTGATTTGCAAATCAGTGGAAACATTCACCAGTTACCCATTTTAATTTCTTTCTAATCCTGTAAACTCACTTTTTTGTTTGAGAAAAGAACATGATTTTTCAAGCCTTTCTTCGCAATTATAACCTCTCATTATTGGTATCATTTGAAGACATGCATATATCCCCTACAGAGTGAGTTGAGGTAGATAAAGCCATCAAAAAGCTGAGAAACATAAAAGGTCTTGTACAAAGAGTTATCAAGTGTATAAGCAGACAGTTTAGTGATAAATCTGCACGAAGTATCAGTTAGGCACAATTAGAGTAATGTATGGATTCCATTATGGTAAAGGTATTGAAGCAATAAAATTGGATTCCTCTTAATTATCCACTCTAAATTTTAGCAAAAGATCTGTAGAAGCCCAGAGAAATAGTGCAATCAACTGATTCCAAGGATTTCTGTGGATTACAGAATTGTCGAAATTTATAGCACAGAGTATGGCATTTAGCCCATTGTATTGGTGCCAGCCAAAAAGTAATTATCCGGGCGAATTACACTGTCCATATTTTGGGCTGAAACAGGCTACAACTCTTCTAGTGCACATCACAGTTTGTTAAATGCTATGATGGTTTCTGCCTCAACTACACTTTCAGGGATCCACATTTCATCACCCTCTGTTTGAAAATATTTCTCCTGATTTTTTTTTCATTCTTCATACCTAATTATGTCAAATGTAAGCCCCTTGGTTATTGATTTCTGAGTTAAATGAAAAATAGGTCAGATGTCACATGACACAAGGTTGTAGTCCAACAGGTTTATTTGAAAGCATGAGCTTCCAGAGTGCTGTTCCTTCATCAGATGTGTGGGGTGCCTTATCGGAAGAGGAAGTAATTAGTGAGTGACATTTGGTAAAGGTATGGTGAGAAATCTTGCTCTGCCTAGCAGAGAGAGTCCTTCCCAAAACTGGACATATCTCATGCTTAGACAAACAAACATAAAATTCGGCATTACGTACTTGTTTTGTTATCTTCAAAGTTCTGCAAATATACACTCCAATGATCCTCTGTTCATTTATTGTAAATTGCCTCTTGCATCTCCGAATTAAATTCTATTTGCCATTTTTATATCCAGTCTATTGATAACTTCTGCAGACTTTCTGTCTCACGATAAAACATTTGACCTTTTTGTGTGTCGTCTACAATCCTCTTAAACAAAGAGAAAAGGTCAACATGAGGCTTCCTTTTGATGATGAAACGTTTTTAAATGGAGGAAGAATCAGCATTGACCTGCTGTGTCATGAACTCATATAATAAAATTATAAATGTGAAATCCAACGTACCATCGGTGGAGCTCAAGACTACAATCTGCTTTTGTTCAATTTGAGCTATTACTCCCCATTGGATATCTTATTCGTAACTATGCTTATTTAGTTTTAAACCTCTACTCCATATGCTGCCTTTAATCATAACATAAAAATTAACAGTATCTCAAGGCTGTTTGAGTTTGTTATATTGTTAAAAGATGAATGTGAGGTGTTGCATTTTGGTAAGGCAAATCAAGACAGAACTTTGGCAATTAATGGAAGGGCCCTGGGGAGTGTTGCTGAACAAAGAGACATAGGGACGCAGATGCATAGTTCCTTGAAAGTGGAGTCGCAGATAGACAGGGTGGTGAAGAAGGTGTTTGGCATGCTTGCCTTCATTGGTCAGTACTTTGAGTATAGGAGTTGGGATGTCATGTTGTGGCTGTACAGAACATTGGTTAGACACTTTTAGAGTACTGAGTTCAATTCTGGTCCCTCTGCTATAGGAAGGATGTTGTGAAACTTGAAAGGATTCAGAAAAGGTTTACAAGGATTTTGTCAGGGTTAGAGGGTTTAAGCTATCGGGAGAGGCTGAATAGGTTGGGGTTTGTTTCCCCTGGGGCATCAGAAGCTGCGGGGTGACCTTATAGAGGTTTATAAGATCATGAAGGGCATGGAGAGGGTGAATAGCCAACATCTTTTTCCCAGAGTAAGGGAGTCGAAAACTATGGGGCATAGGTTTAAGGTGAGAGGGGCAAAAATTAAAAGGGACCTTGAGGGGCAACTTTTTGACACAGAGGCTGGTACATGTATGGAATGAACTGTCAGTGGAAGACGCAGAGGCAGGGATAATTACAACATTTAAAAGGCATCTGAATGGGTACATGAATAGGAAAGGGTTAGAGGGATATGGGCCAAATGCTGGCAAATGGCACTAGACTTATTTAGGATATCTTGTTGGCATTAATGAGTTGGACCAAAGGGCCTTCTTCCATACTGTGTAACATTATGACTCTAAGAGAAGCAGAGATGCAGGAACAAAAACAGAGTAGAGATGCAGGAGTTAGGATATTAGTCCAAATGCTGCATTGACCTTGTATGAGCTGCAGGAGCAAATTGAGCCCAGTGTGACTTCTGCATACTGCATCTTCCACACTGCCTTTGAAGGTGTGTTTGGTGGAGTTGGGATGGCAGGGCCCTTCTACGGTATGCAGTAACTTGTGCTAAAGGTGTCATTAATTCTGCTTATGAGTTGTTATGTGTTGACCTCAGATTGCCAGACTCAAATGGCTATTAACTTTGATGGAAATAGATTGTCCCGAGAATTGAGGAAAAGTGCAAATTTTCACTACAGTGTAATTCTTCAGTCCAGCCAATAATTAACTCAATCCCATGGAGTGGAATGGATTCTGTGACACCTATTTCTGCTGGGTTTTCCCCTCAAGCCCTCCAGTAGGTGGAGGTACCTACCTCTCAACAAGTTAATGAACTGAGATTTGGGGTATTTTAATGCATGGACCATATGACAGGTTGAAGTTGCATGTCTTTAAGTGACACTGCTTCACTGATCAACTATTGTCAGAATATAGTTGTAATATATAATCATTTTCACAGACAAGAACACGGTGTGGAAATGCGCACAATCTAAAACATGTAGACACTGAACTATGCAATCACAGTCGCAATTTTTGCCAACCTGATCTGAATTTGAAATGATAAAATGCTCTTTTGAACTATATCATTCTTTAAGTATGTTCTACCAGTTTGTACATTTCCCTTGACTCATGTTATGTCAGACAATGTTTATGTTTCACTATCACAGGCAAATTATTGACATTTTCCTGAGAGATGAGGAATCCAATCTTGAATTTTATATTTTTAAATAAATTATTGGACCATGGAGCGTTTTATATTGATGCATGGGAGTCCCTTAACTTTCAGATTGCAACTTGTTTATTACACTTTAACATTTGCGTACAAATGTCGAGTGGCTTATTTAAGGTCTCACACTTGCATAACTTTGTTTCATTAAAAAAAGGATCATGGCCTGAAAATTAACTCATAAGAATGTGAAAAATGTTATTTGTTCAGTGTATAGCCTGCATATAGGCTGCCCAATGTGCTTAGCTCTTGAATGCAGAATAATTTCTCTTCACCTACTCAAAGTGACGCAATTTTCAGGAGAGAGTAATGAACTTTTGTAAAAAAAAATTAATTTCCAGACTGGTCTCAAGTGCTAAATCTTCCTTTAGACGTATTTAACGATAAGCTATAAATCATGGAAATTGATCTTTTGTTTCATTACAAATTAGGCTAGTAAGAGTGAATTTATTGTTGCTTCCTATAGTGCCACAGATGTATGTGGTAATAGGACCGTTTAAAGTCAGCCCTAAATAACTCTGCTATGTGTTGAAATCAACTGAATATTATAGTCCTGAAACCAGAATGCAAACTTTACTTCTTTAATTGTAGAGTTTGTGTAATCTCAAGTTGTTGAGAAATTGTAGATGATCAGATTTTTCCCATAATATACAATTTATGCAAATTACTACTACTGCAATATTATTTTATGTCTTTCAGCTGGTTGGAGGTGAACTTAGAAGCAATTTCGTTGAGGAAATAACTGTTTCTTAACCATATTTGAAGCAATTGCTCAACTGAATGTTGTATTGCATTTTGTAATCAGCAGTCCACTAGAAAGGATTAGGAACCTGGAATGCACTCAGCACTTGATTGGTAACATTAAGATGCATTGATTTGATGTTCTAACAAGAGCTAAATGGAAAAAAAGCAAAGCGTGCAATATATTTGATCTTTTCACCCCATGAAAGATGTGAATGTATAGAGATGCACAAGCACACATACAGGCTGGAATTTTGTCAATAGCATGTCATTTTTAAAAAATAAAAATCATCACAGGATGTGAGCATCGTTAGCTGGGCCAGCATTTATTGCCCATCCCTAGTTGCCCCTTGAGAAGATGGTCTTGAGCTGCCTTCTTGAACTACAGCAGTCTATATTCTGTAAGTGGGCTCATTATATCATGAATTTTATAACTGAGTAGCTTGAAAGGCCATTTCAGAGAGCATCGAAGAGTCAACCACATTGCTATGGGACAGGAGTCATATGTAAGCATGACCAGGTAAGAATGGCAATTTCCTTCCAAAAAGGAAATGATTTCATAAAACTCTTAATTCAATTGAGATTTCCACTTACTGCCATGGTCAGCTTTGAACCTAGATCTCCAGGATATTATCTGGGTCAGTAGTCAAGCAACAATGCCTGTAGGCCATCGCCTTAAGCTCACACTAGATAGGTGTAGGATAAAAGTGGCAACCATCTTAGTGGTGGCATAGGGATACAAAGGTTGGGTGTGATGAAATGTGAAGAGTTCAAACTTCAGTGACTCCCAAAGTGATTCCTTTTGTTCTCAACGTCAAGTCATTTCCATCCAAGGAGCAGGCTGAACCATGGCAGAAAACTGAGGACTCCAGATGGAAGCAAGTGACCCAGAAGATGCAACATCACCAATCTCATCATTCACCTCTGTCAACATGGTTACACCCTTCATGGTTCATGCAGTGGTCATGGGTAGATCAAGATGCATAATTTCGTGTGTAGGCTGTGAATAGTCCCAACAGCTGTGGGAGAATGTGACAGCTTGTTCCCCGGGCAGTGGAGGGGACTGCCAGGGGTCAGGGCCCTGCTGATGATGATGGGCCTGTGGTCATGGCTACAAGAAGCCTGAGACAGAGTCTGTGGGTAATGGGCCCTATGGGAAAAGTGGGGTTAGGAGCACACCACCAAAAATTATCACTCAAATTTGCTTAAAAATCACTCAAAAGCCTAACAAAGGGTAACACATTTTAAATAAATGTTTAATTATAAAGTATTGGGTATACCAGCAACAATGTCGCACTTGCAAGGAGATGGAACTTAGATGGAGTCAATCTGTTCGGATATTTAGAGAGACATGTCATCAGATTGAGTTTGAGGGTAGAATAAGACAATTATGCTTTTTGACTTAAATGAGGGAGATTTTGAGACCTTCCTAAAGAGCCACAGCCCATTGTTCCCTTCCTCTTTCTTAGCAACTCCTCTCAGCATAGTGTGTGAGCTGAAAGCTCTTTAGAAGCCATCTCTGCTGTATGTAAACATCTCTGAAGATGATTCATAGCAATCCAGACATCCCTCTCCATCATAGATTATGTTGCACCCAGCTACAATTATTCCAGGGACATGCCCATTGCCAGCAGTATGTGTGAGCAAAGTAACTGCAGATAAAGAATACCATTTAGATCAATCCATGATTTATCCTTTCTCTTATTATTTTAGCTTTTACTTGGATGGCATGGTAGCTCAGTGGTCAGCACTATTGTCTCACAGTACCAGCGACCAACATTCAATTGCAACCTTGGGCAACTGTGCGGAGTTTGCATGTTCTCCCTGTGTCTGAGTGGGTTTCTGCCTGGTGCTCTGGTTTCCTCCAACAGTCCAAAGATATGTGTAAATTAGGTGGATTGGCCATGCTAAATTGCCTACAGTGTTTAGGGACGTGTAAGTTAGGGCATTAGCCATGGGAACTGCAGGTCTGCAGGGTTAGGGTAAAGGGGATGGGCTGGCGGGAGGCTCTTTGGAGGCTGGGTGTGGACTTATTGGGCCAAATGGCCTGATTCCACACTGTGGGGATTCTATGATATACTTGTGCAAAGTGCTTTAAAATTAACACTGTGCAGAGTTTTTATTTTCTTTGTTTCTTCCTAGACTTCAGTGTATGTTACAGAAAACAAAAAATGCTGGATATTGCGGCAGCCAATGTCACACCAATAGTTTTCAATGAAAAGAATGAGGGCAGGTAAAAGGCCAGAGGAAAGGGTTCAAGTGGAGGATGAATACTGGAGGCAGGTGAAGGGTTCAGTGGGACAGTGTGGTTGGGGTCGTCCTTCAGACTAGGCACTTTACAACATTCTGGACCTAACATTGAGTCAAAAGCTTCAGATTCATTCTCACTTCCTCCCTCTCTTTTAGCTTTATTTGTTGCATTTTCTGTCACCATGTCCTCTCACCCCTGGCCCCTACTCCGGTGGGACCATCTGTTCTTTCCAGTTGGCAGTTAGGCACATAATTGTTCTGCTGTTCTCACAGTCTGATTCCTTAATCTGTACTATCAGCACCCTTTCTCCACCAGCACTCCACTCCCACACTATTGCATAACTCAGAAATAGGAGGAACTGTCGATGCTGGAGTCTGAAATAACAAGGTGTGGAGCTGGATGAACACAGCAGGCCAAGTAGCATCAGAGGAGCAGGAAAACTGATGTTCCGGGTCTGGGCCCTTCTTCAGAAATGGGGAAGGGGAAGGGGGCTCTGAAATAAATAGACAGGGAGGCAGTGATAGAAGGTGGATAGTGGAGCAGATAGGTGGAGAGAAGACGGACAGGTCAAGGAGGCAGGGATGAAGCTAGTAAAGGTGAGGTTTGGTTAGGGAGTTGGGATGGGGGGGTTGGTCAGTGCATAACTGCTGTCCCCTCCACGCTTCACATCAGCTCTGATGAAGAGACATTGGGACTCTAAACATTAGCATGCTCTCTCTCCACTGATGTTGCCTGACCCGTTGTGATTTCCAGCATTTTTTGTTTTCAGTACACATTCCAGCAGCTGCAGTAATTTGCTCCTATATTAAGTGAGTGTTGGTTTCTTAGAAGAGTAGATTATAGACTTGCAAAGTCTGAACTGTTTGTCATTAATCGTTGTTTCTTTGTTTCAGTATAAGTTTACTTTTGATAATAAACCAATTATTTAAACTCTGGCTGACTTGTCCTGACAAAGACTGAAATCTATATAATTGGCCTTATGCCTAACCCAGTTAAATGTTAAATTTGTTCTGACCATTGGAGGAGTAGGGCTAGTAAAGGAAACAGTGCACCCTTCAACCTCAGACATGGCAACAGGGATTTGTATCTGGCCTCTTAATTTCATAGCCTTTACATAAATAGGAAATTGGAGCATCACAGAAGAGAGGCGATGGCCTAGTGATGTTATCACTGGACTGTTAATATCACTGGACTGATAATATTCTGGGGACCTGAGTTTGAATCCCACCATGGCAGTTGGCGGAATTTGAATTCATCAAAAACTATCTGCAATTAAGGATCTAATGATGACCATGAATCCATTGTTGATTGTTGGAAAAACCCATCTGGTTCATTAATGTCCTTTAGGGACGGTACCTGCTATCCTTACCTGGTCTGGCCTACATTTGACTCCAGACCCACAGCAATGTGGTTGACTCTTAACTGTCCCCTGGGCAATTAGGGATGGGCAATAAATGCTGCCTAGCCAGCAACGCCCTTATCCCGTTAATAAATAAAAAGGATGACATTTCTTAAGACAATGGCTCAATGCCAGAAAACCATACACATGGCAAATCATGGATGTAATGACTGTCTAAAACTTCCATCAGACAGAGCTGTTCAGCAAGGCAATGGCTGAATGATAAAGCCCATAGAAGCCGACTTCCATAGTTTTTACTCATGCGTCCTCACATTCAGTTAATTTGTTTGCTATGTACTTACAGCTGAAATTTTAAACAACTTGCAGAAAATGACAGCCTGCGTTTGTTTCAGTGCAAAAGCAACAATAGAGGAAATTGGCTCCTAATTAGGCTGTACCTCCAAATCTTACTGCTCAGCACATGGGACTGTGTTTAGAGTTAAGAAATCGGATCTGGCAGGTGACTGCAAACCCTTATTGTGGGTTCCTATGCAGCTTGTTATTTTGCTGTCCAGTAGTTAATAGCATGATGGTATACTTTGTGCAGACTGTAAGGTATGTGCAAGCACGTTTTCGGGCTTACACTTGAGGAACTTCTTCTAGAAAGCCAAGTTACAATGTGATGATTCAAATAATGATTTCATTCTATCAGATGGGTTAATATATATCAATTTCTGCATTCTGCACATTTCTCAATTTTCCTATTTATTGTTACTTCCATGTTTCATCCACATTACATATCGTCATCTGACATGTGATCTTCATTGCTTTTTAATTGTTCACATTTCTACTAAATTAATTTTCCTTAGCTACATTATTTGACCTCTTTTTGTGGTTTTCCTCTTGCTATTTTGCTTTCTGTACTTTTGAAGGGTTTAAGAGGTTAGTTATAGCAATATCCTTCTCCAAATGATACTGACTGCAAGGTGCTGCACAGTGATACATTGGAACATTAAATTTGATAAGATGACTGAATGCATACAGGCAAAAACTAGCAGAAAAGTAGGCCATTTAACTGTTCTACTATTCAGTGAAATTTTTGAAATAGCTTTATCTGGTGCCCTTGCCAGATGTGTCTCAATATTTATCGTTGTCAATTAAGATCTATTATCAAATTTTAAATTACCAATTGGTCCAGCATTGCTGTTTACTTAAGAAAGTACCACACTTCTGCTACCTTTTCCATGTTGTTTCCTAACTTTATTGCTAAAAGTGTTGGCTCTAATTTTTACATGATGTTACCTGGTCTTATGGACTAATCAACCAGCAGAAAGGGTTTAGCTCAGTGAACGAATAGGCTATTTGAATCCTTTGGGTATTTCTTCAACCCATTCCCCCTCCACCCTTCATCACCACCACCCCCCACCCCAAAGAGCTGGAAAACATTGATAAAATCACCATAAATCCTCTAAGTTCCAGTGAATACTTTTGTAATGTTTCCTCATAACAACCTTTAGAGACCAGATACAATTCTAGCAAGTACTCCCTTCAAGTTCAATATACCTTTCCTAAGTTATGGTGCATAGAATTGTTCACAGTTCTCTAAGGAATGTTGAAACCAAGTATTTTTATACCTTGCACATTCTACCTCCTGATTTCTGAAACTTTTCCAACTTCTTGCATTTTGGTTCTCTGGATATAAAATGAACATTCCAACAGCTTATTTGATTATTTCCTATATCAGCCCATGACAGTCTAATGATCTACCCATGTAGATCCCCAAAACTCTGACTTTTCATCATGTTGAAAATAATTTGTTTATTATCATTTTAGATCCAAAGTACATAACCTCATTTTTCCACAGTACAATAAATTTGCCATAGTTTTACGTAGTTTTTTAGTTTGTTAATGTTTCTTTGTAATTTTATGCTTCCATTTTCAAGGCTGATAAAGCCATCTGTCTTGTGTCATTGGATATCTGCCTTTCTATCCCATCATGTAAGTTGTCAATGGCAAATAGATAAGATTCCAAAGCAGATTCTTGTGGTTCACCAATGTACTGTGAACAGTTTGTCTCAGTACACTGAAATCAGTCTCATCTAAACTTAGAAGCCATCTCCCTTACAAACAGTGGGTCAAACTCAATCATATTATAACCATGATTTGATAAATATCTATGCATTAGCAAGTTCTTAAATAATTCTGTGTCATTATTCATTACATTCCTTAATGATTTATGCATCCCCTCTACTTCCTCCTCTTTCCCATGGACCTTAGTAGAGTCTTGGCCATTTTGCAGCTGCATTTCTGTAATGGATTAATATATATCGACCAATTTGATTTTGTGTTTGCAATTCAGTCCAGATGCTCCTCATATTCAGTGCATGTATATAGCCATGGACCCTAGCATGTTCTTTACTCTAAAACTTTACTCAAATTTCTTATCTCTCGCTCCTCTTTAAACCACTGAGCTCACATCTTTGAGTGTAGAAGTTGGGACATTATGTTGAGATTGTACATGATGTTGGTGTGGTCTCCTATGGAGTATTGTGGCTAGTTCTGGTCTCCTTGCAATAGGAAGGATATTATTAAGTTGGAGAGGTTTCAGAAAAGATTTACCAGGATGTTACTGGGAATGGATGGATTGAGTTACAAGGATAGGTTGGATAAGCTGGGGTCTTTTCTCACGGGAGCGTAGGACATTGAGAGGTGACTTTATAGAGGTTTATAAAATCATGAGGGGTATAGATAAAATGAATGGCAGGTGTCTTTTCCTTATGATGGGGAATTTCAAGGCTAGCAGGCATATTTATAAGGTGAGAAGAAAAAGATTTTAAATAGACATGAGAGGCAACTTTTTTACAGAGAGAGTGATTTGTGTGTGGAATGAACTTTCAGGCAAAGTGGCAGATGTGGGTACAGTTGCAATGTTTAAAAGACATTTAGATAAATAGATGAATAAGAAATGCTTGGAGGAATATGGACCAAGCACAGGTGGGTAGAACTAGTTTATTTTGAGATTATGGTCAGCATGGATTGGTTGCACCGAAGGGCCTGTTTACATGCTGTATTACTCTATGTATCTATGTTTTAACTTTCCCTTTATCTAAAGCACCTGAATCTCATATTTTTTTGGTAGTTTGAAGCATTGATCTATAATATTTTTCTGAATGAGCCTTCACCTGCCAACCATATATCACCTCCACTACATCATTCCCCATCCCATTCCCACCATCTTGTGATTGCTCTATTTATTTTTTTCTACTAAGACCCTGATCCTAGCCCATTACAGGTGGAGTCTTTCTTAAATATACAGTTCTTTTTCAGGACTGATGTTAGTGGCTTAATAAAGGGAACATCTCTTTCCCAGATTACTTCATGTTCATTCTACTAATCTTATAATTCCTCTGCCACTGCACATGTGGCTCAGTAATAATCCAGAGATTATAATATTTCAAGTCTTTACTTCAACAACTGATCTCAGTACTCTCTGAATGAGTCTTCTTGTCTGCTGTGCCTTCCCTTCCAATATCCTTTCATGTCAGTTTGAGATATCCCTCACTCTCATACTGGGAAAGTCACAATGTTTGAGACTCTCCATCCCATTTACTGAAAATGCTATTTAGTTATTGAAACCCGTAAACCTATCAATTTATATTTCCATTCCTTCTCATGCCAACTTTGGTCAACTTCCTACTCCAGAAACTGCAAAACCTGCTGAATGATTTCAGGATTTCCAGTTTTTAATTAGCAATTTACATTATTAAGCCAGTTTTGGTCTTAAAAGTAGAAAGGCAAAAATATGATCTTCTTAAACATTTAGGGTACACCCAGACAACCAAACATCTAGCTGCATATTCTGTATCATTTTGAACCTTAATAAAGTATACATTTCTTTTCTGTACTATGATTGTATTGATCTTCATTGGTTTATACTTCATTTTAATGCAGAACATTCTGTGCATATCAAATATTCTAGGAAAACAAGATTGTGACTCATCTCCTAAAATCTGCTCCACCATTCAGTAAGATTGTGATTGATGTGAATTTCACTTTGATTTTCCTATTTCTTTTATATCCCTTCATACCCTTAGCTAACAACAATTTATTGATCTTAGTCCTGAAAATTTCAAGTGATCTAGCATTCAGTATCATCAAAGGGAAAGAGTTCCATGCCTCAGTTGTGTGAAAAGTGCTTCCTGATTTCACTCCTGAATTGCCTTACTCCAATTTTAAAGATAATGCCATACTGGCCTGATGCCCATCTGTCAAAGAAATGTTGAATACAGAAAACTTACTTTAGCAACAGCTTATGGATTCATTTCGATCAAGACTTGCTATCTTGGGAACTTCTTTGTAACAATTTTTTCCTGATCAGCATTAAAGTTTCTGGGATGAATGTTCTCCATCACATCTTGAGAAGCTATGGCACACCAACAGCGTTCCACAAACAGCTATGTAAATGAGAATAGAATAGCCATTTGATTGTTTTTGTTTGGTGCATTCTCAATGGGCCGAGGGGCCTTTGTGTGCACTGTAGAAAAAGAAATGAATAGCTGGCAAATCTCCTTATTAACAGTGTTGATCAAGACCACAAGATGGTAGAATTCTTCATTAAGGTGGAGAGTGATACAGTTAAATCTGAGACTAAGGTCCAGAACTTTTAAAAAAAAAGCTAACTTTGATGGTATGGAGCGTGCATTGGCAAGGATAAGCTGGCCAAGGATACTGAAGGGGCTGAAGATGGATAGGCAAACGCAGACATTTAAAGAACACATGGATGAACTTAACAATTGTACATCCCTGTTTTGTGTAAAAGTAAAACAGGGAAGGTGGCTCAACTGTGCCTAACAAGGGAAATCAGGAATAGTGTTAAAGCCAAAGAGGAGGCACACAAATTGGCCAGACAAAGCAGCAAACCTGAGGACTAGGAGAAAATTAAAATTTAGTAGAGGAGGACAAAGGGTTCAGTTCAGAAGGGAAAATAGAACATGAACAGAATAGAATATTCTTTATTGTCACATGCACTCAAACATGTGTCATGAAATGTTTGTAATGTTGCCTCTCAGGTACAGGGTACCTAGGTACACATAGTTTAAGTGTTACAGAATTGAACTAGTAAGAAAACAACTAGCATGGGAATGCTGAGTTTGAAAAATCCAGAGTGATAACAGAAGTAGCTTTAAAAGAGCCCAGTTATTGTCCTTTCTCACTGAGTCAGTGCCCACAGGGCTTCAGAACATGAAGCCTCGCTGTCACCACCTCTGTCCCAGACTCACCTCCCGGACTCGTCCCCCATGCCAGCTCGTGCTCGGTCTGCTCCCGCTCCGGGCTCCAGCCATGACTCACTTCAGGCACTTGGACCGCGCTAACTCTGTTCCCGCTCTCACTTCTTCCCGTCCTGGCCTGGTCTTCGACCTAACTCCCACTGCCAGGCTGGTCTCAGACTCTGTTCTCCATTCCTTCCAGGTAGGGTGGTTTAAGAAGTTCACTGTTGGGTGTGGAGGGGAAGAAAAACTGCAGCAGAGAGGGAAAGGAGAAAGAGAAAGAGAAAGGAAAAAGGACTGGTGAGGAGAGGAGCTCTGACTGGAGCTTCTTACATAAAACTAAGCTTGCCCAAAACATAAAAACTGACTGCAAAAGCTTCTATAGATATGGGAAGAGAAAAAGACTGGGGAAGACAAACGTAGGCTCCTTACAGTTAGAATCAGGTGAATTCATAATGCACAACAAAAAGATGGTGGACCAGTTGAACAAATACTTTGGATCTGTCTTCGCTAAGGAGGACACAAATAACCTTCTGGAAATGCTAGGAGACACAGGGTCACGCATGAAAGACGAACTGAAGGAAATCCTTATGAGTCAGGAAATGGTACTGGGGAAATTGGTGGGATTAAAACTCAATAAGTCCCCTGGGCCTGATTCTTGCTCCCAGAGTACCTAAGGATGTGGCCTTAGAAATAGAGAATGCATTGGTGATCCTTTTCCAGCATTCTATAGACTCTGGAAGATTTCCAATGGACTGGAGAATAACTAAAGTAACCCCACACTTTAAGAATGAGGGAGAGAGAAAATGGGGAACAATAGGCCAGTTAGCCTGACATCAGTGGTGGGAAAAATGCTGGAGTCAATTATTTAGGATGTTATAACTCAGCATTTAGAAAGAGGTGACAGAGTTGGTCCTAATCAGTGTGGATTCACTAAAGGGAAATCATGCTTGACAAATCTTCTGGAATTTTTTTAGGATGTGACCCCAGTAGAGTGGATAAGGGTGAATTAGTAGATGTTGTGTATCTAGACTTTCAAAAGGCTTTTGACAAGGTTCCACACAAGTGTCTAGAAAGGAAAATTATAGCTCATATTATCGGAGGCAATGTATTGAAGTAGATAGAGAACTGGTTGTTAGGCATGAAGCAGAGAGTTGGAATAAATGGGTCCTTTTTGGAGTGGCAGTCAGTTACGAGTGGGTTTCAGTTCACAATAGTTCACCAACAGTTCATGACTGTACATGAACAATTTGGCTGAAGGAATTGAATGCCATATCTCCAAAGTTGCACATGTCACTAAAACGAGTGGCAGTGTGTGCTGTGAGAAGAATGATAAGAGGCTGAAGGGTGACTTGGATAGACTAGCTGAGTGGGCAAATACTTGGCAAGTGCACTGTAATGTGGATAAAAATGAGGTTATCCACTTCAGTCACAAAAACAGGAAGGCAGATTATTACCTGAATGGTAGTAGTTTAGTGAAAGGTGAGGTGCAATGAGACCTGGGTGTCATGGTGGAATAGTCGCTGAAAGTTGGTATGCACAGCAGGCGGTGAGGAAAGCTAATGGCATGCTGGCCTTCATGACGAGACGACTTGAGTATCAGAATAAGGATATCTTGCTGCCGTTATACAGACCCTTGGTGAGGCAGCACCTTGAGTATTGTGTGCAGTTTTGGTCTCCTAGTCTGAGGAGGGACATTCTTGCTGTTGAGGGAGTCCAGCGAAGGTTCACAAGTTTGATTCCCAGGATGGCAGGACTGACATATGAGGAAAGACTGGATTGACTGGGATTGTAGTCACAGGAATTTGGAAGAATGACTGGGGGTGTCATGATGGGACTGGCCTGGCGACATGTGGGAAATAATTTCCTGACGTTGGGAAAGACCAGAACTAAGGGTTACAGTCTAAGAATAAAGGGGAAGCCATTCAGGACTGAGATGAAGAGAATTTCTTCACTCAGAGGGTTGTGAATCTGTGGGTTTGTCTCCCACAGAAAGCTGTTGGGGCCAGTTCTTTAGACATATTCAAGAAGGAATTGGATGAGGCCCTTAGAGCTAAAGGAATCAAGGGGAATGGAGAAAAAGTGAGAATGGGATACTGAGATTGCATGATCAGCCATGATCATATAGAATGGTGGTGCAGGCTTGTAGGGCAGAATGGCCTACTCCTGCACCTATTTTCAGAGTTTCTATGAGTGAGGAATGACAGTCAGACCATGGGAAGAACTCCCTGACTTCTTCAAACAGTGTCAAGGGATGTTAATATCTGCCTGAACCATTGAGAGAAACAATGCATAAGGCCCTGATGTAAACTTGCAAGCAACTGTCAGATTTTGAGGAAGATGTGAGGCAGTTTTTCCATTAATCTAATGAAGCCTAATTTTCTATTATGTAAGAAAAAATCCACAGGATATTTTCTTCTTCTATTAACTTAACTATGTATTGTCGGGTGAGATTATCAAATTTTGCCCAATAGCATCAATTTCAAAGGGAGTTTTTCAAGAGCTGTGAAAGTTGCATGCATTGTTGAAATAATAACACTCAGATAAAAGCATGTTATTTATATATGAGATGAAAACTGGTAGCAAGAAGTACCTTGTTATATACATTTTAAATGCATATGGATAGCTCCAAATCTTTCAAGAATTTACTGAAAGCACAATGCAAGTTGTTTTTGTCAATGAGGTTCAATAACTACACCAGCTGTGGCTTCTGAAAATGAATGGCTTTCTCTCTCTGTTTTGACAGTAACCCTGCATTAAATAACAAACCATCTATTGCAATGTCGAATTAAATATCAAAATATCAAAACACTTAAGAAAAACAATTGAAACAAGAATACAACAACTCTGAAGCAAATAAGCCCCTGCCCCTTCACTTAAAAAAATGTCACCTCAGGCTTAGTTGCTGAAATGACATTCAATTATTTTACTCCCATTTGTCTGTGATTAAAGAATAATCCAAACTGTCAAGCAAATATCCTAAATCATAGGTTTGTCAGGGTTCTGCAAACGTCAAGGTGGAAATTTTCAGCATTAATCTTTTCTCGGGCTCTAGATTTATATTAATGATGGTTATTCCTTAGCCTTGCATATTAGACGATGCCAGGAATTATGGTTGAAGGAGAAGTAAACTGTATGGTGCCTGAGGCCACATTCAGACAGCTTCTTAGCTCCCTGAGTACTGAATGAAATATTTGTCTCCGGCTGCTCCACATGGAAGTGTGGAAATTGTTTCGAAGTTTTGTGGAGGTCATTTTAACTTTGAGCGATGATATAAAATGGATGTCACTCTTGGAGCCTCCCTTCGTACATCTCTCCTAATTTTAGCCTAATTCATTGGGTGGAATCCAATGGAGGATGACTAGCGAGACACCTGCTTTAGGATAGCAAGAGCTGCAGATGCTGGAGTCAGAGCTAACACAATGTGGAGCTGGAGGAACACAGCAGGCCAGGCAGCATCAGAGGAGCAGGAAAGTTGATGTTTCGGGTCTGGACCTTTTTTCAGATATTTACGTTAAATGATATTTAATTTTCTGAAGAAGGGTCCCGACCCATAACGTCAACTTTCCTGCTCCTTTGAAGACACCTGCTTTGCCTCTTTTCATGAATGCCCACTGAATGCCCAACACGTATTGGCAGGTCAGCAGCAGGCTTTTGCCCCAGATTCAGGATTCTGGAGCGGAATGCTACTCACCAAGAACTGCAAGCCAATCGATTGAATGGCAGAGACGCCCAGAGGCTGCCTGCTGTTAAGGCCTCCCACCGATGGTCTAAGATTGTCGCTTGATCCCAAGCCAGAGGTGAGTGATGCTAAAGGAGAAATCACAGCGTCGTCGCCATGGGAGGGCTAATTGGGGGAGAATGGGAGATGGCAGCAATGGTAAAGGTGCCACTCTCAATGGGTTTTCCCGTTCTCGATATGGTATCTCTCCATTGAGTACTGAATAATAAACAAGGGATGTCCTGTGAACCCACAAGTCAGTGCTTTGATTGGATATTGGTCTGGTAGTGCCATCGATGGGCTTTCCTGCCATGGATGTAATCAGAGTGAAAGTGGTAAGGCAGCAGAGTAGCCTACTCCCAGCCTCCTACTTGATTAAATGCCTCCCTGCCACCAAACATACAAAGGGAATGGGCTCAAGTTTCCACCAATTACACTTAATCTGCAATTATTTGCTACCATAACAGTCAGTCAAGCTCGACACAGTGAGATTCAAATAACAGCAAGTTAAATTAATGTAATTTCTGATTTAGTTGCGTGAGTGGAAGAAAAATTGACAGTAAAAACATCATTGGCATTCACCTTTCATGTCGCACCTGATTTGAATGATAATGGCTTTGATAGTATCATATTTCCTCTGTACTTTCAGCAAGTGGCATATTAATAAAACAGTAGCATTTGGATTCTCGATGCATTATCAACCTACATAAGCTGACACCTGTGATGGTAACCCACAGTACATTCTACTTTTCTTTATTCTTGTGGAATTATATGCAATGGCCTGAATATGCTTGGTATGTCTCCAACAAATTTCCTATTTCACTGGATAGAGATTTTAAGAAGAAATTATAGGGCAATGTTTTCCCAGCCCCTGATCGAGGTGGGAAATGAATCAATTGGGAATAATAAAACAAGGTTAGATTCTTGATGTCGAAAAACACAAGAGGCTAATTTTGCAACCACCTTTTGACTGATAGGGCCTGAATCTCTCTAGTGAATGACAAGATAACTACTTGTATGTCATTAGTACCCAATCTTGTCTCATTTGTATGCAATCCCCTAATTTCCCAGATAGAAGCAAGATGGAGATAATTCCCAGCATGAAAGTCAAATCAGTATGAGGCTTCAGCTTTAACATCAGTCACCAACATCTCAGGTAACACCCCATGGGCAGTCCATATAGCCACCATCCCTCATCCACAGAGCATTAGACATTTACCCGTCTCATCTCATCATCCTGGCATCTTTGACCCACTTCAAATTTTCCATTTCTGTTTTGGCACCTTTCATGGCATGCTGCTTCGAGTCCATTTCATGAAGGAGCAGGCATCCATCAAGGACGGGATCAGAGTTCATCTTGCCTGTCCTCTTCTCATTCATTTACTTTGCACCTACTAGGATGTTCACAGCACCACTTGCCTTGCACTCAGCTGCTTAAAGGCTCACAGTTAATTTCTGTATTGCCCTGCTGTTTAGCACAGACAAATCCAGTTAATGCTACGTCTACACCATGTGCCAGCAGCTTACGTGGCAAACACACCACATGTGCATTAACCCATGGCCATGCCTCAAAGTGCAAGGGGAGTAATCCTCAGTCAGGCCTAGAAAGGAAACATTGAGATAGTCTGCAGATCCAGCCACAACCACCTGAGGGATTTTCAATGATGTGAGACAATTAATTAAAATTGATAACTGAATGCACTCTAATAACTTAAAATACACAGACGTAGCTATAAATACTTTCTCCAAACCTGATGGGAAATGTAGCCAATACTGTAAAAATGATGGTGTATGTTTCCATTTCTGTGGGAACATAGCTAAGACTGTAAGCTGCAAAACATAAAGATCTTGACAAAAATGAATAACCCTCTTAAGGTGATAAAGAGGTGGACAGGAGGAGGGCGTAGAGCTAAAGTGATAACATGACTTCATAGGATTGATGAGAACATGAAAGGAACAACACTATGGCTGCTATATGATTGTTTATTTATGTGGATATATGACATAAATGCTCAAATTTTCAAGGACAAATAAGCTTTAAAACATTCTAATATAAGTTATCTGGCTGGTTGGATGGAGGAGAGTCCTTGGTGGATTTTCAGCAAATGTCTATCCAATCATATGTTTGACTAAAATCTGTAATAACAGGACAGAAGAAGCAAACATGGCTGTTGTAAAGTTACCACAATAGCGGTAAGTCAGCCAAGGAACCGCACTTGTATCAATCACAGGTCTATTCTTTCATCAGTCAGGGCTATCTCTCCAAGTCAGTCAGGATGGTGACCTACAGTCAGTCCAGGGTTTCTGGCAACTGAAACCTCCAGGGAGTGTTGTCAGAGACCACTACTCTGGTGGGGAAACCGAAGAAGTCATCTGTAGGGATGAGAGGCAATTTGCTGGGTTGCACAGGGGTTAATGATCCCAAAGCCTGCAGAAGTCCAACAAAGGTTGGGATACCCTGAATCTGTGAATGAGACTTAGCAAGTCAGGTCCAAGATCACAAGGACACCACCACCCACGTTTACCAGGCTAACAATGTGGGATTCCACCAACCCAGCTGTAGTTGTCAGCCTCACACCATAGGGCATAAGAGCAGAAGTAGTCCATCCAGCCCATTGAGATTGTTATGCCATTCATTGATATCATCACTGATCTGATAATCCTCACCTCCAGTTTACTGTCTTTCTCCTTTTTCTCTTGATTCCCTTACTGATTGAAAATCTGTCTATTTCTTGAATATACCTAATGACTGAACCATAACAGCCTTCTGCAGTAAAGAATGCCATAGATTCCAAACAAATTCCTCCTCTTCTTTGTCTTAAATGTGCAACCCCTCATTCTGAGATTATGGTCCTAGATTCTCCCACAAGGGGATACAAGTTTTCTGTATCTGCCCTGTCATATCCCTAAGGAATCTTGTATGTTTCAATAAGGTCACCTTTCATTCTTCTAGATTCCAGCGAGCACACACTCAAACTTCTCAATTTCATCATAAGATATTCCCTCTCAAGTTGGTAACAGCCTTGTTAATATTCTCTGGATTGCTTTCAAAACCAATGTATATTCACTTAAATTAGGCTCTAAAACCGCTAATAGGATTCCAGCTATAGCCTGTCTGTTGCCTTACACGATTTTAGCAAAACCATCATAATTTATATTTTTATATTCCATTCTTTTTGAAATAAAGGTTAATATTACTTTTGCTTCCCTATGACCCACTGAACTCGGATGCTAGTTTTCTATGACTCATGCATAAGGACTTCCAAATCACTTTGTTCCCCAGCTTTTGCGGTCTTTCTCCATTTAAATAATCGAGCTGCATAGACGAAAGATCGAGAAGGATGGTTGATTTGATTTGATTTATTATTGTCACGTACCTAGGCACAGTGAAAAGTTTTGTTTTGTGTGCAGTACAGGCAGATCATAACATACAAAGTGCATAAGGGTAATAGAACAGAGTGAAGAATACAATGTTATGGCTGTAGAGAAGGTGCGCAAAGATTGAGATCAACATTAAATTTAAAATTCAACAGGTCCATTCAGAAGTCTGATAGCAGGGGAGAAGAAGTTGTTCTTGAATTTGTTGGGCCATGTGTTTAAGTTTTTGTATCTTCTACCCAACAGAAGAGGGTGGAAGAGAGTATAACTGGGTTGGGAGGTGTCTTTAATTATGTTGGCTGCCTTCCTGAGGCAGCAAGAAGTGTAGATGGAGTCAAAGGATAGACCAGAGAGCATACAGTGATAATGCAATGAAGTGGCTTTTGGATAGGGTTAGGATTAGGCCCACAATAAACAGTTGGAGGGCTGCAGCTGCCAGATATTCCCTCTCATGAAAGGAATTTCTGTCATCAGGTTTTTCAGGGAAGAATAAGAAAATGGAGGTGGCCTAGAAATGCAGTGAGTTGAGCTCATAATGAGATGGAAATACATGGAAATAAGATAATCGCAACTCAATATTCTGAAGTTACCTCTTCTGACTTAAGGAGAAAGTGACAAAACCTTTTTTTTAAGCTTTAATATTCTAAGTTTTTCATTCACATTGTATATTCCCAACTCTCTTGGCTATTCCAAGGAGCTGAAAATTGCGTCCTTAACATTATCTGCATTGTCCACTTTGTATTGATTTGAAACTTTTATTATTGAGTTTGTATCCTGATTAAAAGCTGTTTTCCCCTGCAAAATGTGTAATCTGTTTTTCACTGGGACAGTTGTAACAATACTGTGAAAAAGGAGAAATGTGATATTGAGAAGGGAATTTTAACCTCCAATGTGTGGCATGAGTGCAGTGGGAAATATTGTGAGAATGAAAATGATCAGATTCTCGATATCAAGAAAGATTTTCCAGACCTTCTCCTCTAACAGTAAAGGGTAACATTACTTTCCATCTCAATAAAACCCCAACTCTTCTTATTTACACGTCACTTTCAATTCTCCCCTCCTTCACTGAGAAACTAGACAGCGTGAATGCCCGACAGCTCACTGAATGCTAGTCCCAGAATTGCTTCTATTGTTTATTGATCCATATCCACCATCCTTTTCAATCTCTAATTCATACAACTTTGCATTGGAAAACCACCAGCCCCACCACATCATCATAGTTGCTCTAGGGTAACAAGGATGATGTTGATGAATTCTTGATTTCTTGGACAGGTAATTGTGTCACTGATACCCAGTTGCTCTGTGGGTCAGTAGGAAATGCCATATAGTTAGTGACCCTCCTGAATCATGTACCACATCCATGGGCAAGAAATTGCCTGGTAATATAAACATACCCAGCACAAGATTGGAATCTTGCTATTGGATAAAATTGAATAAGAGCAATATTTTGATAGTTTGTCACCACGTTATACAGATGATACTTGTTGTGAAAAGATTTTCTTGAATGGAATGTTTATCTGCCGAGTGTCTACCTTTTGAGTGTATTTTTACTGTAACTACAAGGTACACTAACTGTACTTTGCATGGGGATAAGCTGTGCCTTTGAGGAATCATAGAATAGGCTCCCTATAGTGTGGAAGCAGGCTATTTGGCCTATCAAGTCCACACCAGCCCTCCAACGAGCATCCCACCCAAACCCACTCCACGACCCTATCCCTGTAACCCTGCATTTCGCATGGACAATCCACCTAACCTACACATTTGTAGGTTGTGGGAGGAAACTGGAGCACCCCACGAAAACTTGTGCAGACACAGGAAGAACATGCAAACTCCACACAGACAGCTGCCTGAAATGGAATCGAACCCGGATCCCTGGCTGTGTGAGGCAACAGTGATAACCACTGAGCCACCGTGCCACCCACAACACATATCATTGGTGCACTGAACTCACCCCACAAAAGCTCCTCAGGGTATACTGGCCTGAATGGCTTGGCACAATGAAATTCTTGCTGATGCAGTTTATGTGGTTTTGATCTGATTGACCATTGGCTCTGCCACCTGTATTCTGCAGTTGGCTTTAGGTGTTCTTAGTGAAGTTGGTAAAACTCTGACTGGCCACCAGTTGGTGCACAGCGATTCAAGGCAGACAATATCTGCCATTGTATGAGGGTTTACAAATATGAACTAATGCTTTTTGACTGTTTGGCCATGTTTTTATGTGAAAGAACTATCTATAAAAACAAAAGTCTGCAAAGTAAATCTTTTTAACAATGTTAAAATGTTTAAGGAATGTACCAAAGTTTTTTTTTCAAAATTTGAATTACGTCCTTCACAATTAACAAAAACAAAATGCTTATCAGAAATATTGCACTGCCAAGGAAGTGCAGATGTTGAAAATGAAACATCGTTGTTCTTGAGGATTTTTATGACCCTTCGCATTTGCATTCATTACAAATGCTTGCTGAAGTAAAAGAAAATCAAAAATAAAATTGTAGCATTTCTTCGTTGAAATTCAGAGCTGGGGCCTGAGTGAGGCTGAGGGAAGCAAGAAGCCTTTTTGGGGTCAAGGTAACTCCAAGATGTTACACTGAGCAATAGAAATTCAGAAGCGTGTCAATCCCTTGCATGGCAAATTCAAAAGGCTGAAACCTGAACCTGTCAGGTTACTGTACTTGGGAACTCAGTCGCAGAAATGTTATGATGCAGAAGGAAGCCTTTCAGCCCATTGTGCCTGCACTGCTTCTATTACCCAGTGCCAATCTCCTGCCCTTTCCCCATATATCTGCGGACCATTTCTATCTAATGCCCTCTTGAATGCTTTAACTGAACCTGCCTCCCCTACATTTCCAGGCAGTGCATTCCATATCCTAACGATTCACTGTGAGAAAAAGTTTTCTCTCGCATCAACCTCGCTTCATTTGCTCTTCATTTTCAATTCATGCTCTCTCATTCTTTTTCTCTTTAACGAGTGACAACAACTACTCCCTGTCAACTTTGTCCAGACTGCTCATAACTTTGAAAAACTCAAGCAAGTCTCATCTCAGCTTTCTTCTGAGCTGATTGTACCAACTTCTTCAATCTATCTTCACAACTGAAATTTCTCATTTCTAGAACTATCTTGTATTCTTCCCAATGCATTCATACTTTTCCAATAATGTGGCAACCTCAACGGTTCACAATACTCCAGCTGAGATCTAACAAATGTCTTGTTTAATTTCAACATCACCTCCTTGCACTTGTACTTTATACCCTATTGATAAATCCACAAGCACTGTATGCTTTATTAACTGTTCCCTCCACTCGTCTAGCCACCCTCAATGATTTGTGCACAGATACATCCAAGTCCCTCTGCTCCTGCACCCCTTTAGAATTGTAACCTCTATTTTATATTGTCTTTCAATGCTCCCCTGATCAAAGTTCTCACATTTCTCTTTGTTGAACTTCATCTGACACCTACTGCCCACTCCACCAACTTGTCAGTGTCCTTTTGGAGTTCCACACTGTCCTCCTTACAGTTTAAACTTCTTCCAAGTTGCATGACAATCAACCAGCTAAATCAGTTCTTTAAAGGAGACCAGAGGAGTGACCTACAAATGGTGACTGTACAGAGCAGATAAATAAGAAGTTGAATAAAAGGAAATTATCACAGATACTAGAAATCTGAAACAAACACAGAAAATGCTGAAGAAGCTCAGCAGCTGTGGCAATTCCGAAGAAGAGTCATACCTTACGCGAACCACTAACTTTGTTCCTTTCCTTCCGATGCTGCCAGACCTGCTGTGTTTCTCCAGCATTCTTTGCGTTTGTGAAATGACTAAGATGGTTCGAGGTGGACAGGCAGAGAGCAAGAAAGCAATGATTTACTTCAGCAAGAGGCATTGTTTAAGCTAAATATCTCCAGTGTGAGACTGATGAAGTTTTGTCACTCTTTTCCAAGCAGCCTGGACTCAGGATCACAGGAAAAAGTTTGAGTGCCACATTGAACAAGCAGAAATTTTAAAAGTTGATGCTGATTTCCGCAAGCTTTGAGCTGACATTTCTATTAAACATGGTGATGAGATTTTGCCAAGCATCCAGACAGTTCAAATGAGCATATAGGAGAGTTTATTTATAAGGAGATTCTGGCAGCAAGAGAAAGACAGTAATTAATCCATGTGGTTAAGTGAGAACGACAGAGAAAAGCCTGGCATTTTGACTTTCAAGTGTCTTTTTTTGACCAAAATAAGCAAAACAAATTGGAGTTCAAGAGCAATGCTTAAGGCAAAAACAACTACCTAACTATTTTAGTCCCATTTCACAGCACTTGGGCTATAGCTTTGCATGCCTTGGCATTGTCAATATACATCTAAGTACTTCTTAAATGTTCTCAATGTTTCTGCCTCTACCACCCTTACAGGCTGCCACCACCCTCTGGATGAAGAAAAATGTCCTCATACCCCTTCTAAGCCTCCTTACCCTCATCAATGTCCCTGGTTATTCATCCCTCCATCAAGAGGAAAATCCATGCTCCTCAAAATTTTATATATCTCAATCATGTTACCCACCACACCCCACCACTGCCTCAATCTCCCCTGCTCCAAGGAAAACACCACCAATCCATCCAATCTTGCCTCATAGCTAAAACTCTCCAGTCCAGGTAACATCCTGGTAAATCTCCTCTGCAATGTCTCCAGTGCTACCACATCCCTCCAATAATATGAATTTCAGAACTGTGAGCAATAGTTTAGCAAGAGCCTAACCAACCTAACCATGACCTCCCTGCTAGTAAACTCTAACCCTCAGCTAATAAAGACAAGTATCCCATGTGTGTTCTTAGCCACTTTACCTACCTGCTCTGCTATCCTAAAGGACTGGTTGATTGGTGTAGTTTGTTTGCAGGCAAAGGGACCTCTGGCAAGTGGGAGGCCTTTAAAACTGTGATAGCTAGATTTTAAGGTCTATACGTTCCTGTGAGGGTGAAGGGCAAGGTTGGCAAGAGTAGGGAACCCTGGATGACAAGAGATATTGAGGCATTGATCAGAAAAAAGAAAGAGGTGTGGCTCAGGAACAGACAGCTGGGATCAAGGGAATCCCTGGAGGTATATAGGGGATACAGGAGTTTACTGAAGAAGGGCAAAAAGGGGTCATGAGATAGCTTTGACTGAGAAGATTAGAGTGAATTCAAAGAGATTCAAAGGAAAAAGAATAATTAGAGAGAGAATAAGACCCCTCCAGACCAAAGTGGACATGTATGTGTGGAACTATAGGAGATGGGTGAGGTCCTCAATGAATATTTTCTCTCTGTGTTTACCATGGAAAAAGACATGAAGATTTGGGAATTTGGGAAGTTAGTGGCGATATCTTGGGGACAGTCCATATCACAGTAGAGGAGGTGTTGGAAGTATTAGAATGTATGAGGATGGATAAATCTCCTGGTCCTTATCAAATATATCTAGGAACACTACAAGAGGCTAAAGAAGAAATTGTGGGGGCCTTGGTTGACATATTTGCATCATTGTTAGCCACGGGTGAGGTCCTGGAAGACTGAAGGATAGTGAATATTTTGTCTTATTCAAGAAGGGCTGCAAAGAAAAATGTGGGAATTATAGACCAAGAAACTTAACATCTGTGGTAGGAAAGTTATTTGAAAAGTTTCTGATGGATAAGATATACATGCATTTAGAAAGACAGGGTTTGATTAGAAGTAGCCAGCTTGGTTCATGTGTGGGATATCATGCCTGACAAATTTGTTAGAGTTCTTTGATGAAGTGACCAGGAAGGTTCATGAGGGCAGGGTGGTAGACGTGGACTATATGGATTTCAGTAAGGCCTTTGATAAGGTTCCACATGGCAGGCTGCTCTGGAAGGTTAGATCACATGGAATCCAGGGAGAGATGGTAAACTAGATACACAATTGGTTTGATGACAGAAAGCAGAGGGTAATAGTGGAAGGATGCTTGTCGGACTGGAGGCCTGTGATCGTGGTGTGCCTGAGGGATCAGTACTGGGCCCACTGCTGTTTGTTATCTGTATCAATAATTTGGATGAGAATGTATAAGGCATGATTAGTAAGTTTGCAGATGACACTAAAATAGGTGATGTCGTGGACAGTGAGGAGGTTATCAGAAATTGCAGCAGGATCCTGATCTGCTGGGGAAGTGGGCCAAGAAATGTTAAATGGAGTTTAATATAGATAAGTGTGAGGTATTGCATTTTGGAAAGTCAAATCAAGGTAGGAGTTTCATGGTGAATGGTAGGGCCTTAAGGAGTGTAGTGGAAGAGAGGGACCTTGGAGTTTTATTTCATATTCATTCGTGGGATGAAGGCGTCGCTGGCTAAGCAGCATTCATTGCCCATCCCTAATTGCCCAGAGGGCAGTTCAGAATCAACCACATTGCTGTGGGTCTGGAGTCACATGTAGGCCAGACCAGGTAAGGATGGCAGTTTCCTTCCCTAAAGGACATTAGTGATCCAGATGGATTTTTCCGACAATCAACAATGGATTCACGTTTGTCATTTGACTGTTAATTCCAGACTTTTTTTATTTCAAATTCCACCATCTGCCATTGCGGGATTCAAACCTGGGTCTCCAGAACGTTATCTGGGTCTCTGGATTAACAGCCCAGCGATAATACCACTAGGCCATTGCCTTCCATTATACCACTAAGCCATTGCCTCCTCATTAGGCGCACGGTTCTCTGAAAGTGGAGTCACAGGTAGACAAGGCAGTGAAGAAGGCTTTTGGCACACTAACCTTCATCAGTCAGGGCATTGTGAAAAGAAGTTGAGAAGCCATGTTGCAGTTGCCCAGGACGTTGGTGAGGCCACACTTGGAGTATTGTGTTCAGTTTTGGTCACCTTGCTATAGAAAGGATGTTATTACACTGGAAAGAGTTCTGATGAAATTTACATGGATGTTGCCAGGGCTCAAGGGACTGAGTTATAGGAAGAGTTAGACAAGCTAGGACTGTTTTCATTAGAGCATAGGAGACTGAGGGGGGATGTACAGAAGAGTGTAAGAACATGAGAGGCATGGATAGGGTGAATGCACTCAGTCTTTTTCCCAGGGTTGGGGAATCGAGGACTAGCAGGCATCAGTTTAAGGTAAAAGTGGGGAAAATACATGGGAATCTGAGGGGCAACTTTTTTACACAGAGGGTGGTATGCATATGGAATGAGCTGCAAGCAGAAGTAGTTAAGCTGGATACATTAACAACATTTAAAAGGCCTTTGGATAAATACATGGATAGGAAAAGTTTAGAAGAATATGGGTCAAGTGCAGGGAAATAGGTTGTCTCCATGCTGCAGGACATTATGATTCTATGACTGTATGAAGTATAGGATCATGGAATCAAGGAATTCCTGCAGTATGGAAGCAGGCTATTTGGCCCACATTGGCCTTCCAAAGAGCACTCCAGCCAGACCTAGCCCCCCAACCTATCCCTGTAACTCTGAACCTGTCAGAAGAGAGCCTTGTGGCAGAAGTCTAATAGGCAGAATTCTACAGTCAATTGTAAAAGACATTTCAGACCTGGTAAGTGAAGCGCAGTCGCAAGTGTGTTCTATACATTTCACAGTGCTGGAGCTCCAATCATACCAAGGCAACTAAAAATCATGTTGAGTACCAATAATTTGTAGGAGTGGTTTGCTGTCTATGTTCAAGAGCAGACATTGAAGCCTCTGTCAGCAAAATTGAAATCCATCGCGGTCAAGTGAAAATGTTCGAAACAAACAGCACAGTTTACAGACTGGGAAACCTAGAAGTCAATAAACAGCAGTTTACAGGCTCAGAAAGCTAGAAGTCAATAAAGTGCTTCAAGATTAGATCGAGCTCCACTGACAAAGCAAGTAGGCACCATAATGTACAGCTACAGTATAGAAATCATGAGCTACAGCAGCAATTGAAAAGAATGTCGCAGACCCAAGAACATCACAAAGCCAGAATAAAGGATCAATTTAGAGGCCTAAGCAGACAAAGTCTAATGGAAAAAGTAATTTAGAAGACTGCTGAGGCCTTAGAAAAGAAGACACCCATTATTTAAACTGCAAAGGCAGGAAGCATTTTTTAAGCTGCTTGCAGCAGGATTCATCCGGGGGAAAAAAGTACTTTGTAATAAAAGAGATTATTAATAGCACATGAAGACTTGAAATTTGTCAAGGGAAATCAGTTCAAGGAACAATATTAATTTTATAGTGGCACAAACAATTGGATTCATGAGTAAAACATTGAGGAAATGGGAATTACTTATTCAGGTTGAGATGGATGGAATTCCTAGAGGAAAGCTGTAAAAAAGGCCAATGATCCATTTTACTTCCAGTGGGAATCCTCCATTTAACTCATGAAAGGCAGAAATCCTCCACCTTGATTACATAAGGGAGAGAAGAACTTCCTATATAGCAATACACAATAAGTGGATTGTTACACTGCAGAATGAAATACCTTTGATCCAAGGCAAATAAATA
Organism: Ginglymostoma cirratum; assembly: GCA_024137785.1. Taxonomy (NCBI): domain Eukaryota; kingdom Metazoa; phylum Chordata; class Chondrichthyes; order Orectolobiformes; family Ginglymostomatidae; genus Ginglymostoma; species Ginglymostoma cirratum. The sequence goes on from JAHRHZ010000111.1 coordinate 32,642,054, forward strand.
ATCACTTTGGAAAGATAAGGCAACAGAAATAACATTGCCAAAAAGATTCATTTCTGGGTATGGGCTGAAAGGAACACAGTATTAGGAATGTTGGGTTAAAAAAACTACTTGTTGTGCAGAGTTGCTTCCAAATTTAAGTACTAAATTAGAGACTGAACAGCTGAATATGCTTTTGTACTCTGAACTTCAGTTGATGACTTTGTAGATCACCCAGAGGAAAAAGAAGGAACAGATACTTTTGATTACTTTCTGTAAACCTTTGACAATTATTTTAAACTCAAAACACAAGCAAAATTCTGGAAAGAGGATTTGATTTGATTTGATTTACTATCATTGCATGTACTGAGCTACAGTGAAAAGTATTGCTTTGTGTGCTATCCAGGCAAATTATACCTTACGTAAGTACATTCGGGTAGCAGAACAGAATGCAGAATATAGTGTTACGGCTACAGAGAAGGTGCACAGAAAAATCAACTTTAATATATAAGAGGTCCATTCAAAAGTCTGTTAACAATGGGGAAGAAACTGATCTTAAATCTGTTGGTACGTGTTTTTAAACTTCTATATCATCTGCCTGATACAAGGGGGGAAAGAGAGTATAACTGGGGTGGAAGGAATCTTTGATTGTGTTGGCTGCTTTCCTAAGGCAACAGGAAGTGTAGGCAGAGTCAATGGATAGGAAGCTAATGTGTGTGATGGACTGGGCTGTGTTCACAACTCTCTGCACTTTCTTGCAGTCCTGGGCAGAGCTGTTGCCATACCAAGCTGTGATGCATCCGGATAAGATGATAAAAATTAGTACGAGTCGTTGTGAATATAGCGAATTTCCTTAGCCTTCTGAGGAAGTAAAGGCATTGTTATGCTTTCATGACTGTTGCGTCGACGTTGATAACAAGGGCAGATAGTTGGTGATATTTGCTCCTAGGAGCTTGAAACTCTCAACCATCTTCAACTCATCACCATTGATGCAGTCAGTGTGAAGAGCTCAGAATTTTGGGGAACCCATAGATAGTTTTATTACTTATCTGGAGAAATGTGACTACAAAGATTTAAGGTAAAACTTCAAAAGAGAAAAAGATGTTGTTGGAATCGCTGATGAGTCATTACCAATGTATTACAGTTAAAATAAGATTTGACCCTAAAGAAAGCCATTTGTATTGTGAGTGAAACAAAAGTCTGGAGCAACATTGATCAATGTTAAGAGGAGAGGATCAACCTCATCTCAGAGGATAAACAGAATCCACTCAGTTGTTCCATAATTGGCTATTCCTTAAAAAATTGCTTCCTGACTTTAGTGAATTTGATTCCTTGCACCTTTGGACAAAGATCAGTCAAAGCACGTGTGAATGTGCAACAGTGAAAGTTCTTGATTGTAATGTATGCGTTTTTTAACTATCTGAGAACCCTTATGTTGCAGAGTAGCTTGTGACATTCTTTTAATCTTAAGCATGATACCTCCTGGATCATGTGGTTGCACTTCTGTAAGTTGGAAACAATATTGCTATAACTATCTGACAATATAGTGACACTCACTCCTGTATCAAATTTAAAGTTAGTGAGAATTCCATTGACATCAATATCTTGCCAAAAGGCTAGATTTATTTTTCATAGGAATACCTTTTGACATTTCTTCTATTACTGTCTGTCCTGCCTTATTATCTTCTTTGCGCAAGTAGCTATTTGCCTGCTTGATGTTCTGTGACTGAGGCCTACATTTTCTGAAAGTGACTTCTCATTCCACATATAAAGCATTATTTTTAACAGCAGTGTACTGCATACATCTGTGAGGTTTTTTTTTGCTCCATAGCACTGACTGTGGTTGTTAGTATCTGATGTGTAGCCTACCCCCTGCACTGACTTCTCACATGTGTCATAAAGGGTTCTGTATCAAGCTGAGTTGGAATCATATTACCAACCTTCACTGTTGCTGGGTCAAAAACCTGGAACTAGCTCCCCACCACCAACCAAAAGCACGGAGGGTCTACCCACATCGCATGAACTGTTTTGGTTCAAGAAGGCAGCTCACAGCCACCTTTTCAAGAGCATTTAGGGGCAGACAGTAAACGCTGGGCCAGCTAGCAATGTTCGAATCCCTTTAAAGGTGCATGAAAAGTCCTTTTCTCAGCAGCAATAGGATTACAGATGACAGACCCAGGAAAACAAAGTGTGGCTGTGCAGGTCGCTAATTGGTGCAAATAGTATTTTTTTCAAAAACATAGCACTATATCTCATGTTGATTAAATTTAAGGCCCTAATGTCTGGAATCATCTCTGCTGGTTTTGTGTGTGCCCTCTAATGATTAGGTAAGCAGAAATATACAGCGAAAAGATAGGATTTGAGCAGTGTTTTATGTAGAAGCATTGATGCGTAGTTTATCCTTTTGGTAATATAACCCACTAACGTACTTGCCTTTTTAGCTGTTGTGAGACACTGTGCTAATGGTTTTATGGATTTATCCACTATAATTCTTTAGTCACTGCATTAGCAGTGTGAAAATTGCCACTAGCAAAATGTCAACCCTTTTTGCACTTTGCCCATTTTCTTATCAATTAATCAGCTGAACCTCCACACTACCTTGCTCATTGTTGACATGCTAATTATTTTATATTTATTGAATTATTTCAGTGACCTATTGGTCTGACTGTCTTAAAAGATCTCAGGAGGGGGATAGGAATAATTAATCCTTATTAATTAAAAAAATAAGTTTATGACTTCGTAGCCTGAGGAAAAATTTTGATCCATTTGGAATGTTTTCCAATTGAAGCGCTGTGTCATTTGTTTGCATTATTCTACATATTTATCCTTCCTCCTATTCTAAGTTTGCAAGCTTATAGGGCTTATTCATTCAAGTTTTGCTCAAGTCATTGATTGAGAATGTAATGTTCTTTATATACACAACCTCTATCTACAAAATCCTTCTTCCTATTGTTACGTGGTTGTTGTAGTTTTATTTTAATTCTCTCAATTTAAAATTCCTGACTCTACAATTATTAGGGGCACAGCCTTTGTAAACTTCTCATGTAGTAAGTACATCTGTCCATCAATTGTGTAATTATATGGATTCAGTTCTGTACATCTTCATTTTCCATCTTGCGGACAACAGAGAAACTGTCTGGATCCATTCAATCTGCTTTTAGTTTCAAAATTTCAATTTTTTTTCTGTTTAATAATAAATAATATTAACTCAAAATTTTGCTCAGAATTAAGGCAGAATACCGGATTTGGGGAATTAAATTCTAACCTTTCATACAGTTGATACGTACTCCCCTTTAACAACAATATCAAATTAACCAGTGTACAAAAAGTCATTAGAATTGCAAGAACAATTCATGAGATTTCCTACTTCCAAACATTTTCCATCTGAAAGGTTTTCATTTATTGCCAGCCACTATTTTCAACTTTCTACTATAGATTTCTTAAACCTTATTTTAATCCAATGAACAATTTGCCTATTTCACAGAAGTTTACTTTATCGTTATTCAGTATTTTCACTCCGTTGCTGAATTTTATGTTTCCTTGCAAAGTTACGATCATTGGATTCTGGATTCTGTCCAAGCTTATATCATCATTAATTTACAGATTTGGAACAGGCCATTCTCATTGGTCCCTCTATAAATGCAATGAAGAAGCAAAATTGTAACACCATGGTCACCGTGTATTCCAGGTGATGTGTATTTATTGACTGCCATAGACGGTGCACAAGGCATTTGCAGAAGGAGAATGGGTCATATAACTGCAGCAAGTCAACCAGTGAACAAAAGTGCAATTTCATTTCTCCAAGCACACCCTTTCTCCTAAAAATCAAAACTAAACATAAACATACACAATCACATGCAATTACAAAGCACACAGTTTACCCAATGTACAAGGTCAGAAAGAAAATGATTGTTTGTGAACAGAATAATGTGTTAACCTGAGTCAGTTCACTTTTGTCAGTCTCTGCACATGTATTGCATACATTAGGTTGAATGTTATGTTTTGTTTAGCTAAGTGGCAGTTGCATTGAGGGTTGCTCATTGTGAGGCCTATCTCACCAGATCTTCACAAACAAGCTTCATTCATTACCTAACTTTATGGCACCCTTTCATCCAAATTTGTCCCATCTTAGCAAATACCATACCCAGAATAACTTGCTACTGTCAAGACATTGTGGAATTGCCCAGCATCCCTCGTGCAGGAGACATATTTAAAGGCCGTTGTGCAACCATACAAGCACTGTTCATCTACTGTGTCATACATGGCTCCTGGTAGTTGCTACAAAGTGGCAGACAGAATAAATTTGGCACCTAGTGGTCCTGATGGATAGGATGGTGCAGAGGCTAGATGTCCCATTCACTAAGGACTGGAAGCAGAGGTCAGGACATCAGCTGATCCAAGGTGTCACTTTGGGTCAGTGCAGCGTCAACTGTCTGGAGACAACATAGCAAGGACATCATAACCTTGTCCACTCTGTCAACTTCTTTATGATATCTGACAGTCACTCTCTCTCATTATATTAGTGCTACTGTACCCACCTTGTTTTTTTCTTTTCTTTCTTTATTCATTAACAGGATAAGGGTGTCACTGGCTAAGCAGCATTTATTGCCCACCGGGCAGTTGAGAGTCAACCATGTTGCTGCGGGTCTGGAGTCACATGTACGCCAGACCAGGTAAGGATGGCAGTTTCTTTCCCTAAAGGACATTAGAGAACCAGATGGGGTTTTCCTGACAATTGACAATGGATTCATGGTCATTATTAGATTCTTAATTCCAGATATCTTATTGAATGCAAATTCCACCATCTGCCATGGCAGGATTTGAACCTGGGTCCCCAAAACATTATCTGGGTCTCTGGATTAGTAGTCTAGCGATAATACCACAAGGCCATTGCCTCCCTCTAAGACTTATGCGCTATCATGCTGACTATTGCTTGCAACATCCTCCCTTACTCTTATCGACACCATTAATCATGCATACCTGGAATACACACTTGGCTGAGCCACTTCCGAAACAACATCAACACTGACAACAGTTTCACTCATGTTCATTTCCCTTAATACTACCATTCTATCATTTCATGATAGAAACAGCCCACGTAAGACAGAAAGAGATAAGACAGTTTGGTGTGTCACCCAATACAGGTCAAGATGTGGAGAGCACATTGCCTCTTACCACCCATGCTCTGGTAAGAGATCTTATCCTTGACTTACTGCATTGGAATCCCCTGACCCAAAGCTACCTTCCTTGACTTAACTGAGAATTGCTGACAATTGTGATAAGCTTCCTGTCTTTGTGTCTGCTTTGAACAGCACGATAATACTGCAGTATTATGAGCCAAATCTTTCTGGCTGAGGGGTCAATGTGCAAAAGGTCAAAGGAACGCAAGGCTGTGAGCATCAAGGTAAGTTAAGAATGAGTGAGTGCAATGAGAAGATGTTTCCACGAGCAGGAGAAACTAGGTCAATAGGGCACAGCCTCAGGGTGAAGGGACGACTCTTGGAGCTGAGATGAAAAGGAATTTCTTCAGCCACAAGGTGGTGACTCTGTGGAATTTATTGCCACAGAGAGTTGTGGATTTAGACTTTGACAATTGTGTCAAATATGATAGAGAGGTTCTTGATTAGTAAGGGGATCAACAGTTGCAGGGAGAAGGCAGGGGAATGGTGTTGAAAAATATATCAGTCATGATCGAATAGGACAGCAAATGTGATGGGCTGAATGGCCTGAGTGTGCTCCTATATCTTATGATCTTATGAGAGCAGGTGAACAGGCTGGAGATGCAGCCTGATCCAGTCCATGAGCTGGGGACATCTACCAGAGCTCAATGTGTCCTTTCTGTAACATTACAATGATATTTGCTGGTGCAGCATTGAAGTGCAGAAAAAGCCTGTAAGTGAATTGAGATGTGCCAAGAGGTTTCTTAAAGGCTGTCACAATTTAGATGTCAATGCCCACAGATAAAGTAAATTTGTGGCTGGTGTCCATGGAGCATGTCCAGAGATGTAAGTACCTGGTGTCCAACACAGAGGTCCTGCAGAGCAAGTGGCAAGCTGTTGTCTCCAGATGTCTGCTTTCGTTTATATGTCAAAAATTCTCAATATCTAGCTTGCTTGACTCATTCAGTAAGATAGGACGGCGAATATTAATGAGGCATATTGTGGTGCTTTTTAAGTCATTTAGCAACTTATTTTATTATCCAACTTAGCAACTTGCTGCTGCCTTGTGAGAAACTCACTTCATAAATGCATAAAAGATGCAACAAGTGACTCCAACATTAAGATTTTCCTCACTGGACATCTTAAGTGAACATGCCTCAAATCTCACTATGGCCCACGTCACTTAGGCCTCAATGAGATTCTGCCCATTGGGTTTAAATCATGCAGGTCTCCTAAAATCACCCGTGTGCATTGCTATTAACTAATTAATAAGAAAGGCTGTAAGGAGAATCCTGGAAACTATAGACCCATGAGTCTGACAAAGGTGGTTGTTAAGTTGTTGGAAGTGATTCTGAAAGATAGGATATACATGCATTTGGAGGAGCAAGGATTGATTCGGGATAGTCAACATACTTTTGTGTGAGGAAAATCACGTCTCACAAACTTGGTAGAGCTTTTTTTGATGAAGCTACCGAAAATATTGATGAGGGCAAAGTGATAGACATTGTTTACTTAGACTTTAGTGAAGCCTTTGACAAGGTTCCACATTATAGACTAATTATTAAAGTTATATCACGTGGGATTCATGCTGAGCTTGCAAATTGGATGCAAAATTGGGTTAATGTCAGGAGACAGAGGGTGGTGGTGGAAGGTTGTTTTACAGACCGGAGTCTTGTGACCAGTGGTGTTCCACAAGGATTGGTACTGGGCCCACTTTTATTTGTCATTTATATAAATGATTTGGATGAGAATATGGGAGGCTTGGTTAGTAAGTTTTAAGATGACACCAAAATTGGTGTTAAAGTGAACGATGAAGAAGATTATCTAAGATTACAAAGAGCTCTTGATCAATTAGGTCAATGGACTGAGGAGTGGCAGATGGAATTAATTTGCATAAATGTGAGGTATTGCATTTTGGTAATATAAACAAGGACAGGACTTTTACAGTTTATGGCATGGCCCTGGGCAGTGTAGTAGAACAGAGAAAAACGTAGAGGTTCAGATGCATAATTCTTTGAAATTTTTATCACAGGTAAACAGTTGTTAAGATGGTATTTGGCACGTTTGCCTTCATTGCTCAGATCTTTGAGTATAGGAGTTAGGATGTCATGTTGAGGTTATACAGAGTGTTGGTGAGGCCACTTTTGGAGCACTGTGTGCAGTTCTGGCTGCCTCCTAATAGGAAGAATATTATTAGACTGGAGAGGTTTCAGAAAAGATTTATCAGGATGTTGTCAGAATGGAGGGTTTGAAATATAAAAATAGACTGGAAAGACTGGGACTTTTTTCACTGGAGCATAGGAAGTTGAGGTGCGACCTTATTCAAGTTTATAAAATCGTGCGGGGTATAGATAACATGAATGACAAGGGCCTTTTCCCTAGGTTGGGGGAAGTTCAAAACTAGAGAACACATTTTTAAGATGAGAGGACAATGATTTAAAAAGGACATGAGGGGCAACTTTTTTAAGCAGAGAGTGGTTTGTGTTTGGAATGAACTGCCAGAGAAAGTGATAGATGCAGGTACAATTCCAAAGTTTAAAAGGCATTTGGATTAGTACATGAATAAGAAATGTTTGGAGGATCTGGGCCAAGCACAGGCAGGCACGACTAGTTTAGTTTGGGACATGGTCAGCATGGACTGGTTGGACCAAAGGGTCTGTTCCCATGCTGTCTGACTCTACGACTCTAGTTGCTTGGGATCTGCTCATTCCTAGAATAAGGTTGCTTCTCCAAGGAGTGTCACTCCTGCTTTGAGTACTACTGCTAATTAGTGTTGGCCATCCATTTCTGTTGCTGGGAAATGGTGGACCTCAGGAACTGATAGTCATTTTGTACTCTGGGCAGGTGGTGAAGTCACTTCTTCCTGATCAGCTGCCTGCCTCTTTACTTGTATATAAGTGTCCACAGCTGTGGTGATATATCCGGTCACTAATATTCACCACATTCTATTAAGATGCCAGCTACTCTATACTCAAGTTCCAACATGGGTTAAATTTTGGTCAGAGCATTGAACCTTTTCATTTGACTGGCTCTTCAAGTGAAATTTCTGTCAATTTATCTTGATTTTGTTACTCCCATCCATTACTACGTCTGATTTCAGTATATTTTTGCTGTTTGTTGAGTAGTTTGGTTGCAGCATGACATTGGTCAATGACTGAAGCTATGGGAAGTAAGTCCTGAACATTGTGTTTCTCTGCTCAAGAATTGCCTTGTCCAAGTCTGTGCTGAATTTGCTCAATTTCTTCACGAACACTTTGACGATTTTTGTTGTTGTCTCAGCCTTTCCATTTGACTGAGAATGATGTGAAGATGATGAATGATGTTGTATTTCCCCAAACCTTTACAAAGTGGATGAATTCTTCACTCATAAACTGAGAGCCATTGCATTCATCACAATGTCTAGTACACAGTACTGACTGAAGTGTGCTTTCAGGCATTATACAATCCCACCATTCATTAATATCAGCTTCTCTAACTCCCAGTAGTCAGCATGTTAATTGAAGGTAACAAGACAAGCAATTCTTGCAAAACCGAAGAGGTTTAATCCAAGCTTCATCTATGATCTGTGTGAGGTGTCATGTGTCAAAGCAGTTTGCTTAGCTTGGCTTTCTTTTACAAACATTGCACTGGCAGATGTGATCACTAAGTACATTGCTCATGTTTAGCCAGTAAAGGACTTCTCTTGTGTCTCTCTGACTAGCCTCAAATCCGTGGTGCTTTCCATGAATGCACTTCGGCATCTCTTTTCTTATCTTCTCAGGGATAACGACTCTATTTCCTTTGCACAAGACGCCAGCTGGAGCTATAACTGCCTCCGTATGCCCAGTATTCTCCTACAATGGTAGGTCTGTCCTTGATGTTTTGAGGCCACCCTTTCATCACTGCTTCCTGCGGCTGTTGGAAACTTGAATCTTGTCACTTCATTTGCTTAATTTGAGCAAAAATGTTTCTGTCAGATTCAATGTTTCTGCTGGATTGATGATGTCCCGAACTTATCAAGCTATTGTTTATTGTTGAATTTGAATGATTTCATATTTTGTCTTCAGAGATGTGCTTTATAACATGTAGGAAACATACATTGGTTACTTCCAGATGATATCCCTTCAGATGAAGAACATGTTTTGCAGACAATTTAAACCATATAAAAGTAGTTTGAGGAAGGTACGTTGAAGTGACTTTTGGACTCAAATGTCAACTTGTCCATTCCAAAAAGTTATTGATTAAAATGTTCACAAGCAAAGACAATAGCCAGCCACACTTCTGAAGAATAATCATGTCAGACTTAAAACATTTACTCTCTTACGGTCTCTACAAATGAATTTCTCCAGCGTTTCTTGTGTTTGAGCCAGCCACTTTTTCTTTCTCTGAGCTTTGCTTGTGTTAATAGTGTGTGTAAATATTCTAGGAGCAAATACAACCCAGTTGACTTTGCTGCATAAGTGTAGTTTCAAGTCCTGACTCACTGGCATCAATCTGCAATGGGACTTCATCACCAACTTGGTCGCACCTCAGCCCCAGAGTTATCATCACTAGTTATTTCATTCTCATTCTCTTGTTCTGTGCTCTGATATCACTACACATTCTTTGTAGCAAACTTGCTTACAGGTTTATTTTCTGATAACAAATTAAGCAAGAACTTTGCTAAATAGTTTACAAATTCAAAGTGTTTATCACTGCATCTCTGTTACAGTTAAGTAATTGAAAATTAGCATGCATGTGTAGCAATTAATTTGGAAAGCAAATGGTATGTTAGCCTTTCTTGAACCAGGATTTGAGTACAGGAGTAAAGCAGTCCTGATTCAATTGTGTATATCACCAATGAGGCAACACCAGGAGTACTATGCCTAGTTCTGGAACTCTTGCTGAAGGAAGGATATAGTCCCCATACAGGGTGTGCAGTAGAGTTTCCCCAGACTTATTTCTGTAAAATCGGGACTGCCCTTTGAGAAGAGCTTGAGGAGATTAGCCAGTTTTCTCTGCAGTTTGGAGCAATCAGAAATGATCTTGTAGAAACTCAGAAAATTCTTAGAGCAATAGAGTAAATGCAGAAAGATAATTTCTGCTGGCTTTCATGTCTCGAAAGGAAAATGTTTCAGAAAAGAATACAAGCCAAACAGGACAGAGAGCAAGAGGAACTTCTTCATATACAGAATGGTGAACCTTTAGAATTCTCAATCAGAGAGGGCTGCACAAGATCAGCCATTAAGTCAGTTCAAGTCAGCGATTAATAAATTTCTAATAACTAATGACATCAACGGGCATGGGGATAGTTTAGGAATGCATGGTTAAAGAAAATAATGAGCCATGATCTAGAATGACAGAGCAAACTGAATGAGCTGAATGTCCTACTCCTGCCCTTATGTTCCCATGTTTCTATCAGACTGTCCTTGGAAGATGTTGAGTTGGTCCCCCACTTTCGTCTACTTCAATGTGATATTCATCAGGAAGGCATCCAATACTTGTGTAAAAAAATTATTTGATCTTCTAGGACCTACTCAGCAGTCAATGGATAAGTAGTGTAAAATAATGCAAATGTCTTCTGTCATGTTTAAGCGTACTTGTCTAAGCCTTTTGGCTGGCTTTTGCTGAGAAGAGCAAATTTTATTTATTGTTACTGGCTGAATCTTTGTCCTTCCCATTGCATTCATCTCTCAGCTTTGTTTATCCTCTTGGGATGAGTATACTTCAAACATATAACCTTATAATCAATCATACCCACAGGGGCTTCACTTTTGATTCATTATTTTGAACTACGGGTCTGTAAAACTTACAATGTCACATGAAGCAATGGGATCTATCTGACACTTCATGATCATATTCATATTCACTTGATGCTGTCCCCTGCAGCCATCTTTCGAATAGTTGCAAATCGTTAGACCTTTAGACTTGATGATGCCATTCTTTTGTATGGTGCAGAATGATTTATCAGACTCATAAAGTCATGCAGCATAGAGACAGACCCCTCGGCCTAACTTGTCCATACCGACTAGATGTCCTCAACTGGTCTCGTCCCATTTGCCAGCATTTAGCCCATATCCCTCGAAGCACTTCCTATCCACTGATCCATCCAGATGACTTTTAAATGTTGTAATTGTACCAACCTCTACTACTTCCTCTGACAGCTCATTCCATACATGCACCACCCTCAAAATGAAAAATTGCTCTTCGGGTCCTTATTTAAATCTTTCCCCTTCCACCTTAAACCCATGTCCTCTGGTTTTGGACTCCCCTACCCTGGGAAAAAAAATACCTTGGCTATTTACCCTATCTATGCCCCTCATGGATTTTATAAACCTCTATATGGTCAAGTCACAGCCTCCAATGCTTCCTGAAAAATGCCCCACAGCATCTGCTTATAGCTCAAACACTCCAATCTTGGCAATATCCTTGTAAATCTATTCTGAACTCTTAAGTTTAACAGCATATTTCCTATAACAGAGCCCAGAATTGAATACAGTATTCCAAAAGTGACCTCACCAATGTCCTGTACAGCCACAACATGACATCCCAACTCCTATACTCAATGCACTGTCTAATGAAGACATGTGTGCCAAACGCCTCCTTCACTACCACTTTCAAGGAACTATACACCTGCAGCCCCAGGTTCCTTTATTTGGCAACTCTCCCCAGGGCCCTCCTGAAGCCAGCTTTATAAGCTTCTTTTGCTTGTTTCCAGCTAAACACTTGCAAACAAAGAGATTCATCTTCTTGCATTTAGAGCCCTCTTTTCTCCACACTGGATATACGTTATTTCCTTCAGTGTCATGTCCTTCATAATATTTACATCCTGTCCTCTGGCCTTGATCTTTCTCATGGCTCTTCTATAAATATTTCTTCCTTTTCCCAGCCCGTTGTTCTAATTTGGTTTGGGCTACCTCTCAGCATAATGCAAAGTCTTACCTGATCTCCCATTAACATATTCTATTTGTTTATTGACTACTTCAAGAGCTTCAGCGCATGTCAATACTTTCTTGAGAGTAACTTCCTTGTCTTTCTGTAGACCTGCTCTCAAGGCAGGATCCCTTGTGCCTAAGACAATATTGTTTCTGATGAAATAATCTTTCTGATGTCTAAGCACACTGGATTTGGCTAGATGTATCAGTGCGTTCACATACAGATTGATTGTCTCCTTCTCTTGAGCTTTGATGTTGAACAAATACCACTCATACATAACATTAGTATGATGTTCAAATTGTGATTTCAAAGTTTTCAAAATCTCTGATGTCCCTGATTAAATTGATATTACAGGTATCCCATTATTTGCACTAGAAACAGTCCTTATTAGCTTTGTATCTGCATATGTGTGTATGACATCAAATGCGTGTGTACAGATGTATTCTGGCTCATGGACATCTGTTCTTCAGTAACTGAAGTCACTGGACCCACTTATGCATGTTTCAGCAGCATTTTGATGTTCAGAGTAATTCCAATGATTCTTCAAAGTATATTCACAGAACGTGTGAGTCACTGGCCAGGTCATCCTTAATCGCTCATTCCTCCTCCTCCTCCAGAGGTGATCTCTGGTGTGTAGTGGTAAGGATTGTTCCTTTATCTTGGTGAAGTTTCCCAAACATAGCAGTCCATGATAAAGCTTGATATGTACTCTACTGAGTACTGCAGAGTGAGGGTATGATAGTTTCTACCAGGTTATTGGACATAACCTTCTTGATACATAGCATGTGGTTGCATACTAACGAGGAATTGAGAGTGTGAGTTGCTATCCAGGTGCAATGAATCCCAGAGTTAACATGCAGCTTGCAAAGTGATATGCAGAAAATGGCACCTGGTATGATGGGGGTGCCAGAAATCTCCTTGAAAAACCTATGCTTTCATCGCCTACCTCTTTGGCAAGAAAAGAATGAATGCACTCAGCTCTTTAAGAATAAAAAGTCCTCAGTGAATTTCCTTATACAACAGTCAGTTCCAGCCTGGATGGAGCCAGATGCGTAGACACCTTCATTGTGTCTAATACTAATATTCCACCCTGCTCTGAGGGTGGGTGTGTTGCTGCAGCAGATGGAATAACGTGGAAACTCTTCCTAATCTCTCCCATCCTACAGGAAGAGCACATCACTCAACTAAAGGCCATCTTTGAACCTTAACAATCTACAGACCCAGAAAATAGCCCAGTCTTACTGCTCTAAAAACATTGCTTCAGGATAGCTTAATACGTAGGTTTTACATTTTTAAAGTTTAATCAAGAGATAGTTCTCAATAAAAATATATAATAAAAAAGAATCCACTCTACTCACTATTGCAGATTTACAGAAAAAAAAGCCACTTAGCTGCTCCCTTGCTATGAACTCCACATACAGGATTCTCCAAGGTCGGCTGTGAATTTTGCTGTTTGTTTATTTTTCTTAGATGAACCCCAATGTCCAGAGGTGCTTGAAATCAGACAGCAGAGGCAATAGTTGTGAAAGTTCATGGCTGGGTCAGACAACAATGTAGGTTTCTTGCATTGTTGATTCACTTCCCACCATGTGGTCACTGCCTTTGTCTCCCTTCCCGCTTTATTAAAGTGCAGTTGTTTTTATATCTTTTTCCCAAAAAACCAAAACAATGCAACAAGTCATAAAACTGTAATTACTGCTCCTAGAATTCGAATAAATCAGCTCCAGCAGTCAAAATTCCTCAAAAAAGGGGCAGCTCTTACGGCCACAAATTTTTCCCATCCTCCATCTTGGATTACCCAGAATCCTTTTTATGAAATCATACAGTCAGGAGAAATGCCAAGCACTTTTTCCTGCAGCTGTTTGGTTTCCTTGGTATCAACCGAGTTCTCAAAGACGACCAGGAATGCTATTAGCTTTGATCCCACCAAGTTATTGCCAAGGGGATGCGCAACCTGTCCACAGGAAAACTGGGGATATCTCCAAAGATTATTGGCCCTGACACAAGGCGGCACTCCTAATGCACCTGTAAAAAGGGTATGGACATACACAGTTCTTCAACTCCCCTTCATCAGAACTGTAGTGTTTACCTCATTCTCAGGATTCACATTTTTGGATCATTGGAATCCCTTCTGGGGTAAACACGGCCTGTATCAGAAGGACGGATTTCACCTGAATTGGAAGGGACTAATATACTGACGGGAAGATTTTCTAGTGCTGCATGGGAGGAATTAAACTAGTAAGGGTGGGGGAAGGACCAAGGGAGATAGTGAGGAAAGAGTGCAGTCTGAGACTCATACTTTTGGGAAAAGGAGTTAGGCAAACAGTCAGAGCAGGCAGGAACAAAGCAGAGAATGAGGTAGAACGGATGAATTAAACTGTGTTTTTTTCAAGGCAAGAGGCCTAACAGGTAAGGCAAATGAACTCAGCGAATGGTTGGGAACATGGGACTGGGATATTGTAACGATTACAGAGATGTGGCTCAGGGATGGACTGGACTGGCAGCTTAATGTTCCAGGGTATAGAAGCTATAGGAAGGATAGAAAAGGGATTGGAGAGGGCGCGAGGCCGTTGTCCTGGGTAGTGGGGTAGTGGTGGGTTTTTTGAACAAGTAATGAAGATGATTGGTGAGAGCAGAGCGGTGGATGTGATCTATATGGACTTCAGTAAGGCGTTCGACAAGGTTCCTCATGGTGGACTGGTTAGCAAGGTTGGACCATGTGGAATACAGCGAGAACTAGCCATGTGGATACAGAACTAGCTTGAAGGTAGAAGATGGAGGGTGGCGGTGGACGGTTGCTTTCCAGACTAGAGTCCTGTGACCAGTGGTGTGCCACAAGGATAAGTGCTGGGTCCACTGCTTTTTGTCATTTATACAAACAATTTGGATGTGAACAAAGGAGGTATGGTTTGTAAGTTTGCAGATGTCACTAAAATTGGAGGTGTAGTGGACAGTGAAGAAGGTTAGCTCAGTACGATGGGATCTTGATCAGATGGACCAATGGACAGAGGATTGGCAGATGGAGTTTAATTTAGATAAATGTGAGGTGCTGCATTTTGGAAAGGCGAATCCGGGCAGGACTTATACACTTATTGATAAGGTACTGGGGAGTATTGCTGAACAAAAAGACCTTGAAGTGCAAGTTCATAGATCCTTGAAATTGAAGTCATAATTAGATAGGATAGTGAAGAAGGCATTTGCCGATATTGGTCAGTGCATTGAATATAGGAGTTGGGAGGTCATGTTGCGGCTGTACAGGACATTGGTTAGGCCACTTGTGGAGTATTGCGTGGAATTCTGGTCTCCCTGCTATAAGAAGGATGTTGTCAAACTAGAAATGATTCAAAAAAGATTTATGAGGTTGTTGCCACGGTTGGAGGGTTTGAGCTTTAGGGAGAGACTGAATATACTGGAACTATTTTCCTGGAGCATCAGAGGCTGAGGTGTGACCTTATAGACGCATATAAAATCATGAGGGGCATGGATAGGGTCTTTTCAAAAGGGTGGGGAAGTCCAAAACTAGAGGGCATAAAGGGGAAAGGATTAAAAGGGACCAAAGGGGTAACGTTTTCACACAGACTGTGGTGTGTAATAGAATGAGCTGTCAGAGGAAGTGGTAGAGTCTGGTACAATTATAACATTTAAAAGGCATCTGGATAGTCATATGAATAAGAGTGGTTTAGAGAGACATGGGCCAAATGCTGGTAAATGGGACTAGATTTATATAGGATATCTGCATGGGCAAATTGGACCGAAGGGTCTGTTTCCATGCTGTATATCTCTCAGACTGTGTGACTGAAAATGATGTAGGATTTCATAGTCCATGACCAGTCAAGCCCGTCCAGTGAGGCTGAGATAGTGCTGCAAACAGAGGAGTGGCCTGCCTATCTGAAACCTTCCTTGAGATTGTAGAAGATCCCAAGAACTGTCCAAATATAAATTTCTTCCCATTAGCAAACTGATCCACTGATAATAACGCAAGCTCAGATTACTCAGACTGCCACTGAGATAGAAGCAGTCTCCGAATGGAGCTACATTCAAAAATAAGATGCTGATGAGGAAATGAGATTCCCTTCACTGCCCTGTGAATGAAGATTAGACAGTGATCCACTCGATGATAATGCTGTCAAGGTATGGTGGGGAAATATTACCAGTAACCCATGAGATTTCAATGACTGAACCTGGCAGAAATCACAAAGCCCCAGTCTGGATCAGCCATAATTTTTATTGGGCACAGCTCTAGAAAGATGTTGTAAAGAATATCTACCAGGTTGTCCAAACATCTCTAATTAGTCCTGCATCAGTGATTTCCATGCCAGCTTTTGGGCAAACTTTCAACAAGATATTTGCAAACTGTATGGATGAGAGACCAATATATACTTTCCATCATGTATGTGTGGCCATTTTCGGGATGTTTTTCCCACTGAGAACTATATTGCCAGTGCAATGGTGAGGAAATTGACACAATTCTTCACCCAGCGTAGTTTTCCTAACAAGATCCAGCCAGATCAGAATTTCAATTTCATGTTTGAAATATCCCTCGAAGCCACAGCTTACCTGAGTGCGACCCAGCTGAAGCCTTCAGAGCATTACTCATAATCCCAGGGATGCAGGAATTTTACCACCAAATTCTATAAGCAATGATCAGGGTACGTTGTCACAAATATCCCCTTGTCCGAGATGAAGGATTAGATTTTCTTCCGTCCACCTCCAGGGACTTACCCAATGACCCTACAAAGCTTTACCCTCTTTGAATTAGTTTACCAAGTGTGAGGGACTCTGATGCTAATCCAGGGGAGATTGTTAGGAGGAAAGCAGGTGGAACATCAGGAGTTGACCATTTAAAACAGAGATAAGACTCTTTTTTCAGTCTCAGAGAGTTGTGAATCTGTAAAACTCTTTGCAAAAAGGTGGTGGAAGCAGTATGCTTGAATACTTTCACACAGAGGCAGATAGATTCTCATTGAGCAACTGGTCGAAAGGTAACCGGGGTGGGTGGGAATGTGGATTTGAGATCAGATCATCCTCTATCTTATTAAGTGGCGGAACAGTCTTGAGAGGTTGAAAGGTCTGCACCTCTTCCTCCTCATTCATAAGCTCATATATTCTTAATGGCCTGCTCGTGTACTATAACCCTGTGCAATAAATGCTTAATTGCTGAAAGCTATCATTTTCGGATTAATAAAAAAATTGCTACTTCATCTTTTTGTCATTTGGCTCCTGCTTGACAAGCGACAAGAATGGGTTAATTCATTCATTGAGTAGCTTGTATAAAACCTCTTGAGAGACTGGCAGTATGCATGTTAATGTAATTCAAGTTGATTGATTTAAGACTGACTGGTAAGCCAAATTTAGACGTAATTAACTTTTAAGTACATGCTGGATAGTAAACCCTAGATAGTTGCTTGATAGAGCAGTTAAGGTGAAGCTTTCAAAAATTTGCCTGCTGCTCATGATGAATCTTCTTGTCACAGTATTAGTGTCAGAGTTTTAACACCTTTGAGGCACAAGGAGAAACTGTGCAGCCAGGAATGAGGCTGCAGAGAGTTTATGGTAGAAGGATTAGATTTGACATGCTGCCTGACCTTTTCTTATTTCAGATTTTTATGTTTTGTTTTCATCGCAGTGTTACCAGTAGCTTACTTTCTGATTATGACAACACAAACCATATCTTCGAACTTACCTCACTAGACATGTAAGTAGAATAAATCTGTTATCAAATTTCTATTCTACTGTAGTATGAAAATTAACCAGCCTGATACATGTAGAACTGCACAAGAAATGAACCCTTTGTTCACACTATGTAAGGCTAATACCAAACTCTCTCAACTATTTCAACTAATTGTGCGTAGTAAATTTGCAGTCTAATAGTCAAATCAATTCATCCTCTGAAATTTTCCCATTTGTTAATAAAATAATCGAGCTCCAACTTTTCATTCAATTATTAATTTCAATTTTGCATTTAAATGAATGTTTCTAATGGAGAAGATCATAGCGTTGTTCACATTTCAAAATACTTGAAAACAAGTTTTATGTTTAAATCAGTCATCAGTTCAATCTATGACACTGAATTTGATGGCTCAGGGTAACAAATTGCAAAGTGGCCTCTAGCAGGGCTCTGCAGACTGGCATCAATTCTCTGGGACAGGCGACACCAGGGGCTGTTACCTGCACAGACCACACAATGGACTTCATTGATGTGATTCATTGAAATAGCATTGTAAAAAATAACATTCTCTCTTTTGATATTCTTGGTGCACTTTGAAGCTTTTGCTTCCCACAGGAGGAAAAAAGAAAAAAATTCTCAAACAACCTTTAGTCTTGATTGTGCGAACAATAACTCCCACTTGGAAGTATTAAACAACTGCACTATCAGATGCTCAGCTGTAATTTTAAAAAAAACTTCATGCCATTAGTTACATGGACTCCAAAACTGCACAGGCCTTCCAGACCAGAGTGAGGAAGTGCACTAATGGATTCTCTTTCTCAGCCTCTAGCCTTGCCTCGAGGTATGGTGGCCTTCAGGTTAAACCACCACCAGTTACCTTTCTCTAATGAAAGAACAGCCCTATGGTTAAAGAGGATTATATTGACTTTGTCCTTTATATTTTCCTGGGTTATTTTACCATCTATTACACTAAGGGTACATACATTAGGAACTGACAAGTCTCTGGGAGATGGCAAGAACTGTAAATGCTGGAGTCAGAGGTAATACAGAGTGGAGCCGGAGGAATACAGCAGGCCAGGCAGCATCAGAGGAGCAGGAAAGTTGAAGTTTCGAGCGGGACCCTTCTTCAGAAATGGGGAGGGGGAAGGGAGCTCTGAAATAAATAGAGAGAGGAGGGGTGGGGCTGGGGAAGGTAGGTGGGATGGTGATAGGTGAGTGCAGGTAGGCAGTGGTGAGGATTGGTCAGTGAGGTGTGAGGAGTTGATAGGAGGGAGAGAAGATGGGCAGGTTGTGTCAGGTCAAGGAGGTGGGGATGAGAGAGAGGATTGGTCATGGGATGAGGCTGGGGTTGGGGAGATTTTGAAACTGGTAAAATCCACATTTAGGCCATTGGGCTGTAGGTTCCCGAGGTGGAATATGAGGTGCTGTTCCTCCAGTTTGCAGGTGGTGTCATTGTGACACTAGAGGAGGCCCAGGATGAATATGTCACATGGGAGCGGGAGCGAAACCGGTTCGCAACGAGAATGTGTTATTGGTTGTTGTAAACAGAGCTCAGATGCTCTACAAAGCGGTCTCTGAGCCTATGATGCTGCTTGACCTGCTGTGTTCATCCAGCCCCATGCTTGTTATCTCGGTCTCTGAGCCTCCGCTTGGTTTCCCCGATGTAGAGGAGGCCACATCGAGAGCAGCAGATGCAATAGGCCACGTTGACGGATGTTCAGGTGAACACCTGTCTAATGTTGAAGTCTTGTTTGGTGCCTTGAATGGAAGTGAGAGGGGAGGCGTAGGGGCGGTTGTAGCTCTTTCTGCAGTTGCAGGGAAAGGTGCCGGGGTGGTGGGAGTGGGGAGTGTGGAGTGGATGATAGAGTCGCGGAGAGAGTGGTCCCTATGAAAGGCAGATAGCAGTGGGAAGGGAAATATATCTTTGGTGTGGGGTCGGATTGTAGGTGGACAAAGTGGTGGAGAATGGTACGTTGGATGTAGAGGTTGGTGGGGTGATATGTGAAGACAAGGGGGATTCTGTCTTTGTTTTTGTTTAGAGGAAGGGATGTGAGGGCAGAGGTGCGGGAAACACAAGAGATAAGGTTGAGAGAATTTTCGACCACTGAAAGGGGGAATTTGCGGTCCTTGAAATAGGAGGATATCAGGGATGTGCGGGAGTGGAACTCCCCATCTTGGGAACAGACACAGTGGAGGCAGAGGAATTGTGAGTAGGGGATCGCATTCTTGCAGGAAGGTGGGTGAGAGGAAGTGTAGTCTCGGTAGCTGTGGGAGTCGGTGGGCTTGAAATAGATGTGGGTTTCGAGGCAGTCACCAGAGATGGTGACAGAGAGGTCCAGGAAGGAGAGGGAGGTATCAGAGATGGTCCAGGTGAAAGGTGTTGGTAAGGCTAATGAACTGTTCTAGCTCCTTGTGGGAGCACAAGTCAGCGCTGATACAGTCATCGATGTAGAAGAGGAAGAAGTGGGGGATAGGGCCAGTGTAGGTGCAGAAGAGGGACTGTTCCACGTATCCTACGAAGAGGCAGGCGTGGCTTGGACCCATGTGGGTTCCCATGGTCACCCCCTTAGTCTGTAGTAAGTGGGAGGAGTTAAAGGAGAAGTTGTTAAGTTTGAGGAAGAGTTCGGTGAAGTGGATAAGGGTGTCGGTGGAAGGGGGACTGGTCGGGCCTGCGGGAGAGGAAGAAGTGGAGAGCTTTTAGGCCATCCGTGTGAGGGATACAAGTGTATAGGGATTGGAAGTCCATAGTGAAGGTGAGTTGTTGGGGCCCAGCCCATAGTGAAGATGAGATATTGGGTGTCCGTAATGAAGATGAGGTGTTGGGAATCCATAGTGAAATGAGGTGTTAGGGGTCCATAGAGAAGTTGTCCCTGGGTTTGGGTAGACTTTATAATAGGGTGTTAAAACAGGTAGCCAATTAGTTTGAAGCTCCATTGGTGTTAATTTTCCAAAATGTTGCTCGATTCTGGTAAGATTCTGTTGGACTGATAAATCGGAAGAAGAACTCCTTGATTCAAGAAGGGAGAGAAGCAGCTATGACCAGTCTTTTTAACACAACATCTTGTTCACACGCCCACTTCTCTCTCCTCAGCATGCTCCAGTGAATCACAGCACAAACTAGAGGAACAGCATCCCATCTTCAGACTAGGTACTTTACACCCTTCTGGACTTAATATCCAGTTCAATGCCTTCAAATTGTGAACCAGCTCCCATTCCTTCCTTTCTTTTAGCTTTACTTGTTACATTCTCTGTCACCACGTCCTCTCTCCCCTTCCCCCACCCCAGTGGGACTGTATGTTCTCTCGAGTTTGGCAGAGTTAGACACACTATTGCTCTGCCATTCTAACATTCCCATCACTTAATGTGAAGTATCAACATCCTTTCTCCCCCAGCTTTCCACTCCCACCCCCAACCATTACGTGAATGCTGCCCCCTCTTCACTTCACTAGTCATCTAGACTCGAAATGTTAGCATATTTTCTTTCCATGGATGCTGCCTGACCCACTGTGATCTGCAGCATTGTCTGTTTTCAAGCAGAAAACAGGAATCAACAGGCCAGCTAGCCTAACATCTGTCATAAGAAGGTGCTAGAATCGATCATTGAGGTTATTGCTGGGCACTTAGAAAAACTCAAGATAATTGAGATGAGTTGGGAAATCATGTTTGACTAATTTCTTAGAAGTCTTTGAGGAAGTAACGTGCAGTATAGATAAAGGCAAGGTCATACATTATACTTCCAGAATTCAATTGGCAAGACGCCACGTCAAAGTTTATTTTCTAAAGTAGGGGCTCATAGTATGGGGACAACTTACTATATTGATAGAAGATTTGCTGGTTGGCAGAACATAGTGAGTATACGTTGATGCATCTTTAATCTGACGGCAAGATGTAAAGAGTGGGATCCCACAAATCCTGTACTGGGGATTCAACATTTGACAATTGATATCAATGACTTCAATAAAGTGAGTGAATGCATGGAAGCTAAATTTGCAGACGACACAAAGATAGAGAGGGAACTATTTTGCAAAGAGGACATACTGAGGTCGCAAAACAATGCAGGCAAGTTGAGTTGAGTGAGAGAAGTCTACCAGATGGGATTCTATGAGGGGGAATGATGAAGTTGCTTACTTTGGGAGGAAGAACAAAAAAGTGTTACTTAAACAGAGAATAACAACAGAGTTCCAAGATGCAGAGGGATGTAGAAGTTCTATTGCATAAATCACAAAATGTTTGAGGACACAGCAATTAATTAAGGTAGCTAATAAAATGTATTTATTTTTTATAAAAAGAATTAAACAAATATAAGGATGTTCTGCTTCAATTATGCAGATCACTGGTAAAACTATACATCAAATATTTTAGGTAGTTTTGGACTCCTTATTTAAGGAAGAGTGTAAATAGGTTATAGGCAGTCCATAAGAGGTTGACCAGAGTGTTGCCAGGAATAAGTATGTTGTCTTATGAGGATAGGTTGAACAAGCTATGGTTTTCCCACTGGAGTTTGGAAGAGTGAGGGGAGATTTGGTTAAAGTATGTAAGATCCTGAATGGTCTTGGCAAGGTGGACACAGAAATGATGTTTTCCATTGTGGGTGTCCCAAAACTAGGGGCACTGTACTAAAATCAACCCTTTTAGGACAGAGATTAGGAGATATTTTATTTCCCTCTCAGAGAGTTGTGTGACTTTGGAACTCTGACTCAGAAGGCAGTGTTTATAGGGTGATTGACTATTCTTAAGGCTGCAGTGGTTAGATTCTTGTTAGGTAAGAGAATCCAAGTTATCGGGGGTAAATGGGAACGTGGAATCTAAAATAGAAATTGATCAGCAATGACCTTACTGAATGGCAGAGCAAGCTCACTGGGCCAAATAGACTACTTCTGCTCCAAGTTTATACGTTCATCAGTTCTGTGGAAGGATCACCAGACCCGAAACGTTAACTCTGTTTTTTCCTTCACAGATGCTGCCAGATCTGCTGAGCTTTTCCAGCAACTTTGTTTTTGCTCCTGATTTACAGCATCCGCAGTTCTTTCGTTTTCATATGTTCATATGTTAGGTTCCTCCCCTGTTTACAGAGCCTGAGATCACAAGATATGACATTCCTCCCACCCCACCGAGGGTATGGTGTTTCTGGTGATCGAACCATATTGGATTACGTTAGTCTGTTCACTGATCTATATAACTGTGCATGATTGCTTGAGCCTTTGAATGGAGTTTCAGAGTCAACTGACTGTCTCCACACAAAGAGAAAATATTCTAGAAAAGACCTGGATTACATTGCAAAGACAATACGTGTGGAAAAACTAATTCTGTAAGTTCTAAGGTGTTTGAAGCTATATAAATAAATTTTAATTTAGAACTAGAGCTATCCTTACAGTATTCAGACATTAGTATACATAAATCAGATAAACAATATAGACATCAACTTGGCTGGTACATAACAAACGTCAATGATTATAGTCAACATTTGCTTCACCAGCAATATCCTGGAATTCCTTTATCATATTTTAGGATCTCTCAATCACTGGTGGCACAAATATTTTACTCTATTCACACTACCCCAGTCCTTCACATCAGCCAAAACCCCTCCACTTCTCTCCAGATTCCCTCGAAAAAGGAGGATTCAGACAACTTATCAGCGTTCAGAGCAAGTTAACTGCCCTAGATGAATCCTTAGTAATGGTAATTAAGGAATGTCTTCATACCCTGCAATATTTATATTAAAATGTACCACACCTAGGAGTTTCAGTTTTATAAGATAAAACTGAGAGGTTTTGCATATGTACTGTAGTATGTTATCAAAAGTACTACATAATAATTATTTTTGCATTTATCTAACAACATGCATAACTCCTGGATGTTCCAGATCACTTTATGAACTTTGAAGCATTTTTGAAGTTTAGTCACTGCTGTAATAGTGGAATATAATGCTCGATGACACAACCATGTCATTGTACGTCAATAGCATTTTTAAAAGCTATTGTAGTTACAAACATATCAAAAATATCCACAGCAACCAATTTTCAACATTTCTGTTTTTAATCCTATTTCAAATGATTCTGATTTTGGATATCATCCCTATTAAAGGTTATTACAACATTTAATGAGGTTCTACTGTGTAGTATTAAAATTAATGTTTTCAGTGTGAATGGATTTGGATCTCCTTAACTGATTAAAAGAAGAATGAGATTTTCACAAAAATTAATTTGTAACAGGATTCATACTCCTTGTGCAATAACAAAGGTTACAAAATGCCAATAAACCTCAGCCATACATTGGCAAATGTAGTTTTTGTTTTGGGACTTACAGGAGAACAGAATTCGTCAAATAAGATAAATTGCCTTATTCCACACCTGGAGAAATGGTATTACATGCTAACAGATGTAAAGATGCAGTAGATAATCACAGAAATACAGAATTGCTAGTGTCCAGAAGGACACTGTTTGGTCCATCATTTCCCCACCAGCTCTCTGAATGTGCATTATGACTTAGGGATATTCTCCTGCCTTTTCAAAAAAATCCCAGTTTATTATTTCTATTCAACTGATCACCTGATATCTTATTGAATGCCTCAATTAAACCTGAATGCATCACATTTCCAGACAGTGAATTCCAGACCCTAAATACTGGCAACTATAGAATTCAAGAAGATGGACTGTGAAGTTCTTGAGTAGATTGATATATTAAATGAGGAAGTATCAGAGGTTTTGGTAGGTATAAAAGTGGACAATTCCCCATGTCTGGATGCATATATCCCAAGCTATCATGGGAGACAAGAGAGGACATTACAGGTTCCCAGCCCCAATTGTTTCAAATTTTGCTGGCCACAAGGGAGGTGCCAGAAGATTGGAGCACAGTTTATGTGGCTCCACTTTCCAAGAATGGTTGTAGAGATCGCCCAGGGAACTATAGACCAGTGTGTTTAACATCAGTGGTAGGGAAACTATTAGAGAAAATAGTGAAGGAGAAAATTAATCTCCATTTAGTGGGACAAGATTTGATTGAGATGCTCAGATTGGCTTTGTCAGAGGAAGGTCATGCCTAACCAATCTGGTGGAAATTTTTCAAGGAATGACAAAGTGTTTGGATGAGGGTAGGGCAGTTGATACGATTTACATGAATTTCAGCAAAGCCTTTGACAAAGTCTCACATGGGAAGCTGATAAAGAAGGAGTAAGCTCATGGCATCCAGAATAACTTATTAAGATAGATCCAAAATTGGATTCCTGACAGGAAACAGGGGGTGATGTTTGAAAACTGAATGTGTGACTGGAGCCTGGTGTACAATGTCATACCAGAGGGATTTGGTCTTGGTTCCTTATTGTTTGTAATATTCATAAATGATGTGGATGAGAATGTCGGGGGAATGATAAGTAAGTTTGTGGATGATGCAAAGATTTGCTAGGTGGTTGACAGTGAGGAGAAAAGTATTAGGCATTTATATCAGAAAGATATAAATGGATTGGGCAAATGGAATTTAACCCATTGGAAGATGGAACAAGACAAAGGAGTGCTAAATGAATGACAAGACACGAGGAAGCTCAGAGGAACAGAGAGGTGTTGGAGTTATTGTCCACAGGTCCCTTCATGTTGCAGGACAGTTTAATAAGGAGATTAAGGATGCAAAAGGAATGCTTCGGTTGTGGCATTGGTTATGAGAGCAGGGAGGTCATGCTGGAACTGTACAGAACTTTGCTTAGGCTACATCTGGATTACAGTGTGAAGCTCTGGTAACTACATTGTAGGAAAGATGTGATTGCACTGGAGGGGGTGGGAAGGAGAAGATGTTGCCTGGAACGGAGCATTTCAGCTATGAAGAAAGGCTGGATAAGCATAAATTCTTTCGTTTGGAACAGAGAAGTTTGACGGGTGGACCTGATAGAAGTGTGTAAGAATATGATGAGTGTGGACATGATGAATACGAAGCAGTTCATCTACTTAGTTGAAGGTCACTGACAAGTGTGCATTATTTTAAAGTAAAAGGCAGAGGTTGAGGGAGGATTTAAGGAAAAGCTTTTTCACTCAAAGAATGGTGGGGGTCTAGAATGCACTGCTTGGCAAGATAATGACACTGCAAGTGCTTGTACAAATATCTTTTAAAGGTTTCTCACCTCAATTAAGTAGGCTATGGGCCTAGTATAGGAAAGTGAGACTAGTGTAGCTAATGGTGTATTTCTGGTGGTATAGACTTGATGGGCTAAAGTGTGTACTGTATGATTCTGTGATTATTCTTGCTCATTTGTATCTTTTACAAATTACATTATATTTGTTCCCCCTACTTCTCAATCTTTTAATGAACTGTTTCTCCCAATCTACTCTGTCCATCCCCCACATAATGAGGAAAACTCCCATGACGTCTTCTTTAGCCTTCTCCTCTCTAAGGATCACAGTCCTAAATTCTCAAGTTTCTCATCACTGGAACCATTCCCATAAACCTCCTCTGCACTCTGTCCAATATGCTCACAACCTTCCAAAATGTAGTGCCTAGAACTGTGAATCACTCCAGCTGCGGACTTGTACAAGTACAACATAGCCTCCTTGTTCCTATTCTCTATGTCCTATTCATAAAGGTTAGGATATTGTATGCTTTATTAACTGCTTTCTCTACATGTCCCGCCATCTTTAGCAACTTGTGCATGTAATCCCTTAGGTCTTTCTACTCTTGCACTCCTTTAGGGTAGCATCCTTTATTTTCCATTCTATCTCAAATGCTGTTTCCACCAAAATGAATGACGTTTCACTTCTCCACTTTCAAATCCATCCACCACCTATGTGCCCACTGTGCCAATTTTTTGATGTCCTTTTATAGTTGCACTTTTTTACTTTTCATAGTTTACGATGCTTCTTTGTTTTATGTGATCTGCAAACTTGGAAATGTTCCCTGCACACAAAAATCTAAATGAAAAGCAAAGTTCCCAAAACTGACCGGTGAGGACCCCTACTTCAAATCTTCCCCAAGCCTGAAAAGTATCAATTAGCTATTATTCTTTGTTTCCTAATCCTGTGTTAATTTTGTATCCATGTTGGTATTGTGCTATACTTCCTTGACCTATAACTTTTCTCACAAGGTTCTTCTGTGGTACTGTATCAAATCTATCTTGGAAGTCACGTATTCCTCATCAATGGCATTCTGCTCATCAATTCTGTCTGTTTTCTCTTCAATAAAAACTCCAGCAAGTTAGTTAAACAGGATTTTCCCTTATGAAATACTTGCTGGCCTTTCTTCACTAACCCAGATTTTTCCATGCGACTTATTAATTCTATCCTGAATAATAGTTTGGAGAAGGCACCCCACCATTGAAGTTGAGTGCAATGAGTGTAGCACTTGGATCCACCTACTCCTTGCCAAAATACACAAGTCGAATACCTCAAACTTGTATGTCTGCAAAAGCTGTCAAGACTCCAAACATAACATTCAACAATTGAACCAAACTCAAATCAACTGGAGAAAGCACTTCTTCAACTGAGGGTGCCTAGTCTTTCAATCTCTGCAGGGTTAATGAGGAGGGTTCCGTAAGATATGGTGAGAGATCTCACTAGGCGTCAAGCAAGAAACACTTGAAAAAACTAGATGAAATTGACAGTTAGCCAAATAAAAAGATGTAAGGCTCAGCCCATTGTCATCAAATATGGAGAAAAGTAAATTAATCATTTCCAGATGGTAACTCATTCAACCTATCTTATTGTTGATTTCACAAATTGCTCTACTTATATCTACAGAAATGTCTGCAATCATTGCTAGAGAATCAATGACCTTAAGCAGGGTGTGAATTTGAACATACTGGAAATGTTGAAGTTGCCCCTCACTGCAGATTAAGGACCATGAAAAATAAAAATTGCTGATGAGACCAAAGTAAATCATTGGGTAAGCGTTCCAACTGAGAAGCAAAAATCACTATTTGCTCCTCAGAGGCCGTTTTGGAATCTGCTGACTATAGTTTTGTCACTTATAATCACAAATGCATCCGTTCATTGTAAAGCTCATGAAGTGTGCAGCTACAAGCATGACAGAAAAAATTACACAGAAGTTGCACAAGCATTAAATCAATAGTCTTAATTTCTGCTAAAAAGTTGTGAGGAGGAGGCTGGTGCGGGTATGGAATGAAGTGCCAGAGGGAGCGGAGGCTGGTACAATTATAACATTTAAAAGGCATCTGGATGGGTACATGAATAGGAAGGGTTTAGAAAGATATGAGCCAAATGTTAGCAAATGGGACTAGATTAACACAGGATATCTGGTGGGCATGGACAGGTTGTACTGAAGCGTCTGTTTCCGTTCTGTACATCTCTATAACTCTATGACTCTTTGGGTGTTTGGTTGGATCAACAGAGGAATTGGTTATAAATTAAAATAAGCTACCTATTTGATGTAGAAGGCTTTACTCCGATTCCAGCTCGAATACGTTGTAATTCTAATAATGCAGAAAATCCAACCGGAAAGGAACATTGTTTATTGTTGAACATTAATAGTCGCTGGGGACGCTTGTTTCTTGCCCTTAGGTTTTCCTAATCAACTTGTGCAGAGATGTAATTACACACCTCTGGATCAAGTGGGACTTGAACCCAGGTCTCCTGGCTCAGATGTAAGGACATTACCACTGAATCACAAGAACCCTTTCTGTGTCTGCTTTTCTTTTGTATCTGGGTCTTTTTTAAAATATATCCACAAGTACTCCGACACACAACTGAATGCTTTCTCGTCCTCATCATCAAAGCATTATGACATTTTCAGTTTTGTTTTTAGCTATTAACTGCCCCAGTAATCACTCAGCTGGATGTTTACATGAAAAGCCTGTTCAGTAAAATACAAGTGATTAGAAGGTGAGGGGGAGATGGGGAAAGGGGTTGGTCGGTTATATTTAATTTCAGAAGCGCTCTGAACATTTCAATTCCCCATCCCAAATCACAGTGACTTTTTCTTGACATTAACCACCACCAGTAAATCACCCATGTAACCAATTGAATATGTACATGCAAAGCCTGTTGCAGGCAATGCAAACCATCAAAAGTGAGAGAGGTATAAGGAGACTGGGAAGGGGCTAAATCAAAATGGAGTTTGTTGGGGAAATAAACAGCTGCATCCCCTGCTGTGCCCACCTCTCTCCAAAGGCATCGAGAGTGTTGATGCATGTGTATAGGTCTGTTCTTTTTATATATTGAGTCTGCTTTTGTAAAAGTTTATATCCGGATGTATTATCACACACAACCAAGCAACCTTCCCACCACCAAATCACCATGACCTTTTTTTATAACTATTAATCGCCACTGGTAACTTGATGACCGTGCTAATTCCAATTTATGTGGCACTGGGTCTGCTTTATCTTCTTTTCTGTGTATCCAGAGTAAGAAAAGTTATCAAACAGAACTAATTGACTATCCTACCACCAATTCAGCATGACCTTTTTTTGAATTTTTTAAACTACTAACCACCACCAGTAATCTCCTGTGCTGCTAATTAAATATTTACAAGCAAAGCTGATTATGGCCACCATAAACTACCAAAGTGAGAGGAGGTGGGGACCAAGGGGTTGGGTCTGTTTTTCTTTCCTAAATAAGCCTATTTTCTAATCATCCTGCTCATAGATTTATTATTCACCTCTAGGGCAAATGGGATTTGAACCTGGGCCACCTGGGTCAGAGGTTGGGACACTGCCAGTGCACCCCAAGAGCCACTGTGGGTCTGCTTTATTTATTTATTTTTTATTTAACCTCCTTTTTTAACCAACCTGTTAAAGATATTATTACACGTCTCTGGAGCAGGTGAGTTTTTTTTACAGGTGATGAGTTCCAGCTGGGTAGGCTATTGCCTGCTACAAAGGAGCTCATACTCAATGAGCTCCACAAGGAGATTAATTAGTGACTCCCCTATGGACCTTGCTGGGGTTATTACTGTAATGTTCTAAATTCATAATCAAAGGAAAATGGTCATTAACCTTAAGACGTAATGAAGATTGAGAATAATATGCTTTTTGCACATCAGCTCTCAGAATTTTCCATATGGCCTCTCCCAATCCTCCACAGTCATTTTGTTGGGAGATCAGCAGAAATTAGACTAATACTTGTTTCAGCTTGATTTCTAATAATTGAAGTGATGGGAGATTGGGAGCATTCTGTATAAACGCTAACCCCAGGTAATTTTACCATAAGGTTTGCTTTTTCTTTCAATGCAGAAGAAACTTGGAAGTGATTTGTCGAACTTTTCAAGATTGTGAAGTTGGCTGGAATAATAAATCACAATACATTTTTCACTGCTGGTGATGGGTTCATATATTCCAAAATTCAAATTAATAAAGTGAGCCAGATAACATTTTTTCACCCAAGGGAAACTGAATCAATATATGCTACACCAGAAAAAAGAAAGGATGCAATGATTTGACATTGCAAATCATAGTCTACCCAAGGTCATGTTTGTGGAACACAAGTTGATATAAAACCTTGATCATGTGGTATGCTTGGAAGCTATGAATGTCAATTTCAAGTGATAAATTATCCTTCGGCTTAAAAACTCTGGCAAAATCCATGATTGGCAATATGTCTTCTAGAGCAATCATTCCACTGGTGATGTTGCAGTCTTTCTGTACATCTTTTAAACATCTATCACATTATTGGACGCCTGTAAAGCCTTTGATAAGATGAGTACACATACACAAATTAAAATCATGCACTCTCCAATCAAAGCTATGCTTATGGTTCTTTAGTTTGCTTGCATCTGTCCTGCAGTTGCTTGCCCAGTTTGTTTAATGAGGTAGGGCTCATTTCCATTTCTCCCACTCTGTTTATGTTTCTTTCTATAAATGCACCTTGTTATTGATGTTTTCCTCCCTTTCTATACTTTACCTTCAGCCAGAAACTTCAGATTTCATAGTCTCTTTGCTCACAGACTTCATTCCCTTCTCGGGGTGGGCTGTTGTGGGGGTGCTTTTGGTGAAGCATTGCTGAATCACCTCTCTCCTACTGCTTGACAATGCAGAAAAATATTTGGTCTCAGGCAATCTGGAAGCAAACACATTTCAGTCACAATTGCAGAGATCACTTGGCACAGATCTAGGCTAGAAATCTTCCCTTGTGAGGGGATTTCAGGGTCAATATATTCCCTGTGCTGCTGACTTCTCAAAAGTTGTAGAATGTCGGGAAGCGGTTGCTGGCTATATGCTTTTGGCTTTTAGGAAAGGGCAAAAAATGTCAGTTGAAGCTTTTCAGGCTGGCCAGCAATGTTGGATCATCCTATAAAAGAGAAGACCATAAGACCGTTAGACATAGGAGTGGAAGTAAGGCCATTCGGCCCATCGAGTCCACTCCGCCATTTAATCATGGCTGATGGACATTTCAACTCCACTTACCCGCACTCTCCCCGTAGCCCTTGAAAAAGACTTGTCGTAGAAAAAGTTGATCAAGAAGATTCATAGGAAGAGAGTTGCAAAAATATAAAAATATATATCATGGTGCATCATTATGTTGAATGCTTAGATAGGTGCCACATCAATAGCTGTTAAATCACTTGTATATAGTCACTTCATGAAAGGTGATGGCCTACTGGTATTATCACTAGACTATTAATCCAGAAATCCAGATAACGTCCTGGGGCCTTGGTTTTGAATCCTGCCCTGGCAGGTGGTGGAATTTGAATTCAATAAAAAATCTGGAATCAAGAATCTTATGATGACTGTGCGTCGATTGTCTGGGAAAAAACGATCTGGTTCACTAAAGTCCTTTCAGGAAGGAAACTGTTATCCTTATTTGGTCTGGCCTATAAGTGACTCCAGACCCACAGCAAGGTACCCGCTGGGCAATTAGGGATGGCCAATAGATGCTGGCCCAGCCAGCAATACCCTCATCAAATGAATTTTTTAAAAAAATTCTATTTGCTACATTAGATGTGTTTCCAACATTCCAACATTTCAAAAGACCTGTTGAAGTTAAGGCAGGAGTTGCAATCAATTATTTAAGTGGTTTGACATTTTTGATTTGTTCAAAGCTGTTGAAACAGATTTTCCTCTTTAAAATGGGAATGAAGTGTTGAATAGAAACATGTAGTGAGGAATGTAACTGTAAGAAGAACCCAGCCCCAATTTCACTCTGCACGACAACTGCTTAGGGAGATCTGTGCTTACTTTATGGGGTGGGAAATTTAATCTTATCCAAAGGCACTGGATAATGTTTCATAAATAAAT
Source organism: Ginglymostoma cirratum (assembly GCA_024137785.1). Taxonomy (NCBI): domain Eukaryota; kingdom Metazoa; phylum Chordata; class Chondrichthyes; order Orectolobiformes; family Ginglymostomatidae; genus Ginglymostoma; species Ginglymostoma cirratum. Next base: position 32,673,918 of record JAHRHZ010000111.1, read on the forward strand.
TACCCATTATGTTTTTCAAGAACTCAGTTTTCAATCTAGGGAAACCCTGATTATCTCAAAAATCTCCAGAACCTGGTACATGTAGCTGTGACAGGAAACACTATATAACTGCAGATTATTAAATTAATTTCCAATTTTTATTTTTGTCAGTATTTTGTTTTATTGAATTCATTTGGTTGTGCTAAAGAAGGCAGCACCATATCAATATGTAAAAAACACCCAAGTTATGATCAAATTTGCTTGTGTTATGACCAAGTCGTAGTCAGTAATTTGCATAATGCCAATGTTTCCCATCAATGTAAATGAGTAAGGGGTCAAAGGTTGTTATTGCGATATCAATGGAAATTTTAGGAAATTAGAACAATCACTAGAGTAAATTGACGTTATTAATCCCATTTTTTCATATAACCCTGGAATATTGATTCTACCTCAGCCACTGGTGCTGTTAAACCTATCACAAGTTCTCATGTTGCCTGGGGAGCCTGCATCATGAGCTCAAACTGGGTCAGAAAATCAATCATGGATTCAAACTTGCTTCATATTAATGTGGGATATTAGACTTTGGATAGACTCAGCTATCTTGATATAGTTTGGTCTAGGCCCGAGACATCAAGCTTTCCTGCTCCTATGATGCTGCTTGGCCTCCTGTGTTCATCCAGCTCCACACCTTGTTATCTCAGATTCTCCAGCATCTGCAGTACCTATTATCTCTGATACAACATTATCTAAGATTCACATTTATCTAGTTTATTTCATGAACAAAGAATGTCACATTACACTTTAGAGATAACTATGTACTTTTGAGGTTTTACAATGGCACAAGCAAGTCTGGTCATTCCTGGGGTGAATTATATATCAATATAGTTTATATAATGTAGGAAAGTAAGAGGTTAATTTACACGCTTTGGAAAATTGGAGGTCTGATCTACACTGCAGAGTTCTGAACGAGAGAACAATAGTTCCACAGTAGAGAGGGAGCAGTAGAAAGTTACAGCATCACAGCAAACTATACCTGGCACACAATGTCCACAGGCAGTGTCTCAGGGTGTCACATCAACTGGTAGCATTTGCAGCCTACTGGATAAAATCCTACTGCCAACTAGTCCCAGTGCCACAACATACCGGTGGCTGTTAAATCAATCCATCACTGTGCTCAGCGCCTTTGTTTCTGGATTCTTCCATGTCTCTGTCAGAAATACTTACAGGATATCAACATCAGCAGCTGGACAAATGCAGAATGCAAATGACCAGGAGTACTTTTGCAATCGTATGAATTTTGCCTAGGACATTATCAGTCAGTGGTGTGCAGGTTTATGGTTGCCTGGCTTCTCACAGGTACAGAGCATCACTCACTATATATACACAGCCATAGATCATCCAACTGCTAGGGATTTGCTTCCAGGAATACACAGTCGGTGTGCATTTGGATAAAAAAGATCTTTATGCAGATGAATGCAAGATTCCCTTACATGATGCTTTCCTCCTGCAGCAGTTTCCAAGCGGTAGCAGATTTCCAGCTTGCTGCTTAGAGTCAATATTTACAACATGGCTGTTGGCATCTTCAGAAGTCTAAGGAATGAATGCCAGGATGCATTGAATATCATCTTGCCACTGTGGGCGTCATTGAGAAAGCCAGATCAGTATGTAGAACAAAAAGCAAGATGGTGGAAATCAGAAATAAAAACAGAAAATATTCAAAACATTTTGAAGGTTTGTAGCATCTATAGGTGAAATTTGATCTGGGAAAGAAACCATCAGTGTTGCACATTGCTGCCTGAGATGCTTTTATAATGGTTTCTCAGATCCCAGTACTGCATTCATTTATCAATTGCCTGCAAGAACTACTTTTGCCTCAGTTCCCTCAGTAACAACAGCATAAAACAGTCCTGAAAACAACCAAGCTTATCTTTCACAGCCCCCAATTGCTTGGCATTAATTGATGTCTTCTCATTTATCATTAAACAATTGAAAAGGCTACTTGCCACCAAGCAAGCAAGAAAAGGGCAATTCCAGAAAATGGTCTAAAATCATACTGAAGGCTTCAATAGGCAGCAGAAATTTGACACTACAACAATGTGCCCTGGGCAGTCTACAAATCTTTACTCCTTCTGTTCCTAATACCAATATGGTGCACCTCCTGTGGCTTCACAAAAGTAGGGTCAAGCTGTTTGAGATCCCTGCTCTGTTAATTCAGATGCTCTTGACACATATCTGTTGGCCTCTGGGTCTGTGGGGGCACCACCAAAAGTTATCTCACTCATACCATTTCAGGGATAGATTCGGTCTCAGGATGTACGACAACATGTTCAATACAAATGGGTGAAGAGGGGGAACACCTTTAGTCAAGCCTTTACTTCCATTTCCCTTTGGTCGTCAGCACTCACATGGTCCAGTCACATTTTCCTGCTAGCACTGAGCTGGAGAACATCTCACCAGTGAACTGATGAACAGCTAAAACTAGGGAATCACTTATTATACTAAAGGTGACATTCCTAGTTGACCTGGGTGCCAGGAAGCACTTGCTGGATTACTGTGCTATGCAGGTAGACAATCCCTCCATGATTGAAGACTTCATTCAAAAGATCAGAAACATCTTGCTACTTGTGCTTCAGAAGGTCTCATTCAATCTCATACTGTGTGGCTGGAACACTTGCCAGTACGTTATACATTCCCTGCTACTTTTTGAGAAATATCCTTTACATTGGCAGGCATTGAAGTACAGAATCGCTGTAAAGCTGAATAGAGTCAATGGAGGCCAGTAGAGGCAATGGAGGCCAATGAGCCAATGCAGGCTCATTACTTCTGTTCCGGCCACATCCTGCTCTGGCTCAACTCTCAAATGCAAGTCATCCAGTTATCTATCTTTTTGCACAAAAAATGAAGGTATCAGGGCTAGTGTATGATCTGTATAAATTCCTTGTTGTTATATTCTCAGTTGGAATGAGCTTCTATGAGGACTGGACATCATCCAGTGAATCTTATATGTAACATTATATTTCAAAGGCTGGTAACATTGAATAAACATGACTGTGAGTTCTATTCCATGTGGTTATCTGAAATTTGATTCTGTCACTAAATAGCTGAGAGGTCCACATTTCCCCAATTCCAACAGCCAATGGGACTTCAGTGATTTTCAGGGACTTCTGTATAGGCATGTTACAGGGCCCTTGAAATTCACTGCCGCTCTATTATATTTTGTACTCCCTTCTCTTACAAGAAGGGGAGCAGAGCACTACGAGTGAGGGCAATCATTTATTTTGAGTAGCTGAATAGAGGGCAATTGTGAAGGTAATAATGAAGGTGAAGCATCACATGGCACATGGAGGAGGATCAGTGCAAATGGACAGAAGAGGATGTTAGGAACTACATTGAAAGAATGGAATAGCTGTCAGGTGTTAAGAGTGAGTTGCTGACATAGGCTTGAAAATGCAGCTTAAGGGATACAGAGTGATGCGAATATCAGGATGTAGGGAAATTTGACATTGCCATTGCCATTGCCTACTGTGATTATTGAATTGTCCCATGCCTTGGACCAAGAGTACAGCACTCTGCTCCTGCTGTGGATCTCCTGCTCAATGTTCAATCATGTCTTCTTTGTGACACTACCAGTTGTGCCTTTTGCTATCAGGCCACTCCGGAGCCCTTAGATCCCCATGCAGAGCATCTAAAGAGACATCATTAAATAGATCATGCTGTTTGCCCATCTCCAGCCTATTGCAAGTGTTTTGTCTTTCCTTCAGTGTTTCAGCTGTATATTCAGAACATTCCCTTAAATACTAAAATAATAGCCACCACACGTCAGCGCAAGTGGATAAAGTTAATACGGCATCCTTGTCTTCATCGGATGGGGCACTGAGCATAAAAGTTGGTAACACATGTTGCAGCTGTATAAAACTTTAGTCAGGCCACATTTGGCGTACTGTGTGCAGTAGGAAAGGTGCGGAGGCTTTGGAGAGGATGCAAAGGAGGTTTATGAGGATATTGCCTAGCTATAAAGAGAGATTGGACAAGCATGGATTGTATTTTTCTATAGTCTATATAGAAATATATAAAATTATGAAAGGCGTGCTTAGCTGGAATCTTTGTAATATCAAATACCAGGGAGCATAGGTTTATGGTTAGAGGGGGAAAGTTTAAAGGAGATGTGCAAGTAAAGTTTTTAATGCAGAGGGTAGTGGGTACCTGAAATGCTCTGCCAGGGGAGCTGATGAGAAGCAGATATGATAACAATGCTTAAAAGGCATAAACTGGCAGGTAAGAGAGGCATGTGGACTATGATGTTACTGTAGCTTTTAGAGGTGTACTTTACCCTTTTATTTGAAGAGAGGTTTTAAGGCAGAGGTATTGACCAGTCTACCAAAACCACTAAAGTAAACAGCATGTGAGGCCTTGTTTGTTTTTTTTTTGTAAATTTGGAACAGTAGAAGCAGCCTGAATGGGTGTGGTCAAGCTCCCACAGACCCAGAATTTTTAGTTTTAGCTTTCAGCAGTTGCTGTTGGGGTCTTGAAGAAGTGGAAGCTATTTTTTCTCATTCACGGTTACAGCCAAAAGCTGCAGATTCCTTCCTGCTATTGGACAATCTGTTTTCTGAATTTGCCTTTTGCCTAGGGGAATGTTTATGGGATGTTACTATTTTGGAATCGTTAATTAGTAAAAGTTTACCGAATCTATTATTCTGTTAAGATTTCCAAAAGAGTTGTTATTCCAATTTATTCTTTTTGTGTTGTATTTTAACTATAATGGACAAATAAAGTATGTTTTGGTTTAAATCTGGTAGTTAGACGAATCAAATCGCATCGAAACTCAAAACCTTACATTTACCTTTAAAATAAGAAGTCCACATCTAGACTATCTTCTGAATATTTTGAGGAGTATGGTCTGGTCCATAACAGGACTATGTGAGGGCAGATGGGATTGGTTTAGAATGGCATCAAGGTTGGCAAAGACATGGAGGCCAAAGGGCCTGTTCCTGTGCTATTGTTCTATGTTAAGCGTTTGATCACTAAGACTACTGAAACTAATTAGATAAGAAAGTCGGAAGTAGAAGGATAATGAGATGGCTGCTTATTTCTTGGTTTCTGGTGGGCTCCCGGCATGTATGCAAATTAAAATCCAGTCCAATATAGTAATTGATTTGAAGAGGTTTCGTTAGTTGAAGCCAGGTGGTTTAATCACTCCTATTACAATATGCTGGGAGTAAGTTAAAAGTACGCAGAAGAGTTAAGACTATCCAATGTGTTTCAACCAGGTTCTGCAAGAGGTATGGTTTACATGAAGTGTGCATTTATTGAAATGCTGACAGTCAAACAATAGGAGATAAACTGACACTATTCACAAATTGCAGCTGTTCTTTCAAATATTATAGAGTGCAGCAAAGCATAATTATCTCCTCTTTCCTGATAAAGGACCACTTGCCTGCACAATTTCACATTGCTGAAAATCTGAAGAAATAAGATTTATGCACAAGTAAGGTTTTTTGTGATTTTGAATTACAATAGTAAGCAAAAGCATGCGGAATCCTTGGACTCTAAATGAAACAATCAATAGTTTCTTATTAAGTGGAGAGCAATGAAAGAAAATGTGGGTGGAAGCTTTGGAGGAATAATTTTATGTGCATCATATAGTTTACACAACAGGATGCATGATGGATGATTTAGGTGTGATTTTTATCGTAGCTGACAAGCCATTTACAGAAATTCACCATTACTCTAATGGCCAATTGAAAAGATTTTATATCTTAACCCAGTGAGCATGAGACAGGAATTGTAATTTGCCACATGAATATTGGGCATTGTAATCATAGAATCCCTACAGTGTAGAAAGAGGCCATTCAGCCCAACAAGTCCATATCAACCCTCCAAAAAGCACCCTACTCAGCCCCACATATTATCGTACCTAATCCACACCCTGGACATTACAGACAACTTAGCATGGCCAATCCACCTGACCTGCATATCTTTGGACTGTGGGAGGAAATCCACACAGTCATGAATAGAAGATGCAAGTTCTGCACAGACAATTGCCTAAGGCTGGGATTGAACTTGACTCTTTTGGTGGTGTGAGGCAGCAGTGCTAACTACTGAGCCACTGTGCCACCTGATGTTTTATTGAGGATTACTTTGATGATCTTAATTGAATAAATAGAAGGCGTGCAGCATCTAATATCAATGATTGTAAATTTAATTTGTTAATTAAATGATTACAACCATAACAGGTTCAGCGTACATCACATCTGTTAACTCCGAAAATTGGTAAAAGCAAGGCAGCTGTTGAAATAAACTTTGATGCTGTAGCATAAGGCCAACTTTGATTTCAACAATGTTAATGCCTCCCTTTATCTGGCTACTCTAAAGTCCAGAAATCTTGATTACCACTGTAGCTAAAAATAGAAATCTTGCTAAAACTGGAGCTAAGTAGCCTCTTAAAAGCTTTCAATGACTAATCTTTTTCCTGAGTGTGGCTTAGTCAGTTGTTTTTCATTTCATTTCCCTTGAAATTTAAAGTGGCCAGATTTGGTCTGGGCTACTGTTGAAGATTTTTAAGAACTTCTCATCTGGTCCAAATCCACCTTTAGCATTACTCCTTATGTTTTAGTTCATTCTTAAACACAACAATTGAATCAACCTTAGTACACTGCAATGATGAAAAGTCATAGCTAAATTATTCACTCTGCTTCTCTCTACACAGAAACTATCAGAGCATTGCGTATTTCCAGCACTTTTTGTTTGTATCCTAATCAAAGGAATCTCTCCTCATAACTTAATCCTCAGAGCCTGATTGTACTGTGGTGAAGCTGTGCTGCACCCCTTCGAAAACCCCTACATCCTTTATAAACTGTCAATAGTTTACTCATCAGTATTTGGTGACAACTTGATTTGGTAATGTAACTGTATATTAGAAGACCACAGAAGGTGACTTTTTTCTGTGAGGCATATCAGGGAGCAGGCATGTAAGATGAAAACTGAGGAGTGACTTGAGGCAGCTCAGCAGTAAGGACCCAGATCCAATCCCAGCCTGTATAGATGTTGATCATTGTCTTTGCAGGCGTGCTCCAGTCTCCTTCCACCCTTCAAAGATTTGCAAGTGGGGTGAGTGCGCTGTGCTAAATTACCCCTAGTCATCCAGGGATGTGCAGGCTAGGTGGATTAGCTTTGGGAAATGCAGGGTTACAGGGATAGGCCACGTGGATGGGATGCTCTTCAGATGGTCAGTGTGGACTTGATGGGCCAAATGGCCTGCCTCCACACTGGCAGAATTCTTTGACTTGCTCTCCTGTGTCCCCCACCACAGAAACTGTAAACTGCTTCCTAACCATTTGGCTAGTTTCACTCCATTTAATGATAGTTCCATAATTTGCTGTTAATTCTGATGTCAGTGTACACAGATCTTCTCAAATTTGGGAGCATAAATGTAATAGCACATAGGACAAGATAATAAAAATATTATGTTAGTTTTGCTTTAGCAACATTTTATGCAATGTCGACCGATAAATTCCCAGCATCCCATAAAACTATAGGATGCACAGGGCTAGGTAAGTCATTATATTTGTAAAGGTCACTTTGTCCAAAGCAACTAATCAATTATTTCATTTAAATATCTATTTTGTGAAAAGTAATCTGATCTTCTGCTGGTACATGCACAACCAAGGCTGGCATGCTGCTCAAACACTCCTTGGTCTCTTCGTCTGTAATGTTCTTTACCTATATAATTATGCATGCCCTGAAAAAAGCAAGACCGATTCAATCCAATCAATTGTGCTTTATCAGTCCATCTTAATACTCAACGAGTGATGGGAGGGTCATTGGCAGAGCTATCAAGTAGAACTTATTCAATAACCTGCTCATGGATGCTCTGTTTGATTTATGACAGGGCAACTCAGCTCCTAATCTCATTACAGTTCTGATCCAAACATGGACAAAAGAGCTGAAATCAAGAGGTGAGGTTGGAATGACTTCAAGGCAGTATTTGGTTGAGTATGGTATCAAGGATCTCTAACAAAATTGAAATCAATGGGAATCAGGAGAAACTTCTCCACTGTTTGGAATACAAGTAGTTCTGCTATAATGCGTGTTTTGTTAATGCATTTTGGCTGTAACCTGATTGATGAATAGTGGACGGTGTTTGGATTTCACAAACTTTCTGCTGTACAGATATAGCAACTTTCTGTGGCAATTTCCCTGTAATGCAATTTTCTACAGCGATTTTCTACAGCATGAGGTCACACAAGAACGCAACTATCGCGTTGTAGCAGAACTACCTGTAATATCTTGCATGAGGAAAGATGGTGTTGGTTATTGGAAATGATTCATCTCCACTCCAGTTCATCAGTGCTGGAGTTCCTCCAGGTAGTGCATTAGACCCAACCATCTTCAGCTGCCTCATCAGTGACCTTCCCTCCAACATAAGGTCAGCATTAAGGGTGCTCACTGATTTTTATATGATATTCAGCATCATTCGTGACTCCTGAGATACTGAAACTCTCAGTTCATCCACGAATTGCTGCAGACCTTGTAATGCAGATACACTGTCAAAACTTACAGGAAGGGAATTCCGTAATAGTGACACCACAACAATAAATGAGTGGTGATACAGTTTCAAGTCAGGATGGTGCGTGATTTAGAGAGAAACCTGTGTTTGGTTGTATTCTGATGCTTCTGCTGTCCTTGTCCTTCTAAGTGGTGAAAATTGCAGGATTTGAAGGTGTTATCAAAGGTTGCCTTGGTGGGTTGCTGCAATGCATCATGTAGAAGGCACTCACTACTGCCACTGTACATTGTACATTGCTACTGTGTGATGTTGAGCTTGTTGTATATTGTTGGAACTGCCCTCTCCAATTCAAGTGGAGAGTATTCATCACATTCATTGCAGAGGTGAGAATTTGTTCTAAAATGCTGGTGAATTGATGGAGGATTCTTTTGCGAAGCCATGATTACATTTGAACATCTTCTGGAGTACAAGGTATACGAACCAAGAAAACAAGAGAAAATAAAGCAGGGAGAATTAGAAAATGCAGAGTTACAAAGGAAAACCAGCGATAAAGAGGCCATAGGTGAGTGAGCTCCAGCAGTATCAAGTGTCTGGTGTACTGACCAAAAGGTTCCAGTGCACAGAACTGTTGTACAAAACACAGTTGACATGGTGTCAGCAAGAATGTCAGGCAATGGAATGTAGGTCGAGCGAAGAAAGAACTGAGAGAGTCAGAAAGGAAACTGGCACAGAATATTGCAACAAAAACAGAAATTGCTGGAAAACTCAGCGGGTCTGACAGTATCTGTGGAGAGAAAGCAGAGTCAATGTTTCGAGTTCAGTGACACTTCTTCAGTTTATTGCAAAATGAATTTCACAGCATTAAGTTATCATCATTGCTGGGTCCAAATTCCGGAACTGAAACACCAATTGCGTATGGCTACGGGTACTTGCTGTTTGATAGGACCCGGGGGAGTGGTACCTGGCATTGGACACCTGTTTGGTGTGTGTCATCCATTGCCACATAGACTGGATCCCTGGGTATTGGAGAGACTCAGTGAAGACCCCCACGAAGCAAAAGAAATATACACATGTTGGAGACAATCCACTGATTTTAAAATGCTGCTCAATAAATGGTCATGAGTCAGAATAATGGCACACTCAAAACCCAACTTGATGACTTGCTAATTAAATGTACTACAGGGAACTTGCGTCTCCCAGAAGGGTGATTATAAGTTGTTATAGATGGTAACGACACAAGATAGAATGGTGGACCTCAGGGGGGCTATTTTTAAATTAATTACAGAGCGTGAAGAGATATTTCCTTTTTAGGAAACAATAAAGAAATTGTTGAAACACTGAATGTTATCTACAACCAGCCATTGCTCAGTTCTTAACTGGACATTCTACATAGCTGTCAATCTCACTCCTAGTGAATGACAGTTATCAGTCAGGAACCACTTAATGATATAAAATATCTCTCTATCCATTTTCCCATTAATTTAGTAACAAAAGGGAGATTTTTGGTGATGTCTAATTTCTGAATCGGACATCCTGCTCATTTGAACTACTTGACCTTCATGCTGATCATAACCTAAGCTTTTCTTTTCAACATCTTAGCTTCTCCCTTTGTTTAATGGTTTGTTTCCCTCCTTTTATCTCATGCTGTTTCATCTGCAAGTGAATTCTAGCCCACCCAAGCTGTATTTCATCTGTGCTAGACTTCTTCTTCCAATCATAGATGCTATGTATTACCTCAACTGTACTTGTTCTCTTAGCCCTCATTTTTAATTCTAGCTCCAACTTTTCTGCTAATGCTATTAACTTAGACTTGGTCAATGTTTATAGATCACTCAGAGATAGACCTTTCCTGTTCAGAAATGTTTTAGCCACTGACAAAATACTTTTGGATTTTGACACATATCATAAAATTCTCTGAGAAAATCTTATCACTTTTAACCTCAGCATGTCGCAATATTCATATTTGCTTGTGGACTGCATACAAATTTTTTCATGACTCTAGACCAGACTTGACTCCTCACTAAATCTCCATAGACAGAATCTATGTGGCTCAGCTACTTCCTAGCAGTACAGCTACCTGGTACACTCCTTAAAAAAAAGGTTGATTTTCTATCCTCTATAACGAGCTCCCAGAACTGCACTTCATTGGCTCCTGAACTGCCCTGTGTGACCACTTTGAAACTTTGCAATCGGTAATGCACCCACCTGTAGGTAGAATAGTATGGGATTAATTTTGGAATAATCAAGTGTAGCAAACACTGAGAAGTCTCTGAACTCCTGAAAATTAAAATATTCTCATTTTCACAGAAAGCTGGCTGTCAGCATAAGTTACATGTAACAAAGAAAAATAGGAACTCATCTCATGGGAAAGAGCAGAGTGGGAAAGAAAAATACAATAGAACTACGATAGTAAAGGTAAGAGAGATTAAATGGCAAAACAGGTAATGAAGCAAACTCAAACAAAACCAATATTGGGACGATTAAATAAACAAAAGATAGGGTTGGAACAGGTATAAATGGTAATAGTAGAATTATTAACAATAATTGCTATCCAAAATAAATGTTGACAGTGGTTATGATTTTAAATTGATGAACTCAATGTGGAGTCCAGAAACTGTAAATTGTCAGACTGAAATGTAAGCAACTGTTCCTTCAGTTTCTGTGGAACTTGTTCAGAACAGTGTCAGTGGACAAGAATAGAGAATATGTTACGGAACAGAACTGTAGGAAAATAAATGGAACTCCTTCACTAGGTGTTTACTTAGCTGTCAGGTCTAAATTATTTGTGTAAGCATGTTCTACGAGAAAGAATAGTCCTTACAAAGTAAAGTTTTACATCATTTAGAATAATTCAACCAGCTTTCATCTTAACAACATTGTACATTCACACCCCACAAAAGTCTCAGGGAAGCATGAAGATTCATAAAAATATGTCGTGCCTGTCACAGTCTGATTTTCTTCTTAACTGTGTAAAATTGTTACATTGTGCACTCAGGCAAAGTGACATCAATACTGTAAATCCTGTTAGAGTTTTCCTGGTGACAATCTGTGCTCTTGATTGACTATTTTCAAAATTGCAGTAAGGATGAGGAGGTTCAGGTGGAGCACAAATACAACATAGCCCTGCTGGTGTGAATGATCTGTTACTTTTAATTCTATCTGGTAAAAGTAGCCTAAGCGACCTTTTCATCAATGTTTCCCCAATCTTCCAGTCAGATTCAAGCAAGTGATTTGAAGGCATTTGCCCTCGTCTCCTCAGGAGCTTGTAAGGGTGAAATCTCAGACTGAAAATTTGATTGAATCACTAAGATCTATTAGACAGAAGAACGGGCACCATTGTCAGAAAGAGCAACAAAACAAATAATTAGAGCTCTAATTATGTAACAAATATATTGTCTCAGTACCCCAGCTGTGGCCTTTCAAACAGAAAATTGTTCATTTATGGAGGACCCATTCTTCACGTGGGAGCTAAAATTAAAAACATTGTTTCTTATTTGCACGCTAGTTGAGTTGGCCACATCCAACTCAATGTATTATTGAAGACATTTATAGTTGGTAAGTGGAATAGTTTCTCAAATCTCTTCTAGTTTGAATGGGAAACATTGTCATCTATCAGATTAACTAAGTTTGGTGGTGACTGTCCAATATTCACATTTTGGAATTGCATCATGAGGCTCTTTTGGTTCCTACATTTTGGGCATCATACAACTTTTACATTGGAATCTTTTGAATGTTGAAATATTAAATGTTTAATTCTGTCAAAATAGACTTCCTGTTAAACTGACTTTGCAAAATGCATGTTTATCTTTGGACAGCCTCCTAGTAAATAAAGCCTTTGATGTTCGAGAAAATTGCTTCATTGACTTAAATAGCAAGTTGTATCTGATTTAAATGGCGGCATGTTTTGCTTCGATGTAAAGCAATAGTTCTGTTTTTAGTTTGATAGGCAGGTCGGATTCGGACTTCTGAGTTAGAAGCTGGGCAGTTGTGCCTCATCGTGATGCTACAAAAATGTGACATCTTTGTGCGGTACAGAAAGAGTCTTGTATTTTTGAAGGCCATGTTAAACTGACAGCTTGACGGGGAGTGGGGGAGTGGTGTGGTGATTATATTACTGCGTCAGAAAACATACATTTTGTTTGGATAGGAAGTTGAAGTAGTAAAAATCTAAACCAGCATCTTAAACTACTTTTGTTTTTCATGGAGGCAGGTTGAGGGGTTGGTAATCATTTGAATCATAAAGCAGGCTGGCTATCAAGAACTTTAAATGAGGCCTTGTGTCTCTATTTTGGCAGTGATGCTATTTTTCAATGACAGTTTGTTGTGGTTCTGAGCCTTCGATGCACCCAACAGGTAATTTTCTTTTATTCACTTCTGTTATGTGGCCATCTCTGACTGACCAGCATTTATTGCCCATTCCTACTTGCCCTTGAGAAGGTGGTAGTGAGCTACTTTCTTGAACCACTTCAGTCCATATACCGTAGGTTGACCCACAATGCTCTCAGTGAGGAAATTCCAGGATTTCAGTGAGATCCCCCTCCCCAGTTCTCCATCTCTCCTTTCTATCTCTGTAGAACATATCTCTTTTCACATTATTTCCAATCCACATCACTTGCTTCAGTCTTTATCCAATTCTTACGCAATCTTGCACTGTCCAACCCAATTCTGCAAGCTATCCCTCCGATACTGCCATGATTGCTCCCAGATCCTCAGGTACTTGGGTAGGTGGGGGTATACTTGCGTTGCCAGGGGATAATGAGGGTTTGAGGGGGTAGTTGTTTGGTCAGCAGTTAAATTGCAGGGCATTGTGGTCAGATGAGATTATTATTGGGGTTGGTGATGTAATTACCCAGATGCTAGACCCAGTTTTAATCTATTGAACATACCATAGGCGATTGTCCAGACGAGTACCACCAAGCTGTCTGAAGTCTCCAACTCTAGCTTATAGTTGAAGACATTAACAGAAAGTTCTGGTGAGCTGGGCAATAACCCATCAGAAGGTTAAATTTCACAGAATCACAGATTGTTACTGTGCAGAAGGAAACAATTTGACCCATTGTACCTTAGCTAGGCTTTGTTAACTAGTGTCAATCCTCTGACTTTTCCCCACATCCCTGCACACCATTATCTATCAAATAATCATCCAAAACCCTGCAGAATACCTCAGTTAATCCTGCCTCTACCACATTTCCAGGCAATGCATTCCATATTCTGACTACTCACTGCGTGAGAAGATTTTTTTTCTCACATTATCCTTGCTTCCTTTGCACTTCACTTTAAAACTATGCCTTTTTGTTCTTGTTTATTTTACAAGCTGGACCAACTTTCCCTGATCTATTCTGTCCAGCCTACTCTCAGCCTTCTTTTCCCAGGCTGAATAGTCCCAGCTTCTTCAATCTATTCTCATAGCTGAAGTTTCTCACACCTAGAGCCATTCTAATTATTGGTTCTGCACGCTCTCCAATGCATTCACATTTTTCCTATAATATGGCACCCACAAACAATACTCTGACTGAGGTCTAATAAGTGCCTTGTACGAGTTCAGTATCGCCAGTCTGTTCTTGTACTCTGCCCCAATTAGTGAAGACAAGAACACTGTATGCTTTGTTTAGAACTCTCTGCACCTGTCCTGCCACTTTCAATGATCTGTGTACACATAAACCTTTCAGAATTGTACTTACTGGTCTGTAATGTCTTTCAGTGTTCTTCAGGCCAAAATTCATTACTTTCATTGAACCTTATCTCCCGACCTCTCAAAAATTTCCCAGATATTAACATTTGATCATCAGACTTCATTAGCATTAACATGAGAATATTGTTTTCGTCTCCATATAAGTAAAAATGTCTTCCTCTATTAAAGCCCTGCATAATCTTAGAGGTTTTTTTTTTAACCAACTCTTCCCTTTAGAGAAATGCAATCCAGCCTGTTCATTTCTTCCTGCAGATATAACTTTGCAGTTCTGGTATAACCTTCTAAATCCCTTTTCCACTTTCTCCCACAGACCCATATGCTTTTTATCACATAAAACATGGTCGAACCAAACAAATACTGCACAATTTCTTCAATTTTCAATTCTCTCTCTTTAATTAAACGCCAGCACTGTTTTTGCTTTTTAATGAAATTATTATTCTTGATTATTGCTTTCAGTGATTCATATGTCTTGATCCCAGATTTCTTTGGCTCTAACCCAGTTAAACACTTATTTCCCAAGGGCTGAATGGCCTCCTCCTGCTCCTATCTTCTATGTTTCTATGTAAAAGCGCATATAGTCTTTTTATTCTTTGTGCCAAAATGCAGATTGTCACAAAAATCTAATCTGAAATTTATTTCTCAATTTCATGAACATTCCATGAGTTTACTAATGTGTCTGAAAGAACATGGAAAGAGTAACACATGCCAATCACCCACTGTTCTGTCATCATTATTTGTCCAGAAGAAGGAGATAAAATAGTCCTAAGTAAGTTCCTTTATAAAACACCAGGAATTCTTTTCTCTCAAAGTGGAAGGGTTTCAGAAGAATCCAAAGCTTTGATCCCAGTTGAGTATGTCTTCCATTGGCCAAAGTGCCAATACATCTCTCTTTATCCTGCGTACAGACTTACATGAAATGTTTGCTGTGACTGTAGGAAGGTTGTTGTGATAAAAGCATTTTGATCTAGATGGAAATGGTGTTTTATATCCAAAAGAACTTTCAATGTGTTAGAGTGGAAAGCAAAATGTGGTGAATGTCCCCATTCCATGGAGCCATATTTGACCATGGACCATAACACCATAAAACCCTAAGATATAGGAGCAGTATTAGGCCATTTGGCCCATCAAATCTGCTGTGCCATTTGTTCATGGCTGATATGTTTCTCAACCCCATTTTCCTGCCTTCTCCCTGTAACCTTTGATCCACTTACTTATCCAGAAACTATCAATCTCTGTCTTAGATAGATGAGTTGGCCTCCACAGTCCTCTGCAGCAATGAGCCCCACAGATTAACCACCCTCTGACTGATGAAATTCTTCCTTATCTCAGTTCTAAAGGGTTTCACTTCACTCTGAGGCTGTGCCCTTGAGTCCTAATCTCTCCTACTAATGGACACATCTTCTCCATGTCCACTCTATATAAGCCTTTCAGTATTCTGTAACTTTCAATCAGATTCCCCCTCATCCTTCTAAACTTCATCAAGTACAGACCTAGTGTCCTCAGCCACTCCGCACAGAACAAGCCCCTCATGACCCTGAGATGAGCATTCATACTCATATCAATGTTATTACAGAGACTATATGGTGCAGATTTTCTCATGACTAGACAATAATTATCCCAGTATAGATGGGAGTTTCACATGGGGACCCTGTAGAATTCCAGATGAAGTAGATCCCAAATCATCTGGAAGTCTTCCTTCAAATTGTGAAGTTTGGATGGTTCTGCTCGGAAGCTAATAGTTTCTCAGGAAATATTAGACTTCTAAATATATAGTCGGACTCCTGACCAATTATTCAACTGACTCCATACTCAGATCAGGCTCCCTCAACTACAGTTCCACCAGACAATGTAGCTTCCCCTACACTCTGACCCAACACTCCAATGAAACTGACACCATTTTCTCTCACTGTGCACATGAATCCCTGTTCATCCCCTCTGCACCTGACACTTTCTTCACTCACTTTGCACCAGACACCTTTTACCCCTTGCCACGTGACTCGTCCCTCCCTTCCTGTGCTTAATGCCAAAACCTTTTCACTGCTGCCAAACATGCTCCCGCCTTCCCCAACTCTAAATCTGACACCCTCCACTCCCCAATCACCAAACCTCCAATCTGCTGTTTTGCTTCTTACCAGACCCCCTTTCCCCACTCCCCCTCTAACACCTCATCTCCAACCATTGGACACTCCCTTTCAGTACTGTCACACCTGACCCTCCCCCAGTCCTAGTCACTGCTAAACCTAGTACCCTCCCTTGGCAACCCAGGACACTCCGCATGTCAATCTGACTTACACCTCCCACCCTGACCCTAAACTGCCTCGCCCTCTTGCTATCTGGAAACCAAACCACTTGTTACTCCATTCCCAGATAAAAAGATGTGGAGCTGGATGAACACAGCAGGCCAAGCAGCATCATAGGAGCAGGAAAGCTTGACATTTCGGGCCTAGACCCTTCATCTGCAGTACCTATTATCTCTGTTACTCCATTCCCACTTGGCTTTCTACCCACCTGACACCCCTCCCACTGACACCCTACCCTGCTGACACCCTACTTGCCTGGCATTGTACTCATCTGACACACTCCCTACCTGGCACCTTAGCCCCCACCTACTTTGCATCCTACCCCTGGCTCCCTAAACCCTACCCAGATGACACCCTACTTAACCTGGGCACTCTGACACCCCACACACCTGAAACCCTACTTACCCCTATTCATCTGACACTGACCCTGCCAGCACCCTAAACGGAGTGATTGTGATGAGGTTAGAAAGGTGGACATCATAGGAAATGAGTTTCCTGATTGTAGTTTGTTAACCTGGAGTCCTGGCTGACAGATATAAGCAGGAATATCAGGGATCCTGTTCACTCAAGATCCAGTACTGACCTAGCAGGATCAGTGTCAAGTGCAACACAGCGTCAAGTGTGACTTGGTGACAGGATACCAGCCTTCAAGGAGTTATTTCACTAACATCACACCGATCTTATGTCCTTACTATTTGACAGTAGCTGTCAGAGTAGCTGTCAGGATCGCTGAATGTAAGAAGGCGGCAATGTTTACCTCCACACCTCGACCAGTTCTGCACTAGGAAGAACTGTCAGAATGTAATTACAGGTCCGCATTTCTGAAGACATCCTGATCAAAATTTCCTCTCCGGAATGCAAAGCTCCCTGATTTGATGACAGAACATAGGAGGTGGAGTAGCAATTTGATTAAGATTGCCACTCCTTTGGAAATTCCTGCCCAAAATTTCCATGTTAGTAACATCAGCAAACCTTTCCTTGTCTCAGCTGCTCTGGTTTTGAAACCCTTATGCATGCCTTTGTCGTGTTTGAAAAGTCAGTTTCTAGCTGACCCTTCATAAAGTTAAAGATATCCAAAATTCTGCACTCACCCACCTGGCTCCAAATTGAGCAGTGCATTGATTTTTAAAATTCTTACCCTTTTCTCAATTTGGTCTTGCTCCTTCTTATTAGTCCAGTCTTCTCCAGTTGATGTTTTTGGAAACAAAGACTTAAAGAGGAGTCTTGTAACTTTGTTAAAAAATAATATTATGTGGTAAGAAATTATAACAATTTTCTGAAAGAATGTTAACAACTGTAAACAATTCCATGTTTTTAATCTAAGTATGGTGCAAATGACTACATCGCCTATAAATTCCTTTACATGCATGAAACAATTTGTAATTCTAGCCAATATCTGGTGTTCCATGATCTAACCAACTGGTATTCACCACCTTTTGCAATTACAAGTGATCATCGTGGATATCCAATAGTTTTCTCCAAAAAGCAATTTAGCATGATCCAGAATTAATTCTTATACTAACTAAATTGGACGATAACATTTGCAGATCATATGCGAATCAGTTCTGTTCAAAGAAACTATCAGATTGCCATAGACATGAGTGAAGATGTTAGGGAAAATTCAATTGTTCATATCTCACTGTAAACCTTCAAAAACTAAGAGATGCATTTTCTTTTTAAAAGGCTGTCTTGTGTAATTGGATTAATGCATAATGTGCTGATTAACAATTTCCTATGTGCGTTAGAAATATTCATTAAGATACACTTGGATTGATTTAGTCTTAGAAAAGAATGTTTAAACTAGTCACTTGTTGATCGTTCAACCAGCAAAGCTGAAGATGTGGACAAAATAAGAATTACATCTTGCCAGAGCAATAAATCAAGGAACCAATCAGGGAACAGGATAATTCTAGTATTGTTTAATGGGGCAATGTTAATTGGCAATCTCATTGTAAAGGACACTCTGGGGAAATGAAAGGATAATATGATAGATCTATGCATTAGGTTTGAGACTGATGTGGTGAAGTGTGAAATTGGGGTCTTAAGTTTAAAGAAGGGCATTTACAAAGGTGTGAGGGGAGATTGGTCGAGGTAGATTGGCAATTTTTTAAAAAAATTGTAATTCTCAATAAACATACATGCCTGAATAATAAAGGTACCTTGAGAAAAAAGCATAACTGTGGCAATCTGGAGGAGTTGAGACAATTATTAGATTAGCAGAAGATTACAATAACGTAAAGTACATCCAAGTCACTCAAGGTCCTGATTTGGAAATGTATCGACATTCCACCATTGTTACTGGCTGAAAAGTTTGGATCTCCATACCAAGCAGTTGTGTGGGTGCACTTGTATTAAGTGAGCTTCAGTGGTTCTAGAAGGCAGTTCACCACCACCTTCTTAAGAAAAATTAGTAATGAGCAATAAATTGTGAGCTTGTCATAAATTTCCAAATCCCATGAACAAATAAAAAATAGACACAGCCTGAAGGTTAGGAGATAGCAAGAACTGCACAGGCTGGAGGCAGAGATAACTGTGAAGAAGGGTCCCAACCCAAAATGTCAACTTTCCTGCTCTTCTGATGCCGCCTGGCCTGCTGTGTTCCTGAAGGTTGGGAGCATTTTGAAAATCGTTAAAGGATGAGCCAAGAAACTGATGAAAGAGAGAGAAAAGAAATTTGACAGCAAAGTAGAAAGATGCAAAGGGCTTAATTTATGCTGAAACATAGAAACAAGGAACAGAAGCAGGCCATTTGGCCCTTTGAGCCTGCTCTACCATCCAAGATGATCATGGCTGATCCTCTATCTCAATGCCATTTTCCCATTTTCTCCTCATCCCCCTTGATACTTTTAAAACCTAAAACATGCCTCTGTCTCTTTTTTGTATATATTCAGTGACTTGGCCTTCACAGGTTTCTGTGGTACAGAAATCCACAGGATCACTACCCTGTCTGTGGTACTGAGATAAATGTTGGGTAGGATGCTTGTAAGAAGCATAAATAGTCTAAAATGGGTAGGCCGTACTGTGGAACTGGGCCACTATATAATGATGTGAGAAGGCTCAGGGTGAAGAGTCTGTCACCTTCCTAACACTTATCCCCTCCAGTGCAGGAAGCTTGAGGCTGGCCTTCAAGTTAACCAGCAGGTAAACCCTTAGAGACACGACACTAGTGACAGCCAGTAGACTGCCTGATTGGGACTTAAACCTATTGAAGTCTCCTGGAAATGGTTGCGTAGAGTTTGCTGCCCAGCTGGTGGGAGGACCCTTTACCTTGACTGCAAAAATGTTCAAATGTACAAATGTATATTAAGTGGATAGACATATTCAGGGATTATAACAACTTTAAAATGATATTTGCCTAATCTACTTGAAACAAAAGGTTTTTGGAATTGATACATGTGGGTCATGCCCATGGTTCATGACCTGAGACGCCGATGGGACTGAGCGACACAATGGCTCCTCACAGCCAGTGTCAAGCTGAAGTCACCAGGTACTCGTTATGACTTCCATGTTGAGAATTCTTGACATGTGACTTGTTTGGCGCATTTGGTATGAAAGGAAGCCGAATATTAATGAGTCAATTTGCAGTGTTAATATGATATCTAACAAGCTAAACTCCCA
Organism: Ginglymostoma cirratum; assembly: GCA_024137785.1. Lineage (NCBI taxonomy): Eukaryota > Metazoa > Chordata > Chondrichthyes > Orectolobiformes > Ginglymostomatidae > Ginglymostoma > Ginglymostoma cirratum. The sequence goes on from JAHRHZ010000111.1 coordinate 32,694,016, forward strand.
ATTAATTGGCAATTTGTTATTGCCTGATGAGAATCTAGCTCTGCCACTCAGCAAATGCATAAAGATGCAGCAAGTTGCTTCCAACATCAAGGAAGACTTTCCTTTCATTTCACTGTCTAGAGGAAAACTAGCTCCTTCTCCAAAAAAAAACCGAGGAAGCCTCAACCCACTGTGTTCCTTATAATTATGGGTTCAGCTACATCATTTTGAAGAAAAAGAAGTCATCTTTGCTTTTGATCAAAACCCTCCATATCTCTCATCTACTGTATTTGTGCCACCTGCTCTCATAGTAGCTTTTACCCCCAGTTTCCTGGTTGGAGTTAAAGGTAAAATAGAAGAACTTGCCTCCTGACTCCCCAAGGCCTGGTCACCATCTACAAGGCACAAGTCAGTGATGCAATGGAATACAGTCCCCCTTGCCTGCTTGAGTGCAGCTCGAACAACACTCAGAAAGTTTGACACCATCCAGGACAAAGCAGCCCGCTTGATTGGCACCACATCCACAAGCATCCACTCCCTCCACTATCGATGCTCAGTAGCTGCAGTGTGTATTATCTACAAGATGCACTGTAGAAATTCACCAACAATCCTTAGACAGCACTTCCCACTGCGACCACTTCCACCTAGAACTTCAAGAGCAGCAGATACATTGGAACACCAGTACCTGAGAGTTCCCCTCCAAACCACTCACCGCCCTGGCTTGGAAATATACAGCTGTTCCTTCATTGTTCCTGGATCAAATTTCTGGAATTTCCTCCCTAAGAGTATTGTGGGTTAACCTACTGTGGACTGCAATGGTTCAAGAAAGCAGTTCACCACCACCTTCTCAATGGTGCTAAGGACGGGTTATAAATGGTGCCCCAGCCAGCAATGCCCATGTCCCACAAATGCATATAAAGAAAAATGCTACATGGCATTTCCCTCTTAAGTTCACACTCACTTTTATGAACCCCAGTAAGTCTCATGACTTACCCCGCAATTTCTAGCGTTCTGAATGAAGATGCCTAATTTTATTACAATGAAGACATTTAAGTCTTCTCCCTCAGTACCTTCCTGTCTGATCTCAGGAGGATAACCTGGGGCATTTCCAGCTGATTTCGTGCTTTCTTGCCTTGCTTTCACTCTTCTACATTTTATGCTTCATCAGCTTACAGGAAAACAAGGAAAAAAAAGTTTATTTTAATGAATCAGTTCATAATCATCAGCCTGTTTATCATTTATAGCCTTTTGGTCTTCAACACAGGTTCTTACTTGAAGAGGGAACATATATTTAAACACGTCTGAGAGAAAGATCTCTCTGAGAACTTTATATTTGGTTTCATCAACTCCTCATGCTCACAACAACTTGTCAAAATTAACCCTTGCAGATTCAACATGGGTTTGTCTAGGTTGTTTCCTTAAATTTTAAATCTTCTTCCCTTATGATTCCACACCTGACTCATGCATTGAAAATAGTCTGCTTTTTTTTTGAATGGGCAGTTTCACTTTTCCTACCTACCACCAGTTCTGAGGACCCGAAACTTTAACTTTGACTTTGTCTTCACAGATGCTGCCAGACCAGCTGAGCTTTTCCAGCAACTTCTGTTTTTGTTCACTTTTCCTTCAGCCAGTTCACCTGGTTCGCTATTTTCTATCTTCGGTTTCTAAAGACTCCTTTCTCAATGCATAATTTTAAGCTTAAATTCAGCACCACCAACAACCTCCCCCACCCCCGCCTCCCACCTTTGTCTCTCTCTTTTCTCGTCTTTCTCTTCTCTCTGAGATTCAAGTTTTCAAATTCCCTTTCTATCTCTAGCTTCCTCCTTCTTTCATCATGTTCAAGGTGCTTTAACCGTAGCTTAATATCAATTGATTCTGATACTCACTACCTGGGGTACCTGATCTCTCCTGTATCTGAATTAAACACAATTTTTTTTTCTAGTCTTTCGATTATTTCTGCCTTCTTAGCTCTAGCAGGCAATTCTACTTCTAATTTATTTGCCAGTTAAATCAACGTGACTTTTATGACCCCTTTTAAGTTCATCTGGAAAAGCTCGTCCAGCTGCAGAAATGCTCAGAAATTTCTATTGCCATCTCTTTTTTCATACAAAACCTGATGTTTATGCTTTCCTCCTTTATCCTTTATCATTTACTCTAACTCCATATCAAATTTTACCTTGTCTATGTTGCAAAATTTCTGAATAGCTGCCAAACTTTATTACATTTCGGTGGGTTAATGTGCTGCAAATCAAGTTCCATTATTCCCAGAACCATTACAAAGGTGAAAATTTGATTAAACCACTGAAATGACCAATCTTTTCTGTCTAACATTGAAAGAATATGAACACCAGGGTTTTATCATTGACAAGAAAATAACTACTTATTATAATCAAACTGTTTTTTAACCAAAAGCAAGAATGAAACATGAATTGCTGACTTACAAATATATAACTTACACTCTATCCCTTCCCAAGCACATACACGTCTGCATAATCAAACATAATCACTTATGAATTCCTCTGAATTTTACTGATTGCTTTTGAATGCAAATGATCACTTCCAGACATTTAGCAAACTGTGATGGTTTTTGAAAACATTGATGACTCCTGAAGTAGGGGCAATCAAAATGAATCATCGAGCTGAATTTTCTCAGGCCCCAATTGACATGGGCAATAGCATGACAGTTTCAGAAGTATGGTAAGAACAGAAAAGTGGGATAGACTTTCATGGGCAAGATAAGAATCTCACTACCGACAGGGAAGGGGTCCATTTGAATGGGTAAACAACACATTATTACCTCGCCTTGCAAAGTGGACAGCACCGTGGCTAAGTGGTTGGCACTGCTGCCTCACACATCGCCAGGGACTTGGGTTTGATTCCACCCTTGGGTGACTCTCTATATGGAGGTTGTTCATTTTCCCTGTGTCTGTGTGCGTTGCCTCCTGGCTCACTGGTTACCTCCCACAATCCAAAAATATGCAGGTTGGGTGAGTGGCCATGCTAAAGTGTCCAGGGATGTACAGGCTAAGTAGTTTAGCCATGGGAAATGCAGAGTGATGGCGATAGGTTTTGGGGCAGTGGGTCTGGGTGGGATGCTCTCCAGAAGGTCAGTGTGGACTTGATGTGCTGAATGGCCTGCTTCCACACTGTAGGCATTCTATTTTATAACCTTACACTGATAATTCTGCTGCAGTGCTCTGTCTCTGAGAAGAGAGGCATATTATGTAACAGTTGGCTCAGTTACTTTGAGGGGCATATACCTCCACGCACACAAAATTTCCCCTGCAGTTTTTATACCTCATGTCTCGAATACACTGATTTTTGTTGGAAATGGCTCAGATTGAAATACATCACTGTTCTTCAGGCATCTGACTACACAGCAGGACTGCAGTTTTCCACTTATACCATCTTTTACCTTCATTTTACTGGACAAACAAACTATTGACTGGCAAGTACTGAAGCAGAAAGCCCTGCCTATGTCATTACAGGCTAACAGTTAAAATCCATTCATGACTATTTGGTGCTCGTGGGATAGGGTACTAGAAAAAATATTTTCTTTCTTCCTTGAGTCCAATGGAATTAAAGGCAATTATAGCACCACCATTACCATTCTAGCTGAAATTATCAAATTCAGTGCAGACCAGGAAGCGAATCTGAGCTTTTCATTTTGTGTAAACATCTGCCTATCAGGTAGTTTTATTTCAGCGACTGAAATTTTAAAAAAATGCACCACTAAAGCCTTTTCTAAACTTCGATTTATTTATGTACAAATGAGATGACAAAAATGCATATTAAGCGTTCCTTGCAATAATCTACATCATAGAAATTAACTAATTGAAGAAAAAATATAACCACCATAGATAAGTTGTCGAGATGCTTATGATCTTATCATATGCAAAGCCCAGAGGCATAAACAATCCCAACATAGCTAAAAGAGCCACAGATAATTATTGCGAAAAAAGAAATCAAATTTGCTAAGACATTTCATGCAAGCCAATATTATTATATTTTTCCTCTTCCTGCTACTGCTCAAGCAGCTTACTGAATATAGTTGGAACATAACATGATGATTTTTTTTTGCTTCAAGTGAATGCGTTGCTACCTCTACAACATTGAATTAATCTACCTTTGATTCCAACATATGTCCTTTGCAAGTAAAAACAGTTCCAATAAGCTAATAATGGAAATGCAACCTATGACTAATTAGACACACAAGAAGTATACACGTGATATCAACATGCTTTTAAAATGAGAAGGGCATGTCTTTCAAATTGGATTGCATGCTTTGGAGAAGTTGCCAGGATAGTAAATGAGGTAACCTCAACAGATATTGTCTGTTTAGGCTTCCAATAAGCTATTGATAAAACGTCCCACGAAATGCATTTTGGCATGGGTGCAGGGCAACAGCAGTCAACGCTGCTGAGCTGGATTGGCAACTACCTGCGAAGCTAAAGGAAGAGGGTTTTGGAGACCGCTTGTGTCCAACAGCAACAATGTTGGAGCTGATGGATCACTATTATTTTTATTAGTGACAGTGTTGGATATATTTTATGGGGATGATTGTTAAATATGGAGTTGCTCCTTCATTTCGGTAGACCAGTTGGAGAATTTTGGCCTGATTTCTTTCGAGAAGAGAATGCCAAGGCAAGGTTTAAAATAAATACCCAAAAATATGAGACATCTAGACAGATTAGATGGGGAAACTATAGCTTCCTCTGGGAAGAATCAAGAATGCACGAGAACAATTTTTTGGAAATTGGTTGAAGAAGCAATGGCGACGTGAGAAATCTTTTCATTTAGAGAGTGGTTAGAATCTGGAATCTACTGCGTGTGATGGAGGCAGGCTCAATCTGGGCAGTCAAAAGAAAATCAGACTGTTACCTGAAAAGGATGAATGTCTAGGGATAAGGTACGGAGTGGCATTAATTGAATTGTGCAATGAGACATCTGGTACAGATATAATAGTTCAATTTGCCTCTTTCTGTGCTGTAACAATTCTTTCATTGTGATTCTGGTTTTACCACAATTCGTGCAAATTTCAGAATTTTAAAGATGCTTATTCGTTTCACCTGACAAAATGACTAATTTTTAAAAGGTCTGTCTTTTGCATGTGGGCAGAATGAATGTTAAATCTACACACAGCAATAAAAACATTAAATCAGTTGGAGGAAGAAAGACTTTTAGCATTTCAGGGCATTGGGGGTATATTAACATGATAATTAAGTATGTGACAAGGTATGTTTTCCTGTCTTTGTTAATGCTCTTGTTCTGGCCTTAGTTAGAACACTCTACCCAGGTTTAAACCCTCAAATTGTGAGTAATATTGAGTATTTGGACACGGCAGCTAGGTTAATTCCCAGTTTGAGGGATTGTAGTTATCAATGTAGGCCAAAAGAACTGAAATTCCACAAGAGTCTTTTAGAAATTTTATCAGAGCTGAAATACGAGCAAATTTAGGCCAATTGGTTTCTCAAATCTGTTCTGCAATTCACTAAGATCTTGGTTGATCTGTCTATGATCTCATCTGCACTTTCTCCCCTGTATTTTGACTCCCTTGTATATCAACCTCTGTCTGACTCAGCTTTGAACATCTGCAATGATACAGCCTCCACTGCTCTCTGGGCAGAGGATTCCAAAGATCAACAACCTGCTAAGAGAAGAAATTCCTCATCTCCATCTTAAATGGAAGACCCTTTATTTGAAATCATGACCCCTAGTTCAAGATCTCCCCTCAAGAGGAAACATCTCCTCAACAGATACCATAGTCAAGCCCGCTCAAAATCTTTTATACTTCTATGTTATACAAAATGGAATGCAGTCATTCAAGAAGGCAGTTCACCACCACCTTCTCAAGGCAAACTAGGAATGGACAATAAATGGTGGCCCAGTCAGTGATGCCCACATCCTATGAATGAAGGAAATAAAAGAGAATAGTTAGAGGAACAGTGCAATTTCAAACCCAGATATCTAACCATGTGTATTCCTTTTCAGACTATACAATAATACTGTAGATCAATGCATTGTTACATGTTTAATGGTTTTGGCTTTAAATTAAAATATCATTATAATGTACTTACAAGATATTTCCAATGGTGGAAAAAAGACTGAATTTCTTAAAACAACTGATTATCCACTTAACAAATATACTATGAAAAGAAATAGAAACTAGCTTTGATGGTAAATTCTCAATCTCCAAAATAGTTTACAATTGCTTGCACATTGTCTCTTCCATCAGTGACATTGTTCATATTGGGGAATTCTTAGTATGGCCACAGAACACAACCACCTGGAAGCTCATTTCTATTTGTTATATAAGATGGCTTTTGTAAATTGAATTTGTCCATGCTTCATCTGTACTATTTTTATTCATCAAAGGAGGGCGAAGGGATTGATTGAGGGGGAAAATAAACTGGAGAGTAAGCTTGCAGAGAGTGTACAAGCTGATTATAAAAACTACAATTGGCACGTGAAGAGAAAAAGGTTACTGAAGACAAATGTGGGTCCCTTACAGTCAGAAACTGGGGAAATTATAATAGGAACAAAGAGATGGTAGACCAATTAGTACATACTGCTCTGTCTTCACAAACAATGTTACAAGTAATGTTTGATAAATGTTAGGGATCACAGGACCTAGGGATAGGAAGGAACTGAAGGAAATCATATTAGTACAGAAATGGTGTTGGGAAAATTGATGGGACTAAAGGTGGACAAATTCCCAAGTTCTGATACTCTACCTTCCAGAGTACTTAAGGGAGTGGTCCTGGAAATAATGGATGCATTGGTAGTCATCTTTCAAGAGTCTGGAACTGTTCCTATGGATTGGAGGGCAGCAAATGTAATCCCACTACTTAAAAAAGGACATAGAGAGAAATCAGGGTATTGTAGACCAAGTAGGCAGCCTGACATCTGTAATGGACAAAATGCTAGAGTTCATTATAAAAAGTTTAAATGGCAGGGAACACAGAAAACCATAACAGGATTGGACAGAGTCAGCATGGAGTTATAAAAGAGACATCATGCTTGACAAATGGAGTCATAGAGATGTACAGCACAGAAACAGATCCTTCGGTCCAACACGTCCTTGCTGACCAGATATCCTATATAAATCTAGTCCTATTTGCCAGCATTTGGCCCATATCCCTCTAAACCCTTCTTATTCATATACCCATCCAGAATCCTTTTAAATGTTGCAATTGTAAAGTGCCATTGTTTTGATCTTTTTTCTTCGCAAAGTTCCAAAACAATGCAACAGCATATAAAACAGTAATTACTTTTCCAAGAATTGAGGGAATTGGCTCCAACACCAAAAATACCTCAAAAAAGGATCAGCTCTTACAGCCACAAACTTTACCAGTCCTCCAGCTTATATTACCCAGAATCCTCTCTACTGGATTTTTTCAAGGATGTTAGGAGTAGATTTTATAAGGGGAGCCACTGGATATGGCTCACTTGGATATTCAGAAGGCTTTCAATGAGGTCCACATAAGAGATTAACATGTAAAATTAAGAGCATGGGATTGGGGACAACGTACTAACATGGATAGAGGACTGGTTGACAGACAGAAAACAGAGAGTGGGAATAAATTGGTCCTTCTCTGAGCGGCAGACAATGACCATGGGATCAGTGTTTCGACCCCAGTTATTCACTGTACATATTAATGATACAGGTGAGATAACTGAATATAACATCTCTAGGTTTGCAGCTGACACAAAGCTGGGTAGGAGGGTGAGCTGTGAAGAGGATATAGAGATGCTTCAGTGTGGTTTGGACAAGTTGAGTGTGTGGGCAAATACATGACAGATGAACTATAATATGGATGAATGTCAGGCTATCCACCCTGGGAGCATAAAAAAGGAAAGAAGATTATTTTCTGAATGATGATATATTGGGAAAAGGGAAGGAAAAATGAGATCAGGGTGTCTTTGTACTCCACAATTTGGGTGCAGTTCTGATTTCCTTATTTGAGGAAGCATGCCTTGGTCACGCAGGGAGTGGAACAATGGTTTACCCAATTGGTTTTGGAACAGCAGGACTGAGGTATGGAGAGAGACTGAATTGGTTAAGACTATACTGACTGGAGTTTAGAAGAATGAGATGGGATCACACAGAAACTTTTAAAATTCTAACAGGGCTACAAAGGGTAAACACAGGAAGGATGTTCCTAATGTCAAGGGAGTCCAGAACTAGTGGTCATTGTCTAAGGATATGGGGTAGGCCATTAAGAACAGCGATGGTGAGAAATTTATATATCCAGGGAGTAATGAACCTATAGAATTCTTTAAAACAAAAAAACAATTAAGGCCAAAATGTTAAATGTTTTCAAGAAGTTAGATCTTGTTCTTAGGCCTAAAGGGGCCGAAGGATGTGGGGAGAAGGCACGTACAGGGGACTGCTTTGAAGGATCAGCCAAAATCATATTGAATGGCAAAGCTCATACTGCCTACTCCTACTCCTATTTTCTATGTTTCTATACTTCTATTCCACGGTTACTTGCAGCATGCTACACTGAGGAGAAATGTGCTTTATAAAAAAGATATGAATTTAATGTAATACCTAAACAGATTTATGTTGGCCTGAGGCACTTTACTGAATCTCTGATACAGATCTGCACTGAATAGAGAGGAAAGAGCGTAGATTTATTTTTCACTTTGTGTACTCTCTCCACTGTGAAGAGATGAGAATTAATATCATTGTAAATAGACCAGTGACATTTGCCCAATGCACCGCGAGTCTTGGCCTGTGGGCTTAGTACAAAAATACCTATCGATATTTATTGAGAAGTCAGCAACTTTATTTCATATTCAAAATTATTTTCTGATTCCAAACCATATGTCACACAGCAGACGTTACGATTTATTGTGCTGACTGAAATCTTACAGGACTCAGTAAAGTTTTCTTTATTTAAATGTTACCAATAAATTTCCTCACAGGTTGGCAAGAAAAAAGAATCATGATTGAATACGAACATTGAAGTCTCCTGTGGGTTTCCAAAGATATTATTGTTTGAGTGGCGTAGTCATGTTGTGTCACTGCATTGACTCAAGTGAATGTGGTTGTTACCGTAGTTCACGGCCTATAATTAGATGCGGTTCAAAAGTATAATTGCTACTCAGTGAGAACCACACATCGTCACTCTAGAGGTACAAGGGAAGGCACTGTGAGTTAGATAGAGTACTCCCACACGCACTGCAGGAGAATGTAATAGCCTAGAGGAAATGTCAGATTGAACACATTTCTGAGATGCAAGTTTGAATGGAAATGTGGTTCTAATAATAATAAATCATGTCCATCATGTTAGAATGAGTTGAGTCATTAAGCATATTGGTCTGGATGGGTGTTTGGATAATGAGGAAAAAGTTATAAAATATCAAGCGATAAAATGATGCATAAATCTTTGCGAAACTTTGTGCTTTTCTCAGCTTTGTGTATTATATAATTTTAAACTGAGCAGCAAAAGTTAGTAAAATAATTTTTGCATTCATAAATTTGATTATATTCCCTAAGGAGACAATAACAGTTAAATACTCTGAGAATTACAGGAAGGAACAAAATATTAAATTCCCATCACTGCTGATTTTATAACAAAGATCAATGTCAGCATAAAGTGGCAAAGAGTGTTTATACTCAAGCCACTCTGCTTCCCAAAATTAGACAGGACAACAACAATCTGCATTTGTAGGGCACTTTTAACTCAATAACGCATCTCAAGGTGATCCACTGGAGCATCATCAAACAAAATTTGACACTCAGCTACATAACAAGATATTGGGACAAATGACAAAATCTTTACTCAAAGAGTTAATCTTAAAAGAAGGAAGAAAGAGGGAGAGAGAACATGAAGGGATTTGAAAAGAATTTTAAATTTGAGCCATTTCCATACCTGGAGTAATGTGGGCCAGTGAGCATAGGGATGCTGGAGGGATAGGACTTTAAAAGTGTTGTGAAGTTGGATAGACTATTTGTAGTTTGTAAAACGATAGGAGGAATGAGTGTGTAGTCCCTTTAGAAGATTTTTTTAGGCTTGGATATTAAAAACAAAATGCGTCTGCAGGCAGCAGCAGATGCACAGAGAGAGTTTTTGAAATTGAAACATTTTCTCAAAAGACTATACTTTTAGCAGGCAAAGCAGCTTTTTTTTATCAAGGCAACAGGTTTTTTAATTTAGCCAATTAATTTAAACTAGGCCCTAGATACTAAAACCCAATATAATTTAAATCTGATGGTTTTGACAACCTAGAACCAATCCAATTGTAAGAAATTGATAGGTCAACATGGGTATAAAAGAAGAGGACATTTAAAATCAGTGTAAGAGTGAACTGCCATCTGAAGAGAAAATCATTGCTTCTCACAGAAATCTCTAATCTGTTAGAGTAAGCACCATCTAAAGAAATCTATTATGGCACCCTTAGCTAATATTCCTGACATAAGAATTTGAGGGAGAAAGACATTCCTGAATGGAAAACAGGGGAGGAGTCAAAGAACATTCTGGAAGACATAGCCTGGCTGTAATTTCAACAGACTAAGTGTTAATTTATTTTTTCTTATTATTTTGGTTTATATAAATGGGATTGGTATTTATTGGAACAGCATAACATTAGAATTTTATTTTAGTTGGGAATAGTTAGTAGTTAAGTGGGAATTGTTTGGTTTGTTAGTGGTTCTGTTAATTTGTTCATTGTTAGAATTAGATAAATAAATTGTTACTTGTTATTTCTAAAGTGAGTATCAGGGATTTCTTTCATTTAACCTTTGCTTTGTAATGGATTGGGTCTCGAGTCTACGAACTGGCCAGTTTGTGTATGGGATCTGAATGGGTCTGAACAGATTTGGACAGATTTGAACAGATTTGAGGCATGAAAGGTCTCAGCATATTTAAGCAGACTTAGGGATTAGTGTTCTAAACCTTTAAATAAAACTTAGGAGAAGTGAAAAATCTGTAAAATTTTGATTACTTGTCATTGGTTAAATCAAAAGTGAGGTAATGGCTCTTTGAGTCACTAAGAGTTTTCTGAGGTGGAAGAAGTGATTTTAGAGGTTTTACAAATGGTGAGCTAGGAAACGCTGCCGGAATTGGCAGACAAGCTGGAGCTGGGATTGCCTTTGTCTGTGAGAAAAGAAGAGGTAATTACAGCATTGGTTGACATTTAAATTTGCTGGAAAGGCCATCAGAATCTTTGGAAAAGGCTAGAATTCAACTGCAGTTGAAGCAGCTTGAACAGGAAAGGGAACTGTTTGAATTACGGTTACAAAATGAGGAAAGGAAAAAAAGACAGAGAGATTGAACTTCAGAAATTGCAAATAAAACAGGATAGCCAAGTTAAAATGATGAAATGAAGGAAGCAGATAGGCTCATGAGAAGGAGAGTGATGATGAGCAGACCCATCGTAGCCAAAGACCTGATAGGGATATGTGTATAAATATGTCAAAACATTACCAAAATTCGATGAAAAAGAGGTAGAAGCCCTTTTTTTAATTTCCTTTGAGAAATTGGCTAACCAGATGAACTGGCCAAAGACTGTGTAGGTAATGTTAATTCAGACCAGATTGGTAGGTAGGGCTAGTGAGGTACTTACAGTGCTGTCAGATGAGGTGTTAAGAGAATACGAAGAAGTAAAACAGATTATTTTGAGTACCTACAAATTGGTACCAGAAGCATGTAGACAATGGATCAGAAATATAAGAAAGGAACCACATGAGACTTAGGTCGAGTTTGAAAGAATTAACCACAGCAACTTCGATAGATGAGTGAGGCATTAAAGATAGAAAAGACATATGAGGATCTTAGAGAGATTATTCTGCTGGACGAGTTTAAAAACTCACTTCCAGAACTGATAACAACTTATGTTCGGGAACAGAAAGTTCAAACAGTGAGAAGAGCTGCAGAGATGGCAGATGAATATGCAATAGGGCATAAATCGAAACCTAGCTTCCGAAAGCAATTTCATTCCGTTATGAATAGAAATTGGGAAATGGGGAGATCCTCTAATGAAAAGCGAAAGTAGATTGCACTGCGAACAGTTTACCACATACAAATAAAGAAACCCAGGAGGGTGGAGAACAGGTGAAAAGCCTCAGGTGTTTGCACTGTAATAGAGGGGAACGCATAAAGTCACTGTGCTGGTGGTTTAAGAGAGTCACTGGGGAAAGGGATGTGGTAAAAGAGGCTAAACCAGTGGGATTAGTTGAGGTAGTAAGGCAAATCCCAAGAGAATTCGAGGAGGTATGGGAGAGTGCACAGCCTAGTCATGGGCTGGATAGTAAAACAATACCCAATCTCTTCAAAGACTTCACCTGTGTGCGTAAGGTTTACTGAGGAACCACAGGGGAGAAGGTAAGGAAGTTAAAATATTCACAGTTACAGGAGCTGATCAGTCTCTAATAGCAAGAGATGAAAGTGTTTGTACTCCTTCTGAAATGTTACCCCAGAGAGTGATAATCCATGGAATAAATGGAGAAAGATTTAGCTTTCCCCTGTGTAAGATAAGGCTGGAAAGTCCAATCAAGACTAGGGAAGTGAAAGTGGGATTGATTCAAAGAGTGTCTATTCCAGGGTTACAGTCTGTTCTTGGAAACGACCTAGCCGGATCAAAGGTGGGATTGATGACTATTGTGGTGGAGAAGCCGAAAGAAAACCAGGAGAAGAAAGAACTGCGGAGTTAAAAATTATTTTTTTCTGGACTGTGTGGTGACAAGATCCCACAGCCGTAAGTTTGAGCAAGAAAGGAGAACCAAAGTGAAACACGAATGAGTTGAGGTCCACTTAGTTGGCACCCTGTTTGATGAAGTGGTAAAGGAAAAACCTAAACAGGTGGAGGTTCAGGCAGAGGTGTTTAGTTCTGAAAGATTAATGAAATTACAACAAAAAGATGAGAAATTAAAGGATTATTTTATCATAAAGCCTAGTCAGAAAAGGAATCAGAATGTACTCCAGAATGTTATTACCTTAAGGATAGAATCCTAAGGCGGAAATGGAGACCTGGGCGGGTTAGTGCAGAGGAGAAATGGGAAAAAAGTTTACCAGATTGTTTTGCCAGGAGCATATAGACAGGGAGTATTGTGGGTAGCACACAAATTACCTGTAGGAGGTCATCTAAGAGTGAGGAAGATTCAGGCTAAGATACAGGAGCTGTTCTATTGGCCTGGATTACATAAAGATGTAGTTGAATTTTGCCGTACCGGTCATTTGCGTCAAATTGTAGGAAAGCCACTGGCAGTAATAAAACCAGTGCCTTTGATGCAAATTCCCACATTTGAATAACCTTTCATGTGGGTTATGATTGATTTTTCAGGTCCCCTGCCTAAAACCAAAATGGGAACCAGTATTTGCTAACCATAATGGATGAGTCTACCAGACTTCTGCAGGCAATCCCATTACGGAATGTCAAGGCAAAAAAGGTTGTAGAGGAGTGGCTTGCTTTCTTCACCCATTACGGACTACCCAGGAGATTCAATCAGACCAAGGGTTCAATTTTACTGCCAAACTATTTAAGATGGTCATGGACAGTTTAGGCAACAAACACTTTAAATCCAGTGTGTAGCATCCTGAATCCCAGGGACCATTGGAAATATCGTATCAGACCCCAAAGACCATGCTGAGGGCTTATTGCCAGGATTACCTAAATTATTGGGATAAAGGTATCCCTTTTACATTGTTTGCTATTAGAGATGCCCCAAATGAATCGACTCAGTTTACTCCATTTGTATTGATATTCGGACAGAGTAAAATGGCCTTTAAAACTAATTAAGGAAAAGTTGATAGGTCTGAAGTCAGAAATGTCACAGTTGGATTATGTATCTTAGGTGAGAGAAAGATTAAACAGAGTAGTTGAATTAGCTCAACAATATTTGAAGGTGGCACAGCACCTTGTGAAGCAAGAGGCAAATAAGAAATCTAAAATTCGTATATTTACCCATGAGGATAGAGTGTAGGTGCTGTTATGAGTGGTAGCAGATCCCCTTCAAAATGAGGTTTAGTGGTTCCTATGAGACTGAAAAGAAGTTAAGTCAGGTGAATTATCTGGTAAAGATACCAGATAGGAAAACATTTTATTGGTTATGTCACGTGAATATGCCAAAAACTTACTACAGCAGGAAAAGGGAACCAGAGAAACAGGTATTAATCACTGCCACTCAGAGTGAGGAATCAAATCCACATAGTGTGAATTTTGATGTGCCTCAGAATAAATTGAACAATGAGGAAGTCCTGAAAAATAGGATAGGACCGTAAGCTATCTGTCTCAGGAATGGGGAACTGAAATGAAAGGCTTGTTGCAGCATTATGAGGACATATGTAGAAATGAACTGTGGAGAACTAATACTATAATATGTGATGTTGACTTAAGGAATGATGCTGAGATAAAACAACACCCCTACAGGCTTAATCCTGTCAAAGCAGCACAGGTACAGGAGGAAGTGTAAGTGATGCTCCAAGAAGACATCTTCTAGCTGAATCAAAGCCAGTGGAGTTCACCAATTGTGTTGGTTCCCAAACCTGATGGTACTCAATGATTCTGCGTAGATTATTGGAAGGTCAACACCATGACTAAATCAGACTCATAGATTCTCTACAGTGTAGAAACAGGCCCCTTGGCCCAACAAGTCCACACCAACCCTTGGAAGATCTACCCAGACCCATCCCCCTATAACCCACCTAAGCTACACATCCCTGAAGACTAAGGGCGATTTAGCATGCCAATCCACCTAACCTGCACATCTTTGGATCAAGATCCATTTTTGGGCTGTGGGAGGAAACCAGAGTTCCCGGAGGGAACCCACACAGACACAGGGAGAATGTGCAAACTTCACACAGTCAACCAAGGGTGGAATCGAACCCAGGTCCCTGGCGCTGTGAGGCAGCAGTGCTAACCACTGAGCCACCGTGCTGCCATATCCAATTCCAAGGCTGGAAGACTGTATATAAAAAGGTGGACAAGGCACTTACATCGCAAAGTTGGACTTACTTCGCAGTTACTGGCAAGTGCCTTTGTCAGAGAAAGCGAACAAAGTTTCTGCTTTTGTAACCCCAATTGGACGATAACAACTTAAAGTAATGCCCTTTGAAATGACGAATGCCCCAGCCACGTTTCAAAGACTTATGAACAGAGTTGTGGTATGATTGACTAATTATGCATTTCGATAGATGACTTAGTGACTTTTAGCCATTGATGGAAATGTCACATGGTGCATTTGGCAGAACTCTTTGAGAGACTATGGAAAGCAACATTGGTCATACATTTGGCAAAGACAGAATTTGCGAAGATGGAAGTGACATTCTTAGGACACAACATCAGGTGTGGAAGGATGACACTAAGGAATGTAAGATGAAGACCTTTGAGGAATTTCCAAGACCATCCTCAAAGAAGGAAGTGCTATGATTTTTGGGACAGAGCACATTCTACAGGAAATTTGTACCAAATTTTAGTAGCTTGGTGGCACCGCTGATGGATTTGTTAATAAAAACACAAAGTTTTGGTGGACAGAACAATGCCAGGAGGTATTTGAGAATTTAAAAGCAGTGTTAACCACCGCATCAGTTTTAGCCACACCAAATTTCTTGAAAACCTTTGAAGTCGCCATCAACACAGCAATGTAGGAGTTGGAGCTGTGATGTTACAGGAGGATGATTGTGGCATTGAAGGACCAATCAGCTATATTTCAAAAAAACTCAATATCCATCAGAAAAAATGTTCAACCATTGAAAAGGAATTATTGAGCTTGGCACTGGCCTTACAACATTTTAATATTTATATTGCAAACAATGTATCAAAGATGGCTATGTACACTGATCACAACCCATTGACAATTTTGAAAAGATTTAAAGATAAGAAAACTAGACTGCTTCATTGGAGTCTTGTGTTACAAGCATTTAGTTTACAGATTATATGTGTTGCGGGTCATGAAAATGTTATTGCAGATGTGTTATCACGAGTTTAAATGCAAAATGTGGATATAAGATAGAAATGGTAGTGTTCAATGTTATAGATGTATATAGAATTAGTATGAAATGTGTACCTTTACATTAATGACCTACGGATCTAGTAATAATGGTGTTAAGATTTAGAGAAAAACAACGAAGCCAGCTTTTTATAATAATGTTTTTTTTTCTCACGAGGGGAGGTGTTGGGAAGTTAGGTAGAGTATTTGATGTTTGTAAAATGATAGAGGGAAGAATGCATGGTCCCTTTAAAAAATAATGTATTGTTTTAGGCTTGCAAATTTTAAAAAATGCATCTGCAGGCAACAGCAGATGCACAGAGAGTTCTTGAAGTTGAAACATTTTATCAAAAAGCTATACTTTTAGCAGGCAAAACACCATTTTTACCAAGATTATGGGTTTTTGAATTTAGCCAATTAATTTAAACCAGGCCCTTGATACCAAAACCCAGTTAAATTGAAATCTGATGGTTTTGACAACCTAGAACCAATCTTATTGAAAGAAATCAATAGGTCATCAAAGATATAAAGGAAGAGGGCATTTGAAAATCGGTGTAAGAACAAACTGCCATCTAAAGAGAAACACATTGGCTCTCACAAAAGATCTATAAGCTTTTAGAGTATTAAATAGTGTTCTAAGTAATGGTGCTACAGCACTCTTAGCTAATATTCTTAATGCAAGAATTCAATGCAGAAAGGCATTCCTGAATGGGAAATAGTAGAAAGGCAAAGAACATTCCAGAGACTTATCCTGGCTGTAATTTTGACAGACTAAGTTTTAATTTTTTTTCTTATTACTTTGGTTTATATAAGTAGGACTATTTTTTTTTGGAACAGCATAACATCAGAATTTTGTTTTATTTGGGACTAGTTAGTAGTTAAGGGGGAATTGTTTTGTCTGTTAGTAGTTCTATTAATTTGTTCACTGTTAGAGTTAGATAAATAAATTTTTACTTGTTGCTTATAAAGTGAGTATCAGGGATTTCTTTGATTTAGCAACTCTTTTCTAACAGATTGGGAGTGAGAGGCGGATTATGCCACTTTTCACATTTCCTTTGACAGGTTACCAGGCGAGGCAAGCTTCTCTAGGTGTTTCGGTTTTAATTATCAGAGAGGTGTTGACCACCTTTGTGACAAATGTTAAAAATGAGCATCAGAGTTTTGCATCAGCTTTTGTTTATAGTCAGTGGTAGACAGGAGGCTGGTCAAAAGAGAGCTGGAGTTGTCAAATCTACAGCCAAATGCATGGGCAACGGTTTCAGCAGCAGGTGAGATGATGATATGAAGTGTGGGCAACATTACGGATGTGGAAGTATGCAGTCTTGGTCATAGTGTAGATATGTAGTTAAAATCTCACCTTGCAGTCAAACGTAACAACAAAATTGCCAATGGTCTGGTTCAGCACCCAACATTTGTGAAGGAGAGTGATGGGGTCACTCACTAAAAAGAATTTTTTTACCAAGATTTTATTACCAAGTCACCCTGTGAGAAGTTACATTTACCATGTGAAGCCAAATGACCAATTCATTATTTTGGTTTCAAATTATGTTTGAGACCCAAGGGTCAAAAGCTTACAAATGAAGATATAAACATGTGTGTATATGTTGAAGACAGTCCAAGTAAATAAGGGAAAATCTTTTGACCTATTTTGATTAGACTCATTGACCTTAATTGCTTATCTATTACCATCATCAGTCATTGAAGGCTGGTGTACACTAATGGTAATAAGCAGGCAATAGTGAAAATGAATATCTGCTGGGGTAGAAATCGAAACATGATTGATTGAAGAGCTGGTAAGAAATAGCATTCACTTGTACCTAAAGATCGTGGCCAATAATTTTCAGTAAGGGATATCTATAAATAACAAAAGAGACTTTTACCAACAAACACCAAAAAGCACAAGTATTGCATATCAAAATGGTAGAAAGATTCCTATTCTTTTACTAATTTTTATACAAGTGAATTTTTTTTAACTCAAGTGTGGGTGTCCCCACCTCTGACAGAAATTTCAGTGCCATGGAATATGGTGGAGACATGACAAATATTAATCTTTCTCCAAATATCAACCCACAACTAAAATAGTTGCACTGATGCACGCTACTGCATTTTTCAGACCGAGTCAGCAGAATGTCACAAGAAGTTAAAAAAAGAGACTTATACGGAATGCCAAAATATATTTGGAGCGGAATCATGGCTTGGAAATCTTTAATGGAAAATAAAGGAAAGTACAGGGGATCCCAATTATAAACATCCAGCTCGATCGCATACAGATGTATAATTTTAAAGATGAGACATGCAAAAATTTAATAGAATCCCTACAGTGCGGAAGCAGTCCATTCAGCCCATCGAGCCCAGACAAACTGTCTGAAGAGTATCCCACCCAGACCCACCCCCTTACCCTATCCCTGCACACCTGCATTTTGCATGGCTAATCCACCTAGCCTGCACATCCCTCAACGCTATGGTCAATTTAGCAAGGCCAATCCACCTGACCTGCAATTCTTCAGACCATGGGAGGAAACCCTCACAGACACAGGGAGAATGTGCAAACACCACACAGAAAGTTACCCAAGGGTGAAATTGAACCTGGATCCCTGGTGCTGTGAGGCAGCAGTTCTAATTACTGAGCCACCGTACCACCCTGAAGTACATTTCTTGTGCTTCTGAACAGCTGTTTTACACTGTTCTGCACTGTGTTCCAACTGGTGTCGAAATCAAACTCCAGAACAAAGCCTGTTCAGAACCTGGGAACTGCCTGTATCTAAAGAAATGTTACATCTTCAATCAAAACACTTAACATCAGAATTTATCTCTTGATCAACTTAGAGCATTCACATATAAAATAGACAGTCATTTACATCATCTAAAAAGGTCATAAGTATTGCTCATTTTCATCAACACTAATTTTAGGGTTGCCAGTGATAGTAACTTTAAAGGTTCGCCCTATGGTAGAAACAGTTTTATTAAGGATCGCTGCCAACTTGAATTATTATCAGTTCTCTTTTGTACTTATCATTTAATACTTTATTTTAATCAAATTCCAAATATAATGAAGGAATGTTACTGGGCTATAAAGCAGAGAATAACTGGGTCTAAACAATTCACCTATGTTAAACTAAGATAGGAACTAGGACTCAAATGGATACCTCTCATGGAGAATAAACACAATCACAGACATGATGGACCAAATAGCCTCATCCTGTGCCAGAATATCAATGCTTCTCTGAAAGTGATTCTGAAGGTTATTTGTCAAATTATCATTCATAGAAAACCCAGTGCCTTTCCTTTATCTCCCTTGCAATGTGGGAAAAGCAAATAATCTGAAATTCATTCTAATGCTTGGCTTCAGCTGGAAAGACAGACACTGAAGTTGTTGAGCAGGACTAAGGTTAAGTGTGGAAAACAAAACTCAAAAAAGTGACCCTATACAATATTAGTATCATGTACAGTTGGCAAGTCATATTCACACAAATGCATTAGTAATTATCGCTGGTAATTAAATCCATTTGGAGGAAAGTGGAGTCTCTGATTGTGTTTAGAATTAGCGGGAACATATCTGACAGAAGGATGATCTTACGCAGTTTAGATTTAAATGGCATCCATTAAGGACGCCTTAGAAGGATCTCAAAATGGATTATCCACTCTATGTTTGTGGACGAAAATGATCATAAACACTTCAGCACTGACTTTTGCATGCGAGAGCTTGAGGGGAAGCTTGAAGTTATGCCTTTGGCCTCTCTGCTGTAATTATAATAAATATGCATATTTCAGCTATCAAATTAGCATTGAGTTGATTAGTTCATGATTTTCTGAGTGTTCGGTTGGGGAGAGAGCAACTTTTACCAAATTTTGTGGTTCATTCAACGTAAAATACATGGTTCCTTGGTATTGAAATAATTGAACCATTGTTACAAGTTTGTTCTCTGCAGAGATGCATAAAGTGATGAACATATGATTTCAATCCCAAATAAAAATGATAATGGGTTTGGAGAATGTACTGATTTGCATGAAAGCAGGTAGTACAAATCATTGCAAAATTTGTGGGCTGAAAGTAATAATTTTGGCATTTCAGTTTCCTAGTAAAATAAATGATGATAGCATTATAATAGTGATCTACAGTGAGCTGTATTAAATATTGCAAAGCTAAATTAAGATCCTGATCCAGAGCAAACTGAGATCTAGACGGAAATAATTTCCAAATAGCTTCTGGGTTCTAAGATACACATATCTGCTATGAACAACTACAATGATGGTATCATGAATTTGATTGAGATCAGGAGATCTAGGAGATCCAGTTAGCATATCCACTAAGATAAATATGAGGATCCCTTGGATCACATCAGGTTTTCAAGTGGATGATTCAAGATTTTTGCTAAAAGGAAAACAGATTACAAAATGAGGACATGATTTCTCTTGTTGGGACATGAATACTTAGCAAGGATAGGAATTATCAAGAGACCCATACCTCGCATGACCAACATTAGGTTACTAGAATCAGGGTGGGCCTCATGGTTTGAATCAATGAGATTAAATGGGAGGAGTGAATTATGAACAGCTATTTCGGCATTCGTGAGAAGAACAGGTAGTCAGCTGAACACCTGAGATTTTCTCCCTGGAACACAAGAGGGAGCTAGTTGTTTTCTGAAGAAGCAATAAAGTCAATCTCTAGAAATTCCCCAGGTTTGAATATCAGTAGGACAATATCCAAGGAGACTCTCTATTCATAGAATTAGATCATTAAATAGTTGCATGAATCTGCTGCTGCATTACATTTACTGACAAAATATTGTATGGAAACAATTGTCTGTTGTCCACATGTCAACAAACAAGGTAGGTTTTATTTTGTCAGAACATTTAGAAAAATTTTCTCCATGTTTGTTCAAACAGTGGGCTTTTAGGATGTTTTCATTCCAAATTTACCATTCTTCAAGCTAATGCTTCATGCTAACTCTACAGCCTTCATTTTGACACTGTTTTGACTGAGATGAGGTTCACTACTCTTGTATACAGTTTCATGGAGATGAGCTTCTTATCCTACTAGAAAAGAGAGTGCCATAGTTGAAAAGAAATGAGGAATAGAAATGGTCAGAAGAATCCCATGGAGCATATTCCTCTCCTAAATGTACCAGGGTCTGCCATGAGTTGATTGTGAGATAATTTTTATTGAACAAGAGGAGAATGCTTTTTAAAGCTTTGGCTGATGTCACTGTTGATGCAGAGCTCTCATGATTAGATGAATGTTTAGGATCACTGTGATATAAACTATCTGAGTTAATATTTATATTAAAATAATTTATTTTTGGATTTTGAGTTTTGCATTAGTAAAGTATGGGTTATCTGTATGTCTGAAGTTAATAATTAACTAGTAAGTATTTCTGTAGCCATGGTGACTTCTTTCAAAAACAATTTGTGAGGGCTGGTTTGGCAGCATTTTTGTTTAAATTAAGATTGTGTGATTACAAAGTAGACAATTGTACCTCAAGGTTTTTGGACTAGGAGATTTGTTTTAAAGAACCTTTAAGCTTTTAAAAACAGTTGACATTGGAAATGTAGGAAATTGAGCTGATATTGTCAAGGGACCTTTATTAGAGACAGTAAGAGATGTTTTTAAGCTTAAGAGATACACTCAAAGCATAGAGGGAGAAAATTGTGTTTCAGTTTTGCTTTGAGAGGAGCAGTCCTCTAAAGTCCTTGCATTGGGATGGATGTTTAGAGAAGCGAACATGAGAAGGGCAGCAGGATTAGGGTCATAAGTCAAGGGCCCTGATGTTGCTCTGGGCCAGGGCAGACAGCCCTGCCCCCTGACACCCCAAAAGCCTCAATCCAAGTACAGTGGCCCCACACCCAACATTTGTGCATGCCCTCTGAAACCCTAGACTCAAGAAGACCAGATGCCTCTCTATCCCAACCCTGAGATACCATTTATAACTAGTGGGTCAAAGGGTCCTCAACAATGTCCACTCCATCTTCAACTCCATGGTCAACTTTTCACTTATCTCCCAGAACCACATAAGGGTCTCCTTATTCTCACTTCCTCTTTTTTTTGTTCATTCACAGGATGATGGTGTACTGGCTAGGCAGCATTTATTTCCCAGGGAGCAGTTGAGAGTCAACCACATTCCTGTGGGTCTGGAGTCACATGTAGGCCAGACCAGGTAAGGATGGCAATGTTCTTCCCTAAAGTACATTCGTGAACCTGATGGGTTTTTCCAACAAGCAACAATGGATTCACAGTCATCATTAAACTCTTAATTCCAAATATTTATTCAATTCAAATTCCAGCAGCTGCCATGGTGGGATTCGAACCGAGGTCCCCAGAACATTCCCTGAGTCCAGCAATAATACCACAAGGCCATCACCTCCCCTGCTCAATGCCCTCTACATTTACTAGGTCATAGAATCACAGAGTGCTGTAATCATTGTGGCACAGGCAGAGACCATTTGGCCTATTAAGTTCATGCCAGCTCCGTGTAAAGCAATCAATGTGGTCACATTCCCTAACTCTTTTGCTATTTCCCTGCCAGCCTATTTCCCTCAAATACCCATTCAATTCCCTTTTGCAATAATTGATTGTCTCTGCTGCCACCATCTTCATGAGCAATGAATTCCAGGTCATTGGAATCCGTGCATAAAGAAGGTGTCCTTTTCAACCCTTGCATCTCCCTTGTATCTTTTGATCAAAACCTTAAAATTGTGTTCTTTTCAGCATCAATGAATGAGAACAGCTTTCTTTTTTATCCACATCATAATCTTGTGCACTCCTATCAATTCTCCCTTATTTACCTGCATCCCCCATCCCTCAGTCCCCTTTCCTCTAAGGAGAATGACACCAAGTTTTCCATCCTAACACTAGTTGATATTCCTCATCCCTGGAACCATTGTGATAATCTCCTCTACAAGCTCTCAAAGATAGTCCTTTCCTCCTTAAATTGTGGTGAACAGAATTGGGCACAAGTTTCTCATTCTGCGCTAATCAAAACTTTATAAAGTTTCAGCTAACTTCCCTGTTTTTGTTTTCAATATTGCTATTTATGAAACTCAACATCCCACACACTTTGCTACCCACTCTCTCTCATTTTGCCCTTTCACCATCAAAGTTCTGTTCATTAAAAATCTCCTGATCATCTTGCTGGGATATTATATAGAACTGTGTCACTAAGTCTATATTGCCTCTCCCCATTTATTCTGCTAAAATGCATGACCCAATATGTTCTGTACTAAATTCCATCTGCCACTTTTCCACCATTCTATGTCCTTCATCTTCGAGAACTCCACTATTTTCTTTCTTTCTGAAAGACAACCATTTAACACGAGTCACTGTTACCCATTCTCGAGCTAATTCTTTATCCAACTGACACTGACCATTTTATTCTAAGAGTCTCTATTTTGTTCACATGCCATTTCTGTAATACATTGTCAATTACTTTCTTAAAATCTACATTGACAACTTCTATTGTATTCCCTTCATCAATAACTCTTTATCAACAAATTAATTGGATTTATCAAACATGATTGCATTTTAGAAGTCATTTTTGGCACTCTTTAATAACTCAAACTTTCAAAAGTCCCTGATTACTGTTTTAAAAATCTTACTTACAATTGATTTTTAAACTGATTGGCCTGTAGTTACTGGGAATGTCCTCATATCCTTACTTGTAGGAGTGTGCCACATTTGCCATTGTCCATTCTTCTGTTATCTCCCCAGTACCTAGGAAAGATTAAAACTAAATAGCAATTCCTTCCGTTATCACTAACCTCACTTACTTTATCCATCTGGGCTTCAAGTAATCCAGAACATGGGTCCAACATTCCTCCAGAGGGTTTTGCCCTGTGACTGTTGTGGCTGATCCCATCATCCATCCAGAATTTTAATTTGGATTTAGTTCTGTGGGAGTGCCTCTATGACGATGCCCATCTGACCCAGCCAATCTGCCCTAGCTGCATCTATCTCTCCTGATCGCATTATTGAGGCTTATGAGCTGCTGGCTATGTGATCGATCTGGCAGTATCAGAAATGCATCCACTGTCCTTCATGGATGGCACGCACATAGGTAGGAATAGAGTAGGCTGCCCCTTGTAATATCCGAACTGGTCCTTCTGTCAGTAGGTGAGGGCTTTTGATCCCACTGTCTGCATTCCAAAGTCCATAGTGATCCAAGAAGTTTATTTCCCTCTCCATAGATGCTAACTGACCAGCTGAATAGTTCCTGCATCAGTTTTATGACATTGCTATAATTAATTTCTGAGATCTTCATATTGAAGCTGTGATGAATTAATTTTGTGTGTGTGCTCCTTTGTTCAGTCAGAGCCAACACTCAGTGAACACTAGCTTTCAGGGAATAGACAGATCCAAGCAGTTGCTATATATAACTGTTTCAAAATATTGGCTATATTCAGCTTTGCCAGAGAACAAGGGTGGGGCTTGTCTCAAGATTTTCAATAGGTCACTCGAAACATTTTGGGGGGATCACTGAAGAGCAGTTCCCAGATGACTGTTAAAACAGAAGCAAGCTCTATGCAGAAAATAACTATTAAGCGGTGCTACTGAAAAGATAACTGAACTGCAATGAGTGTATATAGTTAGGAACTCGGTAAGATTTGAATGCAATGATTGCCACTTGTTGTTAGAACTCAGGGGAAGTTCTAATAGGTAGCTAAACGTTGGAATCTGTGATCAGTATAAATCCTGGTAGCTGTGGGAGTTTTGAATGACATCTGACCTACATTAATAGTTCAGTGCAGCTCCAAGCAAGGTTAAAGAAAATGTATAAGCAGAATTCACTTTGCCCAAATTATACCAAGAACTCTGCATTCCCACTTGCTCTGCACATCAATGTAGAAACATAAAGCAGCATTGTTTGGTGGATTTGGTAGCAGACAAACATAATGGGAGTTTCTGTGATACCAGAAAGTGTCATACTTTTATATTTGGCTTTGGATTTTTGAGAGTAGTGAAGGGAACACTTACCTCAAAGATTACGTTTTGAGCTTTGATGAGCACTAAGGAAACTACAGGGAAGAATGACAATAAGAGTTTGGCTAAAGCAATGGACATAGGAATGGGCTCTGAGCTGGTGCATTTTGCACTTGCTGATTGTTAATTTGAGTACCATTTCAAAAATTAATAGGATATGTAACGACCATTTTTTGTAGTCAAAATGTTCAGTGAGTTAAAACTCAAATCAGGGTCAGCACTTATTGATGTAGTGAGCGAGTGATTGGATTTTGAAGCAGAAAAGGAACATTAACATTATGCCAAAATTTTAAAGCCTTTTCTTGATAAAGCCATCACATTGGATTTGGAAAATAGCATATCTATAAAGGTTAAAAATTAGGAAGTTAAGAATGCAATTTTGATGGCTTTTTCTCGTCTAAAAGGCTTATAGCAAACATTGAAGAATCTTATAAACATAGATTCAAGAAATAAAGAAGAATTTGAGGAATATGATGATACAGGAAGTTAGTAATGTATGAGAGACAAATACAAAAAAGAAAGGGAAAGCTTGTTCAGCCCAATAACATTTCTCTGCTCCTTAAAAATAATTTGTATGTTTCTGTGTAAATGATGAAATTGAGTGACTGCTCTCTCAACACAGATAATTCAATTGAAAAGCTGTTATGGAATCTTTATAAATTATTTATGTGAAATGTATCTGAATTATTTATTTCCCCTATACGTCAACTACTTATTTAACTTGACAATTGTTCATTTTATATGGAACAAAATTGAAAAACAACCTTCTTCTGCTGATCTGGTATCTGTGGCACAAAGGTAAATCTTGTGAGTACCCTATAGTTTTGTTTCATTCCATAATATATAATTGAACAACAGCAGATTTGCAGTTGCCTGGTTACAAAAGCAGTTATCGTGGGTTATTGCCACCATTAGAAAATCCAGGCTAGTGATTTGAACTTTTTTTTATATTCATTGCTGATCAGTCCAAAAAATTGGGATGGATTTCACAATCTTGCACAGAATACTGGTGCCCAGATTCCAACAGTCAGCTGAACCATCACAAATGATCAAGAAATTTAAGACTGATTTATGTCCCAACAGACTTCTAGGCAGTTATTTTGCCTAATCAACCTGTTCAGAGAGTTATTACACACCTCTGGAGGAGATGTCGTTCAAACCCAAGCCTCCTGGCTCAGAAATAGAGACACTATCAATGTGGTACAAGAACCCTTCAACCTGCCTATACTCTGAGTCAAAACTCAATCCATCCAAATCAGGTCTAACACACAAAAAAGGCAAAATACTGCCTTCTGAAAAAGATTCATACCAGTCTCGAAACTTTAAGTATTTCTTTCACCACGGGTGCTGCCAGACCTGCTGAGTTACTCCGTGGTTATTCCAACCAATAAAACTGGCCACATCCCCAGTTCAAAATTGTGACATTCTGCCAATTGCACTAGTTTGTGAAAATTCTTCAATTCATGCCCATTATTATAAACACACAAGCACCACTAGGCACATTTTAAAATTTCTTTGCTATCAAAAAAAATTTATTATCAAAGAAGTCGCCTAAGAAGCACTTAAAAGGTTGAGAATTGATTACTTTTATTAAAAATGTTTAGTTTGGCTATAATCCCATATTCAGATGAATTAGAAAAGCTGCATTAATTTTCTACTCATAAAAACCTCAAGAAATATATTTTAATGGGAAAACGTAGAAAAAAAATCGTTCTATTATGTTGCTCGATTGTGCCACTCCATGAACTGTTTTATGTTTGGGATTCCGCAACTGAATTTTCCTGGTTACTAAACTTTAACCCAACGAGAGCAATTTTATTCTAATTTTGAATGCAATTTGCAGATTGCTCCAAAAAAAGGAAACTGCACCCTTAAAGCAATTTGTTACTGAACCCAAAGCTTGTTCTTCCATTTTCTTCTACATAACAATCAGAAGGTTCCTTTCAATTTTCCATTGAAAGCTTTCAATCAATCCAAAGTTGTTATGAATCAAATTAATTGAACACTAGTAAAGTCTGTAAGAGCATTTACAATAGGAGAGCAAGTTGGACAATTATATAAGAAGGTCAAGATACGCTGGTGCTGATATTTTGTCAAAACTGTTATTTCTAATCTTGCATACAACACTAACAAGATCTTGTTCCAATTACTGTGTACACTTTTTTTTTGTCATGGATGTGAACATCACTAACTAGGTCTGTGTTTTCCTTTCATCTCTAATTGTCTCTGAGAAGGTAATGGTGAGTCACCTTTTTGAACTGCTGCAGTCCATCTGGTGTAAATAGACCCAGGCCACTGCTAGGAAGGGAATTCTAACATCTTGACACAGCAGCAACGAAGGAATGGCGATGTCAATGGGGAACCAGAACAGGGTTCTGTTCCTGTCCATTTGATACTAATTGGAAAGCATTGAGAATTCAGAATGTACTGCTGAAGGATTATAGGTGAGTACTGGTGAATGCTGGTGAGTGATAGTTGGCACAGTGCATCATGTATTTCATATTAGTTACTGGTTAACGTGGTAGACAGGGTGTCAGATAGGTTGGCTTATGTTTCCAAGAAGGTTTAGTAATATTGAGATTATTGGAATTAGTTTTTTTTTTATTTCATTCATAGGATGTGGACCTTACTGACCACTCCGATTTCCTTTGAGAAGGTGGTAGTGAGCAACCTTCTTGAACTGTTGCAGTCTATTTGGTGTGAATACACTCACAAGTGCTTTTATGGAAGGAGTTCCAGGATTTTGACTCTGTGACGATGAAGGAATGACTACATAATTCCAAGTCAGAATGTTAGGTGGCTTGGAAGAGAATTTGAAAGGTGTTGGTGCTCCCATGTATGTGCTGCCATTGTCCTTCTTGATGGGCAGGCTTTGAGAAGTCAAAAGGTGAATTACTCACCGCAGAATATTAGCCTCCAACCCATCATTGTTGTCTCAGTATTTATATAGATGGTCCAGTTCAACTTCTGGCCAATGGAAACTCCAGGATGTTTCCAGGTGGGTAATTCAGTGATGGTAATGCCGTTGGGTGTCAAGGGACAAAGGTTGAATTCTCCCTTGTGAAGATGGTTATTGCCTGGCTCTTCTCTGAGGCCAATGGTACATGCCACTGATCAGCATAACCTGATGGCCCTAAAATGGCTACAGAGATAGTAGGAGCTGCCGATGCTGGAGAATCTGAGATAAAACGTTGTGGAGCTGGAGAAGGGTCTCAGCCCGAAACGTCAACTTTCCCGCTCCTCTGATGCTGGCCCTAAAATGGCTACTTTGTTTTTATTGCCAATTACAGCACACAAATCATTTCATTAGTCTGCTGTTTTGCACAGATCCATGTTGAAGCTGGTAACAACTTTGAGTTGAAAGATTTGGCAGTTCTTGCCTGTTTGTTGCTTATAATTTTTATTGTATTAGAATTGCACATTTTAGTTTATCTCAAGGGCCTGTCATATATTTAGGGTGGCCTCTAGTTTGTACTTGCATTTTGGAATGGGATAACGCACTTGTCATATTTCTGCTTCTGTTTTAGTTGCGTTGGCCTTGTGAACTGATATCCGTATTGAAATAACTCCAAGGAGTTTGGTATCCCCTCACCAAGTCACCCTTTATTTACATGTGCACAGCACGTGGACTCTGACCAGCCAGCTTAAAGACAGTCCCTAGAATGAAAAGACTCTCTGAATCCCCTGTTTATATCTGTCAGCCAGGGGTCCCTGATTGGCCCAAGTTAGCAATCCCAATCAGGGATCTCATAGTCAATGGATCCAACTAGCCCTCATTCCAATCACTACCTAAATGTAGCCAACCTTTATTTTTAATGGGAGAGCTGGCTAACCAGACTGAGAGAGTCTTGATAATTGACATTTTTAAATGAAATAGATCTGAAAAGGTGTGTCTTGAAGATTTCTAGTGATGGATGGGGCTTGATTATTTCCCTGGGCGGCCTGTTCCATTTTGTCTGGGAAGAAAGGTTGTTGATACACTATCTTAAAAACAAGTGGGGCTTGTAGTTTGTACACATATCTTTGATTTGCTACACTTCAAGTAATAATGTTGTTTTTATTATAGGCTGCAAAATCTTTGTAATGCAACACAATTAGAGTTTAACGATACCATGCACACAATGTGCGGTATCTTATAGTGAGAAAACAGTCAATTAATCTACCCTGGGATAACACTTAAATGCAAGTTCTAAATGTTGAAACTGAATACATGGAACTAAATGTAAAACTGGAATAACAGTGTAGGAAAATGAGACAGGATAGGAATGAAAATAAAGCAGTAAAATAAGGATATAGGATGGATTAGCTGAGAGAAAAGAATGGAAAAAAATCACACACAGAGGCAAAGCTGGAACATTTAATGCAACATATGGCAGAGAGAGGTGACAAGACAGAGTTCCAGCAAAGATTTTGAAAAGCAAATGTCAAATGGAAAAAAACACAGGTAAGTGAGATGAATAAGGGATGAGCATATAGGAACACTTTAGTAATTGTGCTTAAGTTGGTTTTCATGATCTAATTAAATTTGAGTTCAATTAATTATTAAGCATCAGAGCTAGATGGTTTTTAAAACAATTATGTTCTTATTGGGAAAGCCTTTCTCTCTTTGCTTCAAAAACAGAAAGTTGACTGCATTTAAATGATTTATCATGTTCATTATGCTTGATGTTATTTCAATAACAGTGAAGCATATTCTTCCTCACTCAATAAAAAAAAAAGGTTATGCGGAGACAGAATTCAGTGAACCGACAGTCTTAAAAGTCATGCTGTCCCATGTATTTCTATCGGTCACTGCCATTTGTGAAAAACAAAACTGGCCAAATCAATCCATAGATGGTACTACTCCAGGGAACACAGCAACTCTCGATCCGAAATTATCAACTGCTAACAAAAATATTGCCTGTTTACTAAACAGGGATACATGGTTCCAGCATTTAAACCACTGACAAAATGCAAAGGTGTCTGTCTTTTATGTTACCCAGGTCAGATTTGCCAAATACTTGATTCGTCATTTATGGAATACTTCTCCCATGCTGTTTTCTAAATACAAGTAAAATTGTTAAAAGCCAATACCTACATAATTTGACAATATTTTCCTTTGGTAATAATCATGGTAAGCTGACACTAATTTTTTGAAAGGCTGATTTATGCGATAAAATGATAAGCATTAGGCTATCCGTAGGTGCTGTCTCAACTGCAGGGAAACCCTGTGGATTTGAAAATGAACCACTGCAGGAAAAGGAAGAAATAATAATGAAACAGAAAATAAAAATGTATGTTACATAACCGTAGAATAATTTGTGCCTCAGCTCTTTTTATTGAAAGCCCCATTATAAAAATATATCTACACATATTGACACTCAATCCAAAAGCATCAAAGTTATGAGTAGGATCAGAATTCAGTATGTTTATATTTGAAATGTATGGAGAGCTAACAACTGAGAATGAGAAGAATTGCTTCGTCCTATCTACCTGTGTTTGTTTATTACGTTTTAATTTGTTGCTATTTGATTGTTTCTTAGTGTAGGTGGGTGGTAAATCCTAGTTTGCCCTGCAGTTACTCCTTTTATTATTTCACAGGATACAGGTGTTATAGGTTAGCGATTATTGAAAATCCCTAATTAGCCTTGGGAAGGTGGTAGTGAGCTGTTTTTCTAAAAAGTTAGCAGCTGTTACAACTAGGTGAGGAGGGGTCATAGACTACAATCTTTTTAGCTCCCTTTCAGTTGATTGCAAAAAATATTCTTAATTTTTTTTACTGCATTAGCTATCACATTTCAACGAAAATGAATTAACCAGATCAAAAATGAAGGAAAACCAATTCCAAAGTTTATTTGAATGAAAGGAATCAAGTTCTGTGACTGATTAAACTCAAGATAAACTAACAAAATGCAACATTGACACAAACATACAAAAAAGGTACTAATGTCTTAAAGGGGGTGGGTGGGAGGATGGGGAGAAGGTTGTCTAGTACATACAGGGATAATAAAAGCAAAAGATTTATAAATCTTAAGCTGTGTTGTGAGAGTATTCAGCAATTCTTTTGTTTCCTCTGTAAGAGCGAAGCTGCAGATGTCCTGCAGTTCTCAATTGTCTCTGGTCTAAGTTGCCTTTCATCAGCTAGTTTCTGAGTTTGAGAGACACAGAGAGAGGGAGAGAAGAACTTTCAGTATCCTTGCTCTTATTAGACTAAGTTGCTTTCTTTCTCCTTTGTTGATCAAAGATTGCTGTTGATACACATGGTTTTTTTGCAGATTCTGCTGATGTTGTTTAATTCCAACATGAATAGCTGTAGGCAA
This sequence comes from Ginglymostoma cirratum, assembly GCA_024137785.1. Lineage (NCBI taxonomy): Eukaryota > Metazoa > Chordata > Chondrichthyes > Orectolobiformes > Ginglymostomatidae > Ginglymostoma > Ginglymostoma cirratum. Next base: position 32,725,202 of record JAHRHZ010000111.1, read on the forward strand.
TGCTTTGTCTCTAATGTGCCCATTTATTACGCAAGTATGAGTAAAGCAAGATATGCAAGTTTACTGAGTATCAGTGCCTCTTGATTATGATAGTAATTTTAAAGCAGCTAGTTTGTATTTCCTATATGGATTGCTGGACTATATTATGTCATTAGTGCCCTATTTAAAACCATTAATAGTTTTAAAAGTGTCAAGTGTTCGTGTCAAATAATGAAAGAGATTCTCTCTTATTGGATACGCATTGTCTGGCACTTGTGTAGTGCAAACATTACTTGCCACTTATCAGCCAAAACTTGTATTTTGTCCAGATTTTGCTGCATATGAGCTTGGACTGCTTCAATATCTGAGGTGCCATAAATGGTGTTGAGCATTGTGAAATTACCAACAAACATCCCAGTTATCACTTTATGATGAAGGAAATACTACTGGTGAAGCAGTTGAGAATTGTTAGCCAAGGACACTACCCTGAGGAACTTCTAACGAGATAACTTGGAGCTGAGATCACTGACCTCCAACTAACTTAACCATTTTCTTTGGTGTTAGGTATGGCTCCAACTAGCGGAGAGTTTTCTTTCTGACTCCTATGGGCATTAATATTGGTAGGGCTCTTTGATGGCAGGCTCTGTCAAATGTGACCTTGAGATCAAGGACAGCAACCCTCATTAAACCTCGTGATTATAGCTTATTTTTAGTGTCTGGATGAAGACTGTAATAAGGCCAGAATACCAGTGAGAAGGTTATTCCTTTGCAAGTGCCAGTTGATAACACTTTAGATGTTCCCTTCCATCATTTTGCTGATGGTCAAGAATTGCTTGGTAGGGCTGTAATTGACCCCATTAGAGTTATACTTAGAATATACCAAGGCAATTTCCCACCTTGTTGGATAAATGTCAGTTTTGCCAGTATTGGCTGAGTGAATATTGAAGATAGTGGATAGGTTGCAAATCAAGCAGGCTGCTTTATTCTGGGTGGTCTTGAGCTTTGAAAGTGTTGTTGAAGCTATACACATCCAAACAAGTGGGAGTACTGTGTCACACTCCCTCAGATGCACCTTTCCAATGGAGAACCATTTTTGGGGGTTCAGGAGGTCAGTTATTTGCCACAGAGCTTCCAGCCTCTGACATGCTCTTGTAGTCGCAGTATTTATACGGCTGGTCCAGTTTAATTTCTGGTCAGTGATAATGCCCATAATGTCAATGATAGGACACAGTGTGTAAGGTATGATTCTGTGTGTATGACTGTAACAGGCTGTTGCTTGACTAACCAACAGTGCTAACACCTCATTTTCACAGTTCCTTTTCATTTTATCCTACGAGGAATTGTGCTCAATGATGAAAAGAATGCTGGAGGACACAATGGTGGTGGGAGGAATAAAGAAAAAAAAAGGAAGAAATGAGTGATCAACAGAGTAAGAAGATTAAGGTCATAAGAATATCCCTTTCACTTCCTGAGCCTTTAGATCAATGGCACTAGTGGAGACTGGCTTTGCAAGTTGGAGATCCCAACATGGCGAGATTTCAAATTGATTTTCATAAATCTAATGATTTGTGGTTTGGAATCAAAAACGACTGAGAACTGTTGGAGTGTATTTTTTAATTCAATCAACACTCTAATGATCCCCAGGAAAAATAATGAGCTACCTGAATCAATGAATGATGATTTTTTGTCATTTGTTCTCTGCAACGAACAACATGGCGAAATACAAAGAAAAGCTTCAACTGTCGCCACAATCCGGTGCCATTTGAAACCTTCAAGAATACAAAGAATAAAAAGACAACGCTGAAAGAAATCCATCTTCTCTCCACTGCATCCACCATGAGTCTTGGGCCCTAAGCCGGCCGACCAATGACACAAGCACCACCACCTAGCCTGGACCAAACAATCTCGGAGTTGCCATTTTTCAGGTGTCATCCATTCATCACTGGGCACAAGTGCAACAGAACTGAACTGTTGTCCCTAGCTGACGATGCAAGTTATGAGAAATTGAAATGGATATTGCTGGAGAAACTCAACAGGACTTGCAACATCTATGGTGAGAGAAACAGAGTTATTTTTTTTAATCCAATATGACTCTTCTTCAGAACAGAAGTTATGACAATCGTCAATTTGAGCCGTTGGGAGACCAATATTTTGCAACTGCAAAAAGAATGCTTTTGCATTACCTTAATTGATTATCTTGTAAAGGTTTGGTCTTTCTTGACATAATAGCTAATGCAAGGATGGAGTAGTGTAGTTGTGGATCTTTTTCAGACTTACTCCTTTGTGTGAAGGAATTGACAGAAAAAGAAACCTTACCAAAATTTAAGTGGTCATCTCATACTCCATGAGATCCACCTGGCCCATGTTCCAATCACTGCAATAACTTTTCAGACATGGAAATCCATGCCTTAGTGCAGCAAGACCTAGGCAATATTCAGACTTGGACTGAGAAATGGCAAGTAACATTCTCACTACACAAGAGCCAAGCAGTGACTATCTCCAAGAGAGAATCTAACTATCATGCCTTGGAACTATATTACTTTACCTTCACCAACACCGGATCAAAATTCAGAAACTCCTTCCATAACAACACAAATGGGTTTATCTACCCCAAAGGACTGTGGTGGATCAAGACAACAGTATATCACCACATCGTCCATGATGTTTTACTTACCTGCTTTGCATCTGATGCAGCATGTTATGTACCTGCTCAAATGTGTGATGTTACTGCTTATCGATACGAAATTAGAACTAATCGAAAGGAAGCGGACATAGTAATTTGCTGGAGGGATGAACAAGACTTGTAGTAGAAGCAAGCCTGATTGTGTATTGATTTCCCACAGTGTCACAATCACAGTGCAAAGAAAATCAGGACGATTCCCCAAAGGAGCAGAAATCTGCTCTGCCAGATTACCGCTCTAATTTTAAAGTTGAAACTGACTCTCATGTTCATTTTTATCTTTCTCTGTTGTCTTTGTGTTACTACTATTTCCTCTGTCTCTTTGTAATAGCACAAATTCTGCTTTAATACCGCTGGTAAAGCTTCCCCTTCTCAGCATTGTTGGGAGTAAATCCAACGTTAACTCGCAGAGTATGTACATTCAAACACAGAAGTCTAGAACTTGTGAATTGGGAGAAAACATGAATTGGCTTACCCCACCCCCCACAATCTCTGACCTATAATAGAATCTTACCAGTACACTCAATACCGAATACTAGTATAAAGTTACGTTACGGACTCATTTGGTTACACATTAAGCCTGACAAAAAAGTTAATGCTGTGTATTTCGGAATAAGTGGATGTTTAATCGTACAAATAATAACTACTTTAAAACAGATTCTCTAGATCTGAGCATTTAACTTGCATTTGTGGACTGTCACTACTTCAGAATTTAATTAGTGGTAGAAATTTAAAACAAAGCCATTTTGAACTTTTTTGACCTGTCTTCTTTTATCTCTATCTCTCTCTCTCTCTTTTAATCCTATCTACCTTTCCCAATCTTTATTTTGCTGCTGGCACATGATTTGAATCTAACATTCACTTCCAGGTTTTTACATCCAGTTTTGAATTCATGATTCAGTGTGGATTTTTCAATCTCCTCTTTGGAAGATAAATTACTAGTTCATGGATGAGTTGTAGTGGGTAATTATCAGCAAAGTGAAAGGCAAATATCCCATTGCCACTCACTGCAAAATACACCTTTCTCTGACTCTTATCCCACTTTAATGCACTTTATTCTTCTTTTCCTTCTTTGTCTGTCTTTACTTTCCTTTTCTGTGGGTGGTAGCTGGAGCAATGGTGTAGTAGAAAAGAACCACCAATAGTTCAAAATGACATTTAAGAAGGAGATTGGTTTTAACCCTAACCCGATCTCTCTCGATCCGTCCTTTCCTTCTATCCTCGATGTGTACACATTCCCCATCTTACCATGCTGCAATTGGTACCACTATTACTACCTCTTCCTTTACCATACTGAGTAATATATGCTGCAGCATGGTGGCTCAGTTATTAGCACTGCTGCCTCACAGCACCAGGGACCCAGGTTCAATTCCACCCTCATGTCACTGTCTGTATGGAGTTTGTGCATTTTCCCTGTATCTGTGTGGGTTTCTTCTGGGTACTCCAGCTTCCTTCCACAGTCCAAAGATGTGTAGGTTAGGCGGATTAGCCATGGGAAATGCAGGGATAGGATAGGGTGGTGAATATGGGTGGACTTGTTTGCTCTTTGGAGAGTCGGTGTGGATTTGTTGGACCAAATAGCCTGTTTCCATGCTGGGGAGGTTTTATTGCTAGTACATTCACAGACACTACCTGCTCAATCAGTTTATCCTCTACTTTCTCTTCGTCTGTTGTCACTCATTCCTTTTTTAATTTTTCTCACTGCCATTGCTTCCTCCAGAATACTTCTTATTACTGAGTGCAATTCTTTGTGGAATGAAATTAAATAGGAATTCAGTCAGAAAAAGCAAACTCAGCACGTAAAATGATAACAGACTTGGTCCATAAACTGCTGCAAAAGAGAGTAAAACAACCACATTTCAGGTGCAGATCCAGTAGATTTCGGATGCTAACAAAAGCTGTCCCTTATATAATGTTGTTATGCTGTCATTTCATCTTTCATACGCTGATAGAATATCCAGTGTTCCACCAGAAGTTCCTGCTTTCATTTTGGTCTATATTAAGTTCTCTACAATGTTTTCTGGCAATTTGTTAATACTGAGAACACAGCATCCTTTCTGCTTCTCGTGCTGTGAGCAACATCTCACAGTCTTACATACCTGTTCTGAAGAACAGTCATACCAGACTTGAAACATTAACTCTATTTCTCTCTCCACAGATGCTGCTAGACCTGTTGAGTTTCTGCAGCATTTGCTATGTTTGTTGCATACTGATTGCTGCTTTTTGCCTTTGTTTCGCCTGGACAGATTCCTTCCTGCTACTCGGCCGTCTCCTCCTTCAGTTGTGATGCCGATGGTGCATCGCATTGTCCCCACAGAAAGGACATTCATTTTTTGCCACTCCTCAAGTTGTTAATTAAATGATCATTTCCCAAATTCAAGAGGCTTCCCTCTTCAGCTTCCTCTCATCAAGTTCAGAAATCTGAGCCTGCCTGTTTCAGCAATCATCTATTCCCAGACAGGCACCCGCTACAGCTATCCAAAATCCTATAGTGTCTGCAGCATAGAATTGTAGTCGTGTATTGCCCCTTTGATCTTCAATCTCAGAACTGCGCTATTAGAAAGGCTGCAGTTTTGTATGCTAGCCATCCACCCCTAGTGTGTTAAAAAGAATAAAAAGGAAGTCTTATATTTATACAACACTTCTCTCAACCTTAAGAGATCCCATAGTACTTTACAACCAATCATATACTTTTAGTTAATCGTATAATTGTGATGAACCATTCCCAATTGCTTCATAGGGAATTGATAAATAAGGTATTGGGTCGGGAGCCAATCAAACAGGCTGCTTTGTTTCAGATTGTATCAACCATCTTGAATATTGGAATTGCAGTCATCCAGGTTAGTGAAGATTATTCTGTCATGAGTTTGAATTATATTTTGGAACTGATTAGATGATGGACAGCCTTTGGGGAGTCAGGCAGTGAGTTACTGCAGAAGTCTTAGCCTCTGACCTGCTCTTGTAGTGACAGTATTTATAATGCTCGCCCAATTCAATTTCTGGCCAATGGTGACCCTCTAGGATGTTGATAGTTCTGGATTTGGTGATGTTGTTTTTTTTTAATTCATTCATGAGATGAGGGTATCAATTGCTAGGCCCAGCATTTATTGCCCATCCTTAATTGCCCAGAGGGCAGTTAAGAGTCAACCACATTGCTGTGAGTCTGGGGTCACATCTAGGCTAGATTGGGTAAGAATGCCGGTCTTGTTCCCTTAAGGACATTAATGCACCAGATGTATTAAAAGGCAATGGATTCATGGTCATCATTAGACTCTTAATTCCAGATTTCTTACAGAATTCAAATTCCACCATCTGCCGTGGAAGAATTTGAACGCTGGCCCTCAGGACATTACTGGGCCTCTGGATGAACAGTTCAGCAGTAATACCACAAGGCCATTGCTTACCCTGATTAATATTATTGACTGTGAAAAAGAGGTAGCTAATTTTTCTCTTGTTAGAGATGGCAATTTTCTGGCACTTGCATTGCATAGAGGTTACTCGTCACTTAGCTGTTCAAGTCTGAATATTATCCATCTCTTGCTGCACAGGGGCACGTGCAGCTTGAGTACCTAAGGAGTCACAATTGCCACTGAACATTGTACAATCGTCAGCAATGTTATAATAGAAGGTATATCATTGATGAAGGTAGTTGAGCCGAAGACACTACCCTGAGTAACTCCTGAAACAGTATCCTTCAATTTTCCATACCTCCATCCCTTTAGGAAAACATGTTCTGCTTTCAATTTTGTGTGCATCTTCTGTAGCTTTTACTATATTAAAAGGCTAACCTTGGAAAACTAAATGTCAACAAGACTATTCTACCACAATCTGTCTGAACAGTCCAACTGTTACTCCTATTGGAAATCTCGGTTGAAAGAGCTAACAGCTAAACTGAAAACCTGCATTAAATCCACATGGAGCATTCTAACATGATGCAGTAGTGTTTCTGATGGGTCAGTGATAAAGCACTAAAATCACCCACTGGGATTATCTATGTGTAAGAGTCAGTCAAGGGTATAATTTGTGCCCGGATCCCAGCATGTGTGTCCTACACGATAGTTGCACATTTTAATTATACATTTTCTCTTTAGAGAATTTTGTTGGCAATTACTACAAAATATTCAATGAAAATTTGTTTATCTTCAACTTAAAAGAATCATTTACTTTTAATAATGCAGTCAACATGCTCCATGTTAAATTAAATATTGAGAAATTTAATAAAGTAAATAATTCATTATGAAATAAGAATTTTGTTGCTTACCTTTTTTATTAAGCATTTCTTAACAAAATATTATTACATTTATTTTAAAAAGTCAAACTATTCATAAATACTATGAACTGGAATATTTGTATGAATGTGATGGTGCTAATTAGTTTGTTGCATCCATGAATTCTAACAGGTTGAACATCTGTCAATATTTGGTTACTTTTTTTGTATTCATGTCATGGGTTCATTCTCTGTTCACATTGGGCTATTTATAAAATTACAAGTGGGAGACAGGAAGGTTACAGCTGCTGGTTAATTTCAAAATGTCTATTTCCAGTTTATGAAACGTAGTTACCCTTTTCTTGTAAATTCTACGCATTAAAAAAAAATCTTGCTGAGATTTTGTTCCATATATGAATGATTCTGATGTAGGAAAAATTGTTTCACTTATTAAAGCAGTAGTTTCATGCAGTTGTGTATGAGACTGTGACAACTGGGATATTCTATTGAACTTCCCAAACCAAAGATGATTTGTGTTTATTAAATTCTTTTTGAAATGAAAAGCCTAAATTAATTGTTTTATTATATTTACACTAATTAATACTCTACTCTATAAATGACTTATTTATGATCTTGGCATACTTTAACCCATTTAAATTACAGAGATTGAAATCTACATTAAGGTATTCAGCTGCGTTCTATCTTAAAAATGTAGTATGCTTTCAAAACATAATGAGTAATTGACAGTTTACATTGCTTAAGTTTGTTTTTGGAACAGTCTCAATAGACCAATCCAATTAATATTAAGTTCAGGCCTAAAAAATCTTACACGTTACGTCTACAAAAATTATGATTAAAAAAGATCACCATGAATTGATTCTAATCAATACATTCATGTTACATTTTATTTGTCTTTTTAACTATTCACATATTTGTGATTCTCTGGTTTTAGTTTGCACTGACCATATAATGTTAATTTACCCTTCCATTTACATTTTCTCCAGAATTAATTTACAGAATGTATACACCCACTATGGGTATTTCCCTCTGTGAAACCACTCACACTGTTGCATCTAACATTTTCCCTCACTTGCTCTCACCTCCAAATCTCCTACACTACTGACTCTGCATGTCTTGTGTATTGCCTGTTTACTCACCTAGGACAACTCACCAGAAACCCTAGGAGCAATGGCAACCACTTTTATATCAGTCAATCTCCCCTTTGTCGCATTCTTAGAGAGTCCAGCCCAAAAGGGCAGAAAGAGCCAAGACTGATTGAAAGGAGTGGGACATTTGGCTTGTCAACCTCTATGAGGTGAGTTACGTGGCCCTGGACAATGAAGTCTGTGACTGCTCCTGCAGTGATGCTGAAACCTCCATGTCCCTGCAACCAATTAAGAATTATTGGGCTTTGCTGTGCTGCTCTCCCATTACCGCCGCGGTGAAAGTACTCTTAACATGTCCAAACGCCTAACCTTGTTCACAATGCATTTTCTTTTTTGTTTCTTTAAGGCACCAATGGAATCTGCATGTTCTCCACAGATATGAGGGTGGCCCCACAAGATAACTCCTCCTTCACTTCAGTGGGGAAATCCACAGCTGATCCAGAGGATGCACTGATAATGATACTTCCTGCAGTGTCCATCAGCTCTGATACTGACATCTCCAGTGGCTATTTTAGCCAGGTTAGAGCTGTGAGCACGTTCTGATTAATGTATCACTGCTTCTTCTCAGCTGGCTGATGAAAAAGTATCCCAGTTCACTCGGCCTTAGATGACTGCCAGAGAACAGGCACCTGCTTTGCACCACACAGGACAAGACCCCGTGGTGTCAGCAATCAAGATCATCATAGAAACATACAAGCAGACACAGGAGCACAGGCATGATTGTGGGACAAACTGTCTCAAAGGTTAGAGGTTTCCACCAAAGCTGTTTGTATTATGCTGCATCTGGCTGCCTCCTATGACAGGCTTTTACCAAAGCAAAACGAAGAATTGCTGATGCTGGAAATCAGAAGCAAAAAGAGAAATTGCAACTCAGCAGGTTGGACAGCATCCGTGGAGAGAAAGCAGAGTTAACGTTTCAGATCCAGTGATCCTTCTTCCGAACACTGTTAACCATTAACTCCTGTTGGACTTTGAGACATGGCCACTTGGTTGATGCACATGCAGTCTCATGCCACATTATGCCACATAAGCCAGTCTCACCTGATTTTCTCACCACACCTTTTAGATGCTGGAAATATTCTGCCCAAAGAGTCCACTTGGAAAACTTAAACATAATTTCAGCAAAAACATGCTGTGTTGTTTTGTATAAAGCACAAATTTCTGGCTGTAGCAGAATAGTAAGTACAATTATGTCAATCTATTTAGTAATTTATGTCTTGATTAATGGCTGTTTTTTTAAAAGTTAACTTCTGCAGTAATAAAAGAAATCCTTTGTCTGCAAAAAGAAAATGCTTCACTTAATGAAGGTGCAATTGATGTGACTATAAAATGTTGTAGCTGCTGGTTGTGCATTCCATGATGTACGTCATGCTGAGAGCCAGTGAGTATATGTCGTGTGTACCTCTTGCAGAATAAAACAATTGCCAGAAAGACAGGAACGCTAGATGTCGAAGATTTACTTGGAAGATTTACTTGAACAAACAAGATTAATTGAGTGTAAGTTAACAACAGGCAGATACATTTCAATGAGCTAAATGCTGAATTTTAAAAAATATTAGAAACAAACAGGGAATAGCGAGCTCATTTCATGTCTAGTTAGTTACAAATCAGATTGTTTTCATTGCACTTAGTGTTTTGTCTGACAATCAGACTTAGACAGGCAAAGAATTCATTTAATTAATCAGTCACCAAACTCCAGCCAGCGGCAAAAGATTTTTAAAGATTGTTTATGTGGTATATTTTAAACCTTGGTTGCCAGAGATAATCTCTTAAATAAGTAGTCACCTTTGAACTATCAAAATGCTGCAATATTAACTGTTCAACAAAAGCTGTATTTCTCTTTATTAACAGTAACAACTAATGAGGTTAGTTAGCTCAGTTGGCTGAACAGTGGGTTTGTGATGCAGAGTAAGCATTGACAGTGTGGGTTTGATTCCCACACTGGCTGCAATAATTACAAAGGGCTGTCTTTCAAGACCTCTCCCGTCACCTGAGACGTGTGACCCTCAGGTTAAATAACCATCAGTTACTTCTTTCATAAGAGAACAACCCTATGGTGTGGTACCCTATGGGTTCTGAGGAAGGGTCACTGGCTCCGAAACGTTAACTCTGATTTCACTCCACAGATGCTGCCAGACCTGCTGAACTTTTCCAGCAAATTGTCTATTGTGTGGTAACATTGTAGTGATTTACCTTTACAGGCTGCTACTAAATGTAGTTGGCTTTGTGTAGCTCAGTACAACACCTTAGCTGAAAATAAGTATAGGACATGTTTTTGAATTACGTTTTTGAATTTCATGATCCCGTCCTCCAGCCAATGATGGAACAGTTTCTGATTGGATGAAGAGGTTCAAAGTGGACGTCTCTTTTTTTATAGATTTTATATTTCAAGTTTTAGCAGTGGAAAGTTAATAGATGTTGAAAATGCAGGAGGTCCATCTTGCAACGTATTTTTTGACATTTGTATCTCAATAAAGTTGGGTACAATGAATGCTTATATTTTCCTGGCAAGTGAGATAGCAAGCAGTCATCACTGGGAGATTTCAGATTCATACGTAGCTTGATCGCAGACGACCGTAAACATATTTTTAAATAATCTTTAAAGACCAAAGGCTGGCTAATTGCACTATGAGAAGATGCTCTATACCTGAGCAAATCAGCATCAAACACCCATTGTATCAAATGGCACTTTCTCAGCCAGTGATTAGGTTGGATTTCATCAGGAACTTTAATTTATTTTTGATTTTCTTATTGTTTGGTCCAAATGTGAATAAAATGGCTAAATTTGAAGGTCAGAATGGATGGTCAGTGCAGCATTTGAGCATGTGGGCTATCAAGGAGACCAAACAAAATTGAAGTTAATGGAAATTGGGGGTAATCGTTCCTCTGGTTGAAGTCATACCTAGCATACTGGAAGATGGTTGTAGTTGGAGACTAATCTTCTCAGCCCCAGGACATCATTACAAGAGTTTTTCAGGGTAATTTGTTAGGCCAACTATTTTGAGCTACTTCACCAATTGCCTTCCTCCAAATGGTCATAAACGGGGCTGTTTTCTAATGACAGTGAAGTGTTCAGTGCTATTCACACAACAGACATTGAAACATTGAATAACCACATACAGCAAGACCTGGACAACATGCAGGCTTGGGCTAATAAGTGTTAAACAATGTTTGCAGTGCACAAGTGACCATTTCCAACAAGAGAGTATCTAACCATTTTTTTTAATCGATATTTAATGACATCACTTGCTGCATCACCCATCATGAACATCCTGTGAGTCTAACATTGACCACAAATTGAGCTGCATTGGCAATATGAATACTATGGCTATAACAGCAGGTCTGAGAAATGAAAGTTCTGCAGTAACTCACCTTCTGGCTTCCCAAAGTCTGTCACAAATTAGGAGTACGATGGAATATTGTCGGCTTGCCTGAATGATTGCAACATTCAGGAAGCTGAATGTCTTTTGGAAAAGCTGGTGCACAGTAGCGGCATTAACATCTACAAGATACACTTTGGCAACTCACCAAAGTTCCTTTGACAGTACCTTCCAAACCCCAAAGTCGACCACCTCCAAAAAGCCAAACTTCATTCATATACAACCAACTATAATTTTGATATGACATGTCACTCATGACATCTGTTTATTTTCACATCCACAAAAGATTCCTTAATTGACTAGTGACATAGTCTGTACAGATTTCAGTGTAAATAAAGGTTTTGGGTCAACAGAATGATTGTACGTGTCAATATGTACTATTACATGCTTTCTAATAATTGTTGGTGACGTGGTTAATAAAACAATGACAAAATGCATTAAAAGTACAATTTGATGTTATTTCTCTGACAGGAATTGTTCCCTCATTCAGCCAAACTATAATCTAGAGTCATTTTATACACACAGCTTTCAATTTAATCAGGAAAACATCATAAATCAGGACTGTAATGTTTGAACACAAATAACAAACATTACAATTAATCTGCAACAATGTACTTATGATGGGAGGCAACTTTAATTTTCCGAATGATTGTTACACTGCTAGATGCTTCATCTAGATATCCAGCCCTTCACCCTTTAACAAAACAGTACTCTTCTTTTATAACTTTTTTTCACAAGAAAAGGAATGTTAAAATTCTCTCATAAAATTGATTTGTGGTAATGCTTGAATGAATTGGACTACACTCAGAAAAAGATAAGAACTGCAGTGAAAGAATAATCCATCACAAGCCAACATCTCCCTGTTTATGTAGCATCTGCTACATCGCTTTTACACCACATTAACAGCTATTGTAAATGCTGAATGTCTTATTTTATTGTAAACAACATCCAATGATAATCGTTCAGGTTTAATATTGCTCATCAGGAATGAGATTTTATTTCCTAGGAATGTAAGTAACATATCATGTGCTCCAAAGCACTGCAGTAGTGCTTTCAAATGTTTATAGCCTGCAGGTCAGAATTATCCCTATTGTCCACAACTATCTTGTCAATTTAATTTACGTTAAGTACAGGTGAATTCTTTGCTGTAATTTGATAATTATTCTCTGCTAATAAATTAAGCCATTGAATGAAAAATCTCAACTCCAGAAAATAAAAAAAAATAGATATGGCAAATTTAGTCAGAAGTCACACGACACCAGGTTATAGTCCAGCAGATTCATTTGATATCATAAGCTTTCAGAGCGCTGCTCCTTTGTCAGGTGACTTCTGACTTTGCCCATCCCAGTCCAACACCTGCACCTCCACATCATGGCAAACTTAACCACCACAATATTAAATCAGTGCATGTTGTAAATTGTTTAAAAGTAAAAGTAACAATAGAAATGTTGTGTAACGCTTAACTGGGAGCAAATTTATTCCTTTCTTTTATGACAAATTGACCTGTTAACACACCAGAAACGGAGATGTAGAACTGTCCGTTGAGTAGTCCAGCTGAAATCTTTAGAGGCACTACTCCAGGTACTCCAAAAAAAATCATAGAGCATATGACGTAAGAGTGGGAGTAACCCATTCTGCCCTTCTGCTCAGCCTGTTGATAGCTTTGAACTTCAAGGCATTTTTTGTTGTGAAACCGGTAGAGCGTGTTGAGTATCTGTGTCATCCCCCAGGATCACCTCATTCCTCCTCTTTTACTTATTTAACCCAGTTTGTACCTGCAGAGCTACTGGCACATTCCCATCCCCCGATCTTTAAAATGACCATTGGCCATAAGAATGGCTCTGTTCCTTAACACACCCACTAGATGAGCAGTGGACTCATTTCATCCACATCCCAGTTAATTAAATGAGTGAGCATTAATCCTCTGAAAATGTATGGATCTTAAGACTAGAACCCATAATTCAGATGGACCACCTAATTAATGTTCTAAACTCTACCACCTATGTACTCTGCCCTTAATTTGATTGATTGGCTTTTACTTGATGTGAGTAATTATTGTGTGGTCTTGCACTAGTTTGCTTATTCTTTCTTATTTTTCTCTTTTACCAGAAATGTACTACCATCATCCATTGTTTATCTTTGTCTGTCACCCCAGAGATACTTCAATGTGTATTACTTGTTAAGTATTCTATTGAGTGTTCTTTTCATTCTCAGTATTGATATTCATTCTTGGGACGTGGATGTGGTAGCAAGCCAACTCTCAGGTGACTGCACGGATGGCTCACACAGATACGAGCTTGCATTTGTCAGCAGACATTGTCACTTTGGAATCACTGGGAACAGAAGCTGAAGCAGCATTTCCAACTGGCCCTCCAGTTTCTATCTGCATTTGTTCCCAAGACACAGTCAATGATTCTTCTTGCAGAGCTTCTCTAAACACACCAAGGATCAGCATAAATTAATGGCCCAAATCTTCAACTCTCCGGACAGTCAGTGACCGGAGGTATGACCAGAAATGTGCATTGGGACCTTGCGGCGGTCCCTACATGCTTACCCCTGTGGGAATTGCCCAGGGATGTCCTGATGGGTGACTGTCCTTTAACCTGAGTCCTCACTGGATTAGAATTGGAAACATGGAACTGTTCTAAGGCCTTACCTTGATCGTAACCACAAAATATTAGACTGAAAATATCTTCGTCTAACCCAACAACTGACTCCCAATCACACTCACTGTGCTCTCTTACAGTATCTCGAACTCTGACCAACTATCTGACCACTGACTATCCTCTAAACACTGACTACCATATTGATCCTCCACTACCACTTTAGCTACCCAATTATCCTTCAAACAGAACTACCACTTTTCCTAACTACCATTTCACTCGACCTACTATCACATACATATTTACTGTCTGAACAACACATTGAATTACTTAGCCCAATCCTCTACCCATCCTACACTCTATCCATTTCCACATTCAATTTACTGACCTGTTCAACCATTCACTAACATTCACATTGGCCCTTTAAACTTCCCTTGTGGCAGCAAGTGTCATTAAAAGTTTGGGGGGAGGGGGTGCGGTTGTGGGGGGGCACTAGTGGTACTGATGGGGTGTGTGTGTGTGTGTGTGTGTGTGAGTGAGAGAGAGAGAGAGGGAGTGTGTCTGTGTGTGTGTGTGGGGTAGAGAGAGAGTGTGTGTGTGTGGGAGAGAGAGAGTGTGTGTGTGTGTGTGGCAGAGAGAGAGAGTGTGTGTGTGTGTGTGCGTGTGTGTGCGTGTGTGTGTTGCAATGGACCTCAAAGCATTTTGTGATCCATTTTTCTTTGAAGCCCTGGCAATTAATACAGAACCACATCCAGGCAGGGAAAATTTCAAACAGACTGGAAATCCAATAATGATTGTTCCTTAGAAGATCAATGACTCCTTGATTATTCAACACATGTTCATTGTTTCATTCATTCACAGGACATGGGCATCACTGACTAGATTAGCATTTATTGCCCACCTCTAATTGCCCTCGAGAAGGTGGTATTGAGCTGCTCCTTGCACCACTGTAGGTAATTGAACCCAGAGTGCTGTTAGGAACAGAATTCCAGGATCTAGAGCCAGAAATAATGAAAGAACTGTGATATATTTCCAAGGCAGGATGATGTGTGACTCAGAGGGGACCTTTCAGCTTCTGCCTTTCTATATCGTAGTGGCCATGGTTTAGGAAGGTGTTGCCCAAGGAGCCATGTTATATTCCTGGACTACAACTTATACAGGATGCACACTGCTGTAGGTCAATGATGGAGGGAATGAACATTTAAGTGGTTAGATGGAGTGCTAATCAAGCAGGTTCCTTTGTTCTGAATGTTATTGAGCATCTTGAGTGGTGTTAGGGCTGTGTTCATCCACACAAATGGAAAGTATTCCATCGTACTCTTGACTTGTGTTTTATAAAGGCTTTGGAAGTCAGGAAGGTAAGCTAACTGCAACAGAGTTCGCAATCTCTGACTCTCTCTTGTAGCCACAGCGTGTAGTTAGCCCAGTTCAATTTGTAGCCAATGGTGACCTGCAGGATGTTGACAGTACGGGAGTCAGCAATTGTGAGTTAAAGTTATGATGATCAGATTCTTTCTTGTTGGAGATGGTCATTCACTGGCACTTGAGTGGCATGAATGTTATTTGCCACATATCACCCCAAGCTTGAATGTTAGCTAGATCTTGCTGCATATGGACATAAAGTGTTTCAGTGTCTGAGAAATCTGCAGTGATACTGAACATGGTGTACTCATCAGCAAATTACTTTTTTCAATGTTATGATGGACAGAAGGTGATTAATAAAATAGTTGTGATTCAAATTTTCTTTTGATTGTCATGTATTTTAATTGATATGTATTACGTTTTCATGCAAAATAACGCTGTATACCAATATTATCATCTTGTAACAACACTGTTCCCATATCTCCATTACTGGCAGCAACAGCTATTGTGAAAGCTTTTCATTTTTAAATTTAGAGCAGTCAAAGCCGGTGTATTTATTAATACTGCCTTCAGACTCCCCAAGGCAGTCTGGCAAGACTCTGTCTAGTTAAGTGTTGGTATTTTCTCCAAAATGTTCAGTAATGGAGTAGTTACCAAGCCAAAATTTGAGACAAACATCCTATAAAACCCACATGTCCTGATGAATTTCCCATTTAGTTTCAGGAACAGGAAAGCCCATAATTGCTCAAACTTTAGCGTCTTCGAGCAACATTCAACCTTACCCCTCAAAATATTCTCAAAAGGTGACTTTGGCCTCTTCATTCACTCTTCACCTAACCCATCACCAAATCAGCTTCTTGAAGTCTTCCAAATATGTGTTCCATGTGTTACTTCCAAGTTTTTCTGTAGACGAATAGATCAATGATACACGCAGCACAGTTGTGAAATGTGGCAACTAACTCACTTTGTGAATGTTTGAAAGGTAGCTGGTGAATTCTGCATTCCAAGTGACATAACCTTATATTGGTACAGGCAGAATTACAGTCATGTCTATGCAGGGGTACCACGATGTAGGAAAACTGAATATTTTACTTTTTTGAAAAAAATATGGAGAATGGAAAATCTCGGTTGTACTAAAATGGAGTCAAGAGCGTTAAGTGATTTATCAGAGATAGTAGGAACTGCAGATGCTGGAGAATCTGAGATAACAAGGTGTAGAGCTGGATGAACACAGCAGGCCAAGCAGCATCGGAGGAGCAGAAA
>JAHRHZ010000111.1:32746841-32901180 GCA_024137785.1 Ginglymostoma cirratum
ATGTCTTCTTGGGGCCTGGGATTGGGGTGAGGGAGGAGGTGTGGGGGCAGGTGTAGCACTTCCTGCGGTTACAAGGAAAGCAAGGCTGCAGGAACAGCAAATCATATTCAGCCTGGGAACCCTGCAGCCCAATGGCATCAATGTGGATTTCACAAGCTTCAAAATCTCCCCTCCCCCAACCGCATCCCAAAACCAGCCCAGCTCATCTCCACCTCCCTAACCTGTTTTTCCTCTCACCTCAAGCCACACCCCCATCTCCTATCTACTAACATCATCCCGCCCCCTTGACCTGTCCGTCCTCCCTGGACTGACCTAGCTCCTCCCTACCCCCCTACCTACACTCACCTTTACTGGCTCCATCCCCGCCTCTTCGACTTGTCTGCCTCCTCTCCACCTATCCTCTCCTCTATCCATCCTCTATCCGCCTCCTCCTCTCTCCCTATTTATTTCAGAACCCTCTTCCCCTCCCCCATTTCTGATGAAGGGTTTAGGCCCGAAACGTCAAGTTTTCCTGCTCCTATGATGCTGCTTGACCTGCTGTGTTCATCCAGCCCCATGCTTGTTATCTCGGATTCTCCAGCATCTGCAGTACCTTTTATCTCTGGTGAAATAAAATGTTGTTTTCTTTAATGCTGTCTTTTACAGTATTGTTTTCAAAGAAAAAAATCTGGGAATTGGGCAGGAAAAATCCATGATGTTGATCAGATGTTGAAAAGATATTGATACCCTATTTTGACTTTGGGTATATATCCCTCACAATCCACTCAAACACTGCTAATTAGTTCATCAAATGTAGAAAATACGAACAATACAGTTGGTTTCATTGCTGCCTGGATCTTCACAACAAGTTAGCGTGTAAGGTATCTCAGAGTCATAGAGGTGTACAGCATGGAAACAGACCTTTTGGTCCATCTCATCCATGTTAACCAGATATCCTAAATTAATCTGATCCCATTTCCCAGCATATGGCCCATATCCCTCTAAATCCTTTCTATTCATATATGTTGTAATTGTACCAGCCTCCATCACTTCCTCTGGCAGCTCATTCCATACATGCACAACCCTCTGCATGAAAAAGTTGCCCTCAGGTCCCTTTTAAATCTTTTCCCTCTCATCATAAACATATGCCCTCTAGTTTTGGGCTCTCCTATCCTGAGAAAAGGACTTTGGCTATTCACTCTATCCATGCCCTTCATGACTTTTTGAACATCTATAAAGTCACACCTCAGCCTCCGACACTCCAGGGAAAATAGCACCAGCCTATTGTAGAGTTCAGCCACATCTCCTTATAATTCTGGTGAAAGTAAGACTTTAACCTGTGTCCTTCTTGTTGTTAAATGACCTGCCATTAGAGTTTAATGGAGAATTTTTTAAATTACCCAGCAGTAAACAGGAGAGACAACAATTTGATGAACTACTGACCATATCTCTTCCATTGGTGTCTGAGAAAGTTTCTGTTGTATCAGATAAGGGTTCTGAACTGGTCAATATTGGAGATTTTATTGATCTCTACCCAATGTGGCTCGATGAGTAATAGAACTATCAACAATGTGCCCAATACATTCATAGGGGAAATATGAGGCCTAGTTGACTCAAGTATTGTAGAACCTATTTATGTCAGTGGACATTTCATAAATTTTAAGCTTGATACAGGGGTGGGTGTCACAGATTTATCAGATTGAGTATCATGGAAGAAACAAAAATTACAGCCTACAGAAATGCAATTACATGATTAAGGTAGTATAAACTATCAAGATTATACTAAATGTATACATTCTGCAACACCAAAAGTATAACAGAGTTAAGATGTATACATGATTTACAATCAACACATCTCACATGTTCAACTTGTTCCAAGAGATAGTGAACAATTTAAGAAAAAACAAATCTATTCCAAGAGAAGTCAGTCAGTAAATAATTGATCCAGGAACAAATAATATTGTGCAACTGGTCAAGGGGCAAATAGCAGATTTCATTGAGTTTTCCATACTCATGACAGATCCCAGAAAAAGAAAAAAAAAAACTCTATTCAGACCATTTTTGCTAGCAAAAGAGAATTGTTTCTGACTATCAGAACAAAGGAAATCCATAACTATACAGTAGTGGTGGGAATGTTTCTATTTCCAATCCTCATTGCAAAATTTCATATGACAGAAATCAGCAGTTTATACACAGAATGTAATACTGGCAGCAAAAATGAGTAGTAACACCCACTTGAGCCTATTGATGACTTTTAAACAAGTCATTCAGGTAGCAAAACTCTGCAGAACAAATTTTTACGCAGATTTGACCTTCATACCAATGATGAGGTGACACAAAGTTGAGAGGGACATTTCAGTTCTTTGTCTTCCAAAGCAGAAAAAGCAATGCCAGTAACAAAGATAATGCTCAGTAACTAGAAATTCTTTGGTAACATGACCTAGAATGGGAAAATATATGTGTCCCTCTCAAATATAAGAACCTTGGAGGAAGAATGAAATAATGTTTCTTTAAGAAGTGAATCACTTGATACTGATGAGTGTTCTTCCAATGCTCATGGGCTTATTCAGGTTTGGTTGAGCTGTTACAGAATGTACAGCTTCGGATTAAGAACCTCCCCATAGGATTATAGCTAATGTAGAGTTTCTATGTTCTTATTTCTGACTGGAGCCTACTAACCACTATCTTTGATCACACAGCGTATCCAAGCAGTTCTTCTCAGATTTGGTTAAAGGTAGTTAAGAGGCAACAGCAATTTGTTTAAATATGAATATTTATTGAGTAATAATAAACGAGTAAGTAAACAAAAAAGAATGAAAAAGAGAGGAAAACAACAACGAGCCTCACGCCCTTCACCCTGTCAGGGACCCCTCAATTGATGGCTGGTCTGGAGGCTGAGGTTATTCTTGGTACCATTCACATCCTTGGTTTGAGGTGAAGTCTGATGACTTGGAACAAAACTCTTTTACAGTGTAACAAACAGCCAAGCACAGAAAAGCAACTTTGATTATGCCATCTCTGGGCATGTTCAGGAATGTTCACAGGACTTATTGAAGGTCATGTAGCTGTTGAATATCATCAACAAGTTTGGTGCTTCAGCCCATCCTATACAATCCACCCGATGATGATATTTGACAGTGCGTGTTATAATTGCAGATGCAGATGCAAATCAGTGCCAGCTGCACGAGAATGCATAATATGAGTATGTAACCTACATTAGGAGATTAAAACTAAAATTAAAAAAACTAGCACCAATACGAACAATATAACAATAGGGTGTATCATCAAATTAATGGTCACAGTGGCCTTTGGGAACCAACCCTTAAATATATATCCCACCCCTGAGGTACGATGGAACTTAAACAGCAGCAATTCATACCATGTGACCATCTGCCCCAGATGGGCTCAAAATTCAGACGAGACCACAGAGGATTAGTGTTTTCATGCTTACGCTAATGGCAGTAATATCATTAATTACAATTGCTGTGCAACCACGTCACATATGTACACAGAACTTAATCTATTCTGGCTAACGTCCTGGGGGTTGAGGATCCCGTTCCTGCTGAGAGCCCTCAAAACCTGCAAGAGGGAGACAGAGAGAGAGAGAGAGAGAAAAAATAAAACGTGTACCGGACTAGCTGGCTATTAGTTGATTTCACATTTTTTCAATTAATCTATTCACATAATTTGCTCTAGAAGTCAGCATGTTCCAGATCCAAGTTCCTTAATTTGAGAGTTCTTTTTTAAATCTTCCAGTTTCCTATCCACAGATCGCTTCACCCAATAACAGGAAAACAACATCATACATGCGCTCAGAATTTCTCCAGCTGTCTTCATCTGTGTCCGTCCTGAGGATACTTCTCCAATATATTTCCCTCCTTGGCAATTGTATGAATGATTGTATCATTGAGTGGTAACCACCTCCAAATGCAGGGACCCCCCTTTTGAACTAGAAAATACATGGTATCAAACAACGCAGCTCTAACGTTCATCAGGCTTTACCTTCAACTTATGCTTTCTGCCTTTTATTTTTCCCCAGGGTTCCATTACCACAGGCTCCTACACCACTGAGTCTTAGCTCAGCCTTCTTTCACATACACTAACTGTCCTAACATTACAATTCCTCCTACTGGTTTAGTCATACTAACACTCAAGATGGGGTATTTGTGTCATCCAATGGGCTGTTTCACTCAGTCTGCTATTATTCCTCCCAGAGTCCACATTCTTTCATTGCTGCAACATTCTGACATAAAAGCTAATCGCGCTTTTTATTTTGATTGTACTTCCTTTTACATCCCTTTTACTAATACTACTTGCATTGTTTTAAAGTCAGTTTCTGTACGGATTTTAGTGTCAGTGTCATTTAAATGATGTTTTTGTGCTCTTCCAAGCCAAACTAATCCTGCAATCAAGTGGGTATATGTTGAGACCTGTTCTTCACTGCATGTTTTTGTACCGTCTCATGTTTGTCAGCTCGAAGGTAACATATCAGGCATTCTTGACTCCAACGTAATCTTATCAAATGATCTGACGTTTTACTTATCTCTCCACGTGTGGTCTCGATACCTCAGGTTGTGGCTTGATCACCAATGCAGTTTTTGTCAAAAGGAAAGACAAGGATGCAAACATCACCAAGAGAAATCCATCAGGTTGGTGCTCTCATCTAAACTTCCTTTGCACTAACATGCACTTTTTTAAAAATTCGCTGGCTAGGCCAGCATTTATTGACCATCGGGCACTTCTGAGTGAATCACATTGCTGCAGGTCTGGAGTCACATGTAGGCCAGACCAGGTAAGGATGGCAGTTTCTTTTCCTAAAGTACATTAGTGAACCAGATTGGTTTTTCCCGACAATCAAAATGGATTCATCATCATCACTAGATTCTTAATTCCAGATATATTTTACTGAATTCAAATTCCACCATCTGCCGTAGCAGGATTCAAACCTAAGTGCCCAGAAGATTACCTGGGTCTCTGAATTAACAGTCCAGTGATAATACCACTAGGCCATTGCCTCCCCTAACCTCAATTGCCATTTCAATACATTACACTAATCTTTTTACATTTTCTGCCGCCAGTATCCACCCTCAATTATTTCGTCTCATTTTGCAACTTAATTATTACCACCATATCTAATTCCAGAGATCTGTAGAGATTTGTAATCCATAGAATATAATCTTATTTTAAAACAGAAGTCAAACTTACATAACATACTTTGTTTGTTCTTTTTCTAAGATGACCACTTTTGTTTAAAAGTTACTTGATGACTCATTCTCAATTTGATATATCTCTATGTAAATGTGTCCAAATTCAATATTCTGTTTACTCTCTCAAAGTCACGAACCATGTTTGTATGCATTAAAATGATTGAGACTGTGTGCATACACTTTACCATTTCCCAGAATCCTTTTAAATGTTCAGGTAACTATTCCATTTAAATGTTTTAGAATACCAGGGCATGAGAGTCTTAATATAGTTTTTGTCATGATATGCTTAAGGGTACCCAGGATCTGAGGTTTCAAGATTCCTGACATTCACTACAATTGGTATTTCCACAGTACTTCCCCAATACTGAAATGTGTTATGGATGAACGGCTTGATAGGTTGAGGATGCCTCATCCATCACTGTGTGGTGACGTTTAAATTCTGCAAACAGATTCAGCCTTCAGTGTCTCCAGTTTCTAAAAAAAAACAAGCTCCATCCATTCAATGTCAAGTAGAATGGATTAATTAAAATCAATCTACTACCGATTCAAAAAAAAAAAGAGTGGGGCGTAAACTCTTGCATGTAATAATGTCATCCGTCTCTCCTCCTCCTTTAAGGAAGGAAAAGCCCACCCCTTTGTTAAATTTACATTTCCGAAACTGCTTGCCCACGGAGTTGCATTTTCAACATTCCAGTGTCCCTATCGCTTGGATATTAGCAACGAGTCAATCTTATCATTCAGAATTAAAGATTCACTCATGTTAAAACATTATTTGGAAGTTTGCTATGGCCAGAGAATGAAATTCCAAATATGGTAATTTCTGGAATTAAAATTTACGCAAGTCCAAACGCATCATGGAGCCAATTCCAAAAGGTAAATTTTCAAACATTAGGAACCAAATTTTTGAAGCAATATTTTGCAGATTTTTTGCTTTACACAAGCACTGACAGTTTCTTAAAAAGGACGTTGCATTAATCATGCATGCTCCACACAGGCACACAACATACTGTTAAAATCACCATCTCTTCCCAAAATGCAAACTAACTTCTAAGTACCTGGCTGACCTATCTCCTCCCTACCCCCCTACCTACACTCACCTTTACTGGCTCCATCCCCGCCTCTTCAACTTGTCTGCCTCCTCTCCACCTATTCTCTCCTCTATCCATCCTCTATCCGCCTCCCCCTCTCTCCCTATTTATTTCAGAACCCTCTTCCCCTCCCCCATTTCTGATGAAGGGTTTAGGCCCGAAACGTCAAGTTTTCCTGCTCCTATGATGCTGCTTGACCTGCTGTGTTCATCCAGCCCCATGCTTGTTATCTCGGATTCTCCAGCATCTGCAGTACCTTTTATCGCTAACTTCTAAGTATCCCCAGATCTCGAGCTCCAGGGAACAAAAACACACACATTGTGCAAGACAACATTAAGCAACCAACAAAATAAGCTGCATTCAAACAAGACGACAAAAAGTTAACACTTCTACAAGGTACAGTGCAGAAACCTGACCTCCAGGTCTTCTTTTTCAAGTTATAACTGCCCTACATCCTTTCGGGGGTCCTAATTGTGCTAACATATTAGCTACAGACCCAAATTCAAAGTGTGCCACATTCCACCCTGGAATACAAAAGGTCTCCGGAAGCATCAGGTTGCTTTTCTCTTCTCTTACCCATTTTTGCAAATCCCATCCTGTTGCCAAAAACGTCTTGGATCACAAAGTGTATCCAAGTGCTGGTCTGGCGGCCGAGGTTGTTCCTGGCACCATTTGTGACCCCAGTCCGAGGTGAAGTGCAGTGACTCTCTCTCTCTCAGAGATAGCTAGAACTGCCGATGCTGGAGAGATAACACGGTGTGGACCTGGAGTAACACAGCAGGCCAGGCAGCATCAGAGGTGTAGGAGAGTCAATGTTTCGGGTCAGGATACTTTATCTCCGCCGGGGACAGGGAAGGGAGCTGGGAAATAAATAGAGGGAGGAAGAATGGGGCCAGGGGAAGGTAGGTGGGATGGTGATAGATGGATGCAGGATGGGAGCAGTGGGGATTGGTCAGTGGAATGGGTGGGGCGGAAGGGCATGCAGCTGTCGAATATCATCAACAATTTTAGCCCTTCAGCCCATCCTACGCAACTGCCCAGTGCCAAATAAGACCATTGTCCACTGATTCAGGGCATGATCAAAAAGAAGAAAATTACTTGCTCAGGAATTGAGGATACTGCAAAGCAGAAAGCTTTTGTTTTCATTGAGCAAGTTATTCTATAATGGAAATTCATAAGATCAAAAGGCTCTAACATGTGGTTATGAGCTAACTACTTGATTCAGTAAAATAAATATCCTCTATAAAATATAATCAAGAGAGAAAGCGTTCTCCAGACATAGTAAAGGGACAACCACCTGAGATAGAAGATGATAGACTGAAGATTATATCAGAGAAAGTGGGCAAAAATGTAGCTAATCAGATTAGTTTACAGAAAAGTACAGATCAGTGACCAGTATTGTCCCACAGAAGTCCAGGTTCAGGCTTTAATTATCTAACAGTTTATTCATGATTTATTGATAGAAATAGAAACCTACATAT
Organism: Ginglymostoma cirratum; assembly: GCA_024137785.1. NCBI lineage: Eukaryota > Metazoa > Chordata > Chondrichthyes > Orectolobiformes > Ginglymostomatidae > Ginglymostoma > Ginglymostoma cirratum. The sequence continues at coordinate 32,754,597 of JAHRHZ010000111.1, forward strand.
CCAAATTTGCTAATAACACAAAAAGACGGTGTTGTAAGTAGTGTGTTCAAAGCATAAACAGAGAAAAAAACAATGAGAATAATTTTTACAGTCCATTCAAGCTGCCACAGGGAGTTGGGAGGTGGGGGTGGGGGATGCGGTGCAGGGGCTAGAATGTAAAAGCCCTAGAAACTGGTTTCATGTTGGGATCTTATCATAATGGCCCCTCAACCAGAGTACCTTAGGTTGGAAACAAAACAGAAATTGCTGGAAAAGCTCAACAAATCTGGCAGCATCTGTGGACAGAAATCACAGCTAACATTTCAGATTGAGTGACTCTTCCTCAGTACCCTAGGGTGAGATTGAAGGAGAGTGGCAAATCCTCCTTTTATCTCTTGATAAGTAAGTAAGAAGTGGATAGGGTGGAACTGGTTTAACCCTGAAGCCTTGATTTCCCAGTCTTGGAACTTATTTCTTGATAATAGCAGGAACTCACCAGGACTACAAAGTAGAACACAATTGGAGAGATTCTTCAGTGAAACTGACAGATGGAGAAGGCTTTGATCAATTACACTGATAGGCTGCCGTTCAAGGCATTTCATCTTGCAAAGAGTGATTGTACAGCTTGGCAACTGATTGGCAACTTCTTGGAAGGTGTCTCACTTGTCTCATACTTAATTCACCTTCTGCTGCACTCCCCTACTGTGAGCCTTCTGTGCAGCATGGGAGCAGATAATGCGACTACAACTCCCACCTCTGTTAAGAACTGAGACCAGAGGTCACACCACCAACATCAGCAGTACTGGAGACAGGAACAGCACAACCAGCACCATCACATGTTTTCTCTTCAGCACACGGTCCTCCATTTGTACAAAGGAGAGGGATAATAAGAACGAGCTGGATCTCCAGTTCAGGCTCAATTGGCAAAGGGTCAGCTCTCTCAATGCGTCCGAGATTACAATGAGATATAATTGAAAATCGTTGTAAGACAATGCAATTCCATAATACAAAGGATGAATACTAAGCAGTAACCTCCTTCCCAACATGCTCCCATGTTGGAAATGTTGAAGAGCTTTGTTTTGTTTTGCAATTTCCACTGGGCTTCTCATTTTCAGTGGTTATTTCTCTGTTTCCAAATTTTTAAACCCTATATATCAGATGTTGGTGTGTTCAGTGGGCTCTTATGTTGGCTCCTCCTGGCAAAAAATAAGTTTGGTCCCGATACACCATTACAGCTGACCCTTGATCTATCCTCTGGAACCTTCCACCACAACCAGGAATCCCCAAACACACCCAACACCACCTCCAGCCAGTGACGTTCACACTCTATGAACAAATTAATAAAAAGCTGATACCCCCCAACCACGCCCCCGGTCCACAAGACCACCCCTCCGAGTGGGACAGTCCTAACAACTTCCAACTGACCCTAGAACATCAACACTCTCCTCCCATTTTCCCAAAGCCCTCAACCCACTTACCTGCCACTCAACCCCACCCACCAGCATCTTAATACGTAACCCACATAATGCCTTTCTCCTTCAACCACCTGACACTCTAGTCCTAACTAACCTTCCACCTACACCATTAAGTACTGCCATCCTGCATCTCATTCACCATGTGCCATCCTACTTCCTCATCCAACTGCCAGATAACTCCCTCATGCAGACAGCACCCTACACCCCACCCACAAGCCAGTGTGCCCCCCCCCCCGAAATTGCCATCATACCCTCACCTACTTGATACCCTATGACCTTCTCTAACTGGCCACCCTACACCCTCAGCCATTTGGCACCATATCCCCTCACTGCCCTACTCCCCGTCCTAATTTCCTTACACACTTACCTTCTGTTGGCAACTGTCACAAAGGCTTCAGGGTCTTTAAATTTTGGAATACTTTATCTAATGTGGAGGAAGAAAGGGAGATGGTTTCAACGCTTATACACTAACATTTGCCTTGGACTAGACTGCTTCAGCTTGAAAGGCTCCTGACTTAGAGATTGACATGGAGAACTCCTCCATAGGTAAGTGCATTTTTTATCTGACTGGAGTGGGATATGGGGTTTCCGACATTGATCAGAAGATCTGGACCAGGGTCTAAATTTAGCTCCAGAGGTGGCACTGCATGTTTCCCTTCCAATAAAATCATCTTAAAGAATCTCCACTGAATGATACTATCCTGCCTTAATTGTTTCTCCAAGTAATAAAATGGCCAAAGTTCCCCATTAACTCCACATGTAGGTTAAAAAGCCTGCAGATTCTCAGCTCATTATATTTCCATCAAGAAAAACATAAATATGTTAAAAGGAGATGACAACATGAGGTCAACTTGCTGCACTGCAGGCACATAAACACTGAAGAAACCATCATTTCAGTGTCTCTCTGCTGTGACTGCATTGCCTTAGGGCCATTCACTCCACAGAAAATATTTAATAACATTATGAAATACTCCCATGTTATGGGCACCCAGTGTCATGACAAATGTTCCATCTTATTTCACACTCATTGTTCAGAAATGCTTTTTACATATGTACACATTCCAAATGGCAAAACTTAAAGAGTAAAGCTTCTTTTACAAGAAAGAGTCTATGCTTTCAGAAAATTCCCAAATATCTAACCCATAGCATCCCTACCATGTGGAGACAGGCCATTTGGCCCAACAAATCCACACTGACTCTCCAAAAAGCAACCCATCCACAGACTCACTCTCCCAACACTGTATTTCCCATGGCCAATCCACTTAACTTACACATCCCTGGACACAGACAATTTAGCATAGCTAATCCAGCTAACCTGCACATCTTTGGACTGTGGGGAGGAAACTGGAGCACTGGGCAGAAACACATGCAGACACAAGGAGAACATGCAGACTCCACATAGACAGTCACCTGAGGCTGGAATTGAATCCAGATGCCTGGTACTTTAAGGAAGCAGTGCCAACCACTGAGTCACTATGCCACATTAAATTAACTGACTCCTCTTTCCTGTGTGAAGCAGTCATAATTCTTATTATCTAAAGATTCAGCAAAATATGAACTATTTTCAAATTATCAGTAATACAGTCTCAAACATCTGCCAAATCCAGATAGATCAACTAACCAGAGAGGATATTTTAAAGATTAATACTTGATTAAATATAACGTAGTAAAAATAACTCGGGTGAACACACACACTAATATTCCCTGATGGCCGTGCAGACTTTCATTTTGATAAAAATCAATACTGCATAGTTACTTCATTTGAAGATTACTGCAATTAATTATTTTGCTCAAAGTTTTATTGCAAGAAATGTGAGCATGAAATCTAAATTAAGTTTTGTGCATATGTTAGCAAAGCGTTAATTTCCAAAAGACCTGAAGCTATGATACTTCTTTCTAAATATGATCCTACAGATGACGTATTTTTGTGTGGGTTGTAGATGTTGCAAGTAGTGACAGTCTGTAAAAACTCCTTTGTCTTTTTCATGGTGAAAATTGGGTAATTCGTTCTAATTCAATTCTTTTGTTTATGTGTAATTATGAAGTTCTGAAGGCATCTGTTCTGGGTTCCCTGTTGTGTATGTTGATCAGAAATAATACGGAAACTACTTTTATGACATTTACTGTTGACACCAACAAGTTATGGCCAAATTAAATTAAAATGATTGCACAAGTAATAACAAACAAGGAGCTCAGTTTACTTATCTCCCCATTTTTAATTCCATTTGATTGCAACAAAGACATAAAAACAGCAAATAGGGACAGAAGTAGGCCATTTGGCCTTTCAAGTCCGGCTTTGCCATTCAGTACGAGCATAGCTGATCATCCAGCTTGTAATGAATGGAATGAGGTCAACCAGGTGGATCTCATAGAATACAGGTTCCCTTCTTGGGGCTGTTAACGTGGTCCAATCAGGGAGTCCTGGCTGACAGATATAAACAGGAGTGTCGGGGTTCTGCTCACTCCAGGAGCCAGCTCGGTCAGTGTCATGTACTGTGCACAGGTAAATGGAGGGTGACTTGGTGACAGGATACTGGCCTTCATGGAGTGATCATAGAATCCCAACAGTGTGGAAACAGGCCCTTTGGCCCAACAAGTCCACATTGACCCTCAGAGCATCCCACCCAGACCCATCCCCCATAACCCGCTTAATCTACACATCCCTGAACACTACAGGACAATTTAGCATGGCCATTCCACCTAGTCTGCATATCTTTGGACGGTGGGAGGAAACCGGAGCACCCAGAGGAAACCCATGCAGACACAGGGAGAACATGCAAACTGCACACAGGCAGTCGCTCAAGGGTGGAATTGAACCCGGGTCCTTGTTGCTGTGAGGCAGCAGTGCTAACCACTGTGCCACTGCGCCACCCAAAATTTCATAACTCAGTACCATTATCCCACTTACTGCCCACATTCTTTCATCCAAGTAGCCCAAACAACTATATCTAACACCTCCTTGAAAACATTCAACGTTTTCACCTCAACCATTTTTTATGGCAGCAAATTCCATATGTTCATATAAACAGGGCTTATAAACATTTACAGTCTCTAGTGGGGTAACTTTTAAAATGTGAGTACTGACTGTTAGCAGTACACATTGAAAATTCACATTGCACAATTTTTCAGCTGCTGCATCTGAATGATCAGGACCACTCACTTAAAAAAAAAATTCAAAATGCTCAGCAACATACATGGTCTTAACAATAGCACAAGTTGTAAATTTGCACATGATGAAACAAATTGATGGGTAGAATCTTATTGTTTTGTGCCTAAGTATGTGTCGTGCTGTGTTTGGTGGAGTGATTCTTGCTGTGAGGCTGAACATGTTTTCTCCACGTTTAATATCAAACTCATCATGTCAGTTGCTGTTTGAGCCTTCACAGCGAGGAATGTGCACTATTTCCAAACCACACACCGTTCCCAGAGCAACTTGTCACTCACTGGAGACCCCAAAATTGACTGCATCCCTGGTGCCAGTGTCATATTCAAAAGGCTGTCAAACTGGAGTTGCCCAGTATGTTTCCTCACATTTGCTTTGGACTTGATAGACAGGGGGATATCCTCACCCACTTTTCAGAGTAATCCTGGAGATCCTGCTGGATGGGGTGGAGCAGAGGCAGGTCATCCTCCTCACCCAAGACCAGCAATCGATCCACCAGATCATGCATCCTGGCCCGAGGATATCACTCGGGTTGTAATGGTATCAGCCTTCTGGTAGAATGTCCAGCAGTGTAGGAGAGTCAACCACCTACTCCACAAACATAAGTGCCATCTTCTCTCTCATATCTCACACTCGCTCTATCACTGACACTGGACCCAACTCCCAGCGGAACTTGTGCTCTACCTGTCTCACTAATCCATGTAATATCTTCCCCCGTCACCATCACCTACCCCAAAATGTGACATCAATGCTCTCTGTGTTGTCTACTGACTCACTTGGGAAACCTCCATACCTGCACCGCCAGTAATGGCTGTGACACCCACCTTGACCTTTCTTAATATCTGCTTGTCTCCCATTCCAGCAGCAAAACAGCCCACAATAGAGCAGAAAGAGTCAAAGCAAGTGGTATCCTGCCCATCATTCAGCACTTCATTCCTTATGAACAGAGGATCCTGATTCTGGCTGCCCTAAACAGGGTCTGGTCTGGTATCAAAGGCTGTCCTTGACATGGCGTTCTAGAATCCACTGAGACCAGGCTATTCCACCTTGACTGAACTGAGGTGTGCTGAAACTACGACAAGCTTCCTGGCTTTGTGTCTGTGCTAAATTGCACAGCAAAGTTAGTAGTAGTATAAAGTAGGTATCTCTAACTGAGGGGGAAAGTCACAAAATGGCAAAGCAAGGCAAGGATTTTCTAGCATCCATGTAGACTCACGGTGAGAGAGCTGTATGACAGTGAGTGAAAAACCCAAAAGATGCAGCCTGGTCCAGTCCATGATCTATGTGTTGTCCTTGAATACAAGTGCCTTTGCTGAGACAGAAATAGTAGCTATTGCAACCTCATGTGAAGCATTGAAGTGCAGAAGCAAACCATAAGTGAACCTGAGATGAGCCATGAGCGATCATAGAGGACATCACATGTCAGATGCCAATGTCCATGGATAAGGGTTGCATGTGGTCAGTGCCCATGGAGCACACCTGAGATATTGGTGCCTGATGTCCAACGTGGAGGTCTTTTGCAGCAAGTGGTGAGTTGAGCATGCTAAGAATCTGCTCTGGTTTCCATGTTGAATTTACCTGATGACTAGTTTGGAGATTGCAATCTTTGGCAGGTTGGATTGGTTAAAAAAAACTTCCTCCTTCATGGTTGCCATGAGCAACAATGAGAAAATTTGGAAAATATGGCAAGAATGAAAAAAAAAAATCAAACTTTTCCCTTAATCTTTAAAAGGGACTTCTGAAGCTCATCTTTAGGCAACACCTACTTCATTATATCTCATTGGTAGCCCAACTCGCATTATTTGTGCACCACATCAAATTCTCCTCACTCTCCTCAACAGGCTATACAGTACAAATTCCCTACAACAATATCAGAACAAGTACATGGCAGCTGTAGCTCACCCATTGCTTTTCCAAGCCATCATCAGCGTCTTCACTACCGTTTCCATGAACACTAACTGTCTTGACATTCCATTCATGCAAGTCAGCAATGGAAAACCACCAGCCTCACCACACCACTATGCCTGCTCTCAGACAACTCTCATACCATTTCAGCCCTTCAACTCTTTACTTTTGGACCTCACAGACATCTAGGGCTTGAATGCTTCTGCCTGGTCACTTTGTATGCAGGCACATGTCCACCTGATGCATTTACTTTGACTGCTTGCTTTCTTGGCATTCATTCAATTTGTGCTTATTTAAAGGCTGCTAGCCCCTGTGGCTTGCATTGTTTTTTGCAACATAGGGGCTTCACTGCTAAGTTCCAGGTTCCTAGCCTCTGTGGCTGGTAATGTTTGGTTGTTACGGGGGGGGGGCAGTCAGGTTGCTTGTAATGGTGGGGAGCACTAAATTGTCAAGGGGATGAATACGTTATTCTATAGCACTAGCCTACATTTTTTAAAAAAATTTATTAACAGGATGTAAGCATGGTTGGCTGGGCCATCATTTATTACACGTTCTTAGTCACTGTTAAAAGTTGCAGGCGAGATATTTCGTGAACCATGGCAATCCATTTAGTGTAGGTGCACCCACAATGCTCTTAAATTAGAGAGTGCAATTTCAGGAAGTGGTATTCCAATGTTTCTACTGCTCTTGTCCTTCTAGATGGAAGTTGACGTGGGTTTGGAAGGTGCTGACTCAGAACCTTTGGTGAATTTCTGCTGTACAATTTGTAGATGGTACACACAGCTGTTCCTAGGTGTCGGCGATGGAGGGAATGGATAGTTGTGGATGTTACGTTAACCAAGTGTTATGCTTTATTCTGCAGGGGTTGAGCATCTCGAGTGTTGTTGGATCTGCTGTCATCCAGGCAAGTGGGGAATATCCCATCACATTCCTGACTTGTACCTTGTAGATTATGAAACAGGTTTTGGGGAGGCTGGATGTGTGGTATTCCTAACTTCAGACCTGTTCTTCTAGTTATGGTATGGCTCATCCAGTTCAGCTTTTGGTCAAAAGGAACTGCTAGGATGTTGACAGTAGGGGTTTCAATGGTGATGATGCCATTGAATGTCAAAAGTGATGATTAAACAGCCTCTTATTGGAGATGGTCATTATCTGGCATTTGGGTGATGTGAATATTGTTACTTGCCAGCCCAAGCCTGGATATTATCCAGGTCTTGCTGCACTGGGTCATGAACTGCTCAGTATTGGAGGAGTTGTAAATGGTGTTGAAACATCGTGTAATCAAAAGTAGCAAAGATTCCCATTTCCGGCCTTATGATGGAGGGAAAGTCATTGATGAAGTAGCTGAAGATAGTTGGCCCTGAGACACTACCCTGAGGAACTCCTGCAAAGATGTACTGGAACTGACATGTCTGGCTTCCAAAAACCATAACCATCTTCCTACATGTCAGGTATGACTCCAACCAGCAAAGTGTTTTCCCTCTGATTCGCATTGACACCAGTTTTGCTAGGGCTCCTTAATGCCATACTCTGTCAATGTGGCCTTGATGTCAAGGGTAGTCAATCTCGCCTCAACTTTGGAATTCATTTGTGATATCCATATTTGGACTAAGGCCTAAATGAGATCAGGAGCTGAGTGGTCCTGGTGATTCCCAAACTGAGATGTAATGAGCAGGTTATTGTTAAGTAAGTGATGTTTAATGCATCATTGATGATACCTTCCAACACCTTACTGATGTTTAAGAGCAGTCTGTTGAAGTCAGTTGGATTTGCCCTGTCTTTTGTGTACACGTGTCAAATTTCCATAGTACCGGGCTGTACTGTGACAACTTAGCTAGGGGGCACTGCATGTTCTGGAGCACATGTCTTCAGTGCTATTGCTGGAATGTTATCACAGGCTGTAGCCTTTCCATTATCCAGTGCCTCCACTGGTTTCTTGATATCACGTAGAGTGAATTAAATTAGCTGAAGACTAGCATATCAGATGGTTGGAAGCATTTTAGAATTCAGCAAAGAAGGTCCATGAAATGCTTAAAAGAGGAAAAATAGCATAACAGAGCAAAACTGCAGGAACCTGAGAATGAATTGTAAAAGCTTGCAGAGGTAAGTTAAAATAAAAGTTTAGGGAGGTCAAATATAAAGGACCTTACATTCTGAAATGACAGGATCAATAATTGACAATGAAATGGCAGAACAATTAAGCAACTACCTTAGTTCTGTCTTCACAGAAAGCACACAAACAACTTCTCAAAAATAATAGTGAAGCAACAGTTGATTGAGCAGGAGGAATTGAACTAAATTAGTATGAGAAAAGTGAGAAAATAATAGTGCTACAGAAATTGAGACTGAAAGATAGTAAATTCCCACGGCCTTATAATCTACATTCCAGGATGTTAAAGGAGGTGACTTTGGAAATAATGGATCCATTGGCTGTCAGCTTTCTAAATTATGCAGATTCTAGTCCAGTCTAGGCAGATTGAAGGTTGGCTAATGCAAGCCCACAAATAAACGAGGAGAGAGGGACAAAACAGGGAATTACAGACTAGTTGGTCTAATAAAATTCCGCATACATCTCTGAACAAGATTAAAGCACATGAGATTGGGATTATTATATTGTCATGGACTGAGAATTGACTAGCAGACGGGAAACAGAGAGTAAGATCTTTACTTTAGATGGATCTTTATATTAGATAGAAGTTTGCAGTAGGGTACCACAGAAATGAGTGTTTGGACCCCAACTATTCACAAAAAAAATCAGTAATTTGAATGAGGGAATCAAATTCATTTTTCAAGTTTGATGACAACACAAAACCAGAAGGAATTATGGATTGTAAGGAGAAAGTAAAGATGCTTCATGGTAATTAATTAATGAAGCTTACTTGATTTAAATAAATTGGGAGAGTGGACAAATACAAGGCGGGTACAGTACCACATGAATAGGTGTGAAGATATCTGCTTTGCTGTGAAGAACAGAGTAGCACAGTATAATTTAAATAGTGATACATTGAAAACTGTTGATATAGAAAAGTGAGTGACTTTGTACGCTAAACTCCAAAAGCAAGTATGCAGGTGCCGTTGGCGGTTAGAAAGACAAATAGCCTTCATTACAAGAGAGTTTGAATACAGGAGCAAAGTTGCTTAGCTGTGGCTATACATGGACTCAGTTACCAGTTTTGGCCTCCTCACTTCTGAAAAGATATATTTGCCACAGAACGAGTATAGTGTAATTCATCAGACTGATTCCTATTCAAATGAGGAGAGTTCGACAGACTGGAGGGATAATGTTTTGTTTGGTTGGGGAGTGTGTCAATACAAAGGGTTCCTCTCTTGGTATATGGATTGGACAGAAATGAGGAGAAATTTGCTTACTCAGAGGGCAGTAAACCTGTGGAATTCTTTACCATGTATGGCAACAGAGGCCAAGTTACTAAATAAATTTAGTAACAAAATAGATGGATGTCTAGATCTAAAGGTGTCAAGAGATATGGGGAGTGAGTAGGAGCATGGTATTATCATGGATGATAATGCAATGATCATATTCAATGGTGGAGAAAACTCAATGGGTTGAATACAGTGCTCTTTGTCCTATTTTCTATGTTTCTATTTCACACTGATTCCAACACTGACACTCAAAGACAGCTGTATAGAAACCATTCATCGTAAGTAGACGCGAACAGCCACCATCCCCCATTATGTAACAATTACATCCTACTTTGACCCACTTACGTTGCCAATGGGAGTATTGATCAGGTGATGACCTGACTAAAACCGACTTCAGATAACCAATCTTACTTACTCCATGAACCAGGGAGAAACAAACCATTCTAGAAATGAACAGTGCAGACTGCATGGGTTTTGCCTCCTCTCTCTGTTTTTGACTGTTCATGTCCTCCAGGCAGATACATTTCAAAGAGCTCAGTCCGGCAGCTTTTGTATCCAAGAAATCAGAAATATTGATAATTTGGATCTTTAACCTACTTTCATGCCAAAAATTGAAGGTCCGCTGAGCCCAGTTTGGATCCACCCAAGTCATCAATCTTCAAGACCTGTAAGTCATTAACTTTTATCAGATTCTTAAAGTCTAACTTCCCACTCTGTAACTTAATGGCGTATACATGAAGGTTAGATCATTTTATTATTTTACTTAGACCTGCTTAAGTGCTATAAAGTTAAACTCTCTCCTTTTCGAAGGACACATGAAAACTAGTCTGTTTGTGCCTTTTTCAGTTGCAGCACAGTTAAATGTTCACTGAATTGGCAAGCATATTCTTTCTTTTAAAAGAAACATTAGCAGTCATACAAGGAGAATGATAAAAGAGGAACTATCCAATCTGATGTTAAGTGACAGGATCAAAAATAGAAATTGCTGGAAAAGCTCAGTGGGCCTGGCAGCATCTGCAGAGAGAAATCAGACTTAACATTTCAGGTCGAGTGACTTTTCTTCAGAACTGCTGCCAGACCTACTGAGCTTTCCGAATAATTTCCATTCTTGTTTCTGATTTACAGCATCAGCAGTTCTTTTGGTTTTTATTAAGCGATAGGACATTTGTTGTTACAAGAGGTTTCATTTTAACACCTTCGCATAAGCCAAAGAATTGTTCACTTGAAGAAGTTTGAAGGTTTCCCAGATTTGTCTGTTTTTTGAGTTTCTTGCATTCTACTTCAGTTAGTAATTACAACCATCCCTGATAGTAAGACTTAATTAGAACGTGTACGCAAATGGTTTTGTTGTGGATAGTCTCTTCAATATTAAGCAGTAGTTGTTGTATTTAGTACTGTTCCATTTTTAAATTGTATCAATGATGCAACCAATGGAACTTAAAGTAGCTCAGGAAAATAAAATGAGCAAGTGGAAAAATTAATAGAATTCTAGAGAGGCAATCAGTTAACAATAGTGAATGCAATAAGCAGACAGCAGAGGTGAAGTAGATATACTTGGACGGAAAAAGATGACAATGCAACGAACTAAATTGATTATCTGCTAGCTTAAAAGAGGAAGAACAGTGTCAACAATATTCATAAATATCAGGATATCAGGTGCATAGTGAATACAGCCTTCTAATGTGTAAATTGAAGGTAAATCTTTCATCTTGCGTGCCTACTGATGTCACTGTGGCTCCATTTCACAGCGAAAATAATCCCAGGTGGGATACATTATCTCAACTACAGCTTGGTGAAATACTATTTTGATCAAAAATGCAAGGAATGTGTCCCACAAGGAATTAATTTCACTAGGAAATGTCCCCTCACTGAAATCCACAGTTATGCAAAGTAAGAGCTAACAGGCATCAGCTATACAAGCAGAAAATCATACAACATTGAATTCTTTCACATGATGCTGCAGCTTTGGAATTATCCAAATTAATACAAAAATCTTTGAAAGTATCTCAATTATGAGACATTTGAAAGCTGATGCACACATACTTAATTTGAGCAGTAGATTAGAGCAGGAAGAGGGCTGAACTAGTATAGCAATAAATATATAAGTGGGATAACTGCAAAATATGAAATAAGACAAGAGTCATAAGACCATAAAAAGGCATATATCACCATTCAAAAGAAAAGAATAGAATTAGATTTATTGTCACGCATACTCAAGTTACAAAAGAACAGGAGTATAGTGCCCAAGTAAGACAAATCTTAGCACCAATTTGGCAACTATTGATTTCATCTTTACAAGGATTGGACATAAGGATAGAGTTTCAACAGTTAGATATTAATTGAAAGTGTCTAAGAACTTTAATGATGGTATTTGTACTTTGAGGTGATTTGAAACACTGTAACTTGTTCTAAATGAATTGTCAGCATCAATTCAGTTGTAACTAATGCACAGAAATTTGTTAAAGATTTTTTTAAAGTCTAACTGGTTCGATTAAGCACAAACTTCATGTCTTCTGAATTCCTATGCAGAAATTGCTTTAGATCCACAACAAAAATTTCTGAGCAAGTACAAATCTTTTGTCCTGTGAGGCAGTGCCTGCCAGCACCATGTATCATTTATCCCACTGCAGACAGTATCAGGCCCATTGCATGTTGTGAAGGAGGTCATTGACCAAAGACATAGTCTCCAATAAGGTGAAGCACTTTTGAGATCTCTCTCTGAGCCATGAAGGTAATCAGGTAAAAATTCAGATTATTAAAGCAATCTCAATCTATAAATCTGCAGTGAGTTAATGTTGTAGTCAGTTTAGATCTTCTGTGATTACCAGATGTAAGATAATTGGAGTGCCTACAAAAAAATACAAACAATCTACCTCATGATATTTACAGGCACATAGATAAAGGTAATACTTACCTGCAATTTCATCTTCAGCTTGGCAACAATGCAATGATCTTTTGTAGCACTGCTGTGGTAAAAAGAATACTGCTGTCTGACAGCATGAAAAATATGATCACCATACTGTTGTACAAAAGGTTCCAATTTAATAGGTTTTGCTGAAGCCATAAAAGTAAAACTGCAGAAACAGATTCCAATGCTAATAAAGCATAAAAACAGATTATCATACATTGTGCTACAGATTTACACCTGAGTGGCGCATATATTGCCTAAACAGCTAATACCAAAGGTTCTGAGTTGAAGTTTAGAGCAAACAGCACCACAAAGACTGTTATTTTATAATTCATTCCACTTTATCAGATAATTACTGACAAAATGTATTTGCTGAAATTTTATTACTCCGCAGAATGAAACCAGCTGTAAAAAAAAATAGTAAGAGAAGATTCAGAACAGATTTCCATTGTGTAAGTGTGGTGGCTACAATGAGGTCAGCCAGGTGAACGTCATAGAATGACTTCCCTGATTGGACCGGATAAACAGCCCCAATCAGGGAGCCCTGGCTGACAGATATAAACAGGCGTGTCAAAGGCTCTGTTCACTCTAGAACTGGCTCTGAGGGAGCTGGATCAGTGTCAAGGACTCCCCACATGTAAATAAAGGATGGTTTGGTGATGGGATACCGGCCTTCATGGAGATATTTTAGTGGCAACAAGAGAAAAGCATGGTCCTGAAGAAATTCATGCATAATAGGTATCTTTGATTTGGGGTGAACATTTCTGGCATCATGCTGTTACATGGGAAGCTTGACTTATTTGATCCTGCCATCAGTATCTGGGCTCAGTATGGGGAAAGAATGCATTATTTTTTCTGGGCAAATGACACTGGGGCAAATGAAAAGCCCCACAAGTAATTCCCCTGACAACTTGAGGACCTACAGCTTTTTTGGTTGTTAGGAACCGAACTATTCCTCAGGCACCGGATACTAAAACCTTTCAAGACTTGACAGATTTAGTCAAGGAATGTTACGACCTCGAGACTCCTCTAATTCTGAGACACTATTGGTTTTACTTGGAAATTTGAGAATGAAGGGAACCTGTATTGCGATTTTAGACTAGGTTAAGATGACAGGCAGAAGCATGTGACTTTGGTTTAACCGTTAATGAGATGCTGAGAGACTATTAGGTATGTGGGATTAATAATGTAACCATGCAAAAGCACCTACTAGCTGAAGCCCAGCTGGATTTCAAACAGGTACTACAAATGGCTTTATCATTGGAAAATGTAGCAAGTGCAGCATCTGAGTTGCAGGGTATGCCAATGGAAATGGACATCCTCGCCAGGCTGACTGAGCTTGGGGGACACCACTTGAGTGAAGACAACTGCATAGCCTCTCTCAGGACATATCCTGAACAGGGGGACTCTAGGTCAGCCCACAGCAAAACCCCAAAATAAAGCCTGACGCCTCCTGACAAATGGTTAAAATTTTCTTCAGGATCTGGGCCGATAAACCATTGTAGTTGTTGCTGGTAGTCAGACTCGAGACAACAAAAGAGTCCCACCAGACCGAAACTGAGTAAGAGAATTCATCAGCTGGAATCCAGGAGAGTGAGCACCCTGGTAAGTCCACCTAAATCTGGCTTGGAACATTTAAATTGGTTAGCAACGTCCAAGTCAGAATCAAAATAAACGTCTGGTTGAATGGTCACCCAGTTCTAATGGCGGTCAATACTGGCACAGCCATGTCAATGATCGCAGAAGTAGTCTTTAACAAAATCCTTAAGTTTGTGCAAGAGCTTGGCTAGACTCAGAATCAATACCAGGGAACTTTTACAGATTAAAGGTACAAATTCGGTACTGGCCTCTTCTGAGAAGCAGCTGGTTCACTTACCACTGATTGTAGTAATTGGCGAGGGCCCAATCTTAAACGAGTAAAATTCATTGAGAAAGATTCAACTTGATTGGCTCAACATTTTTCAATAAGAAAATAGTTGCCTGAGTGAAGTCCTTAATAAATACCTGGACGTTTTTCAGGAAACTCCAGGGATTATCAAAGGAACCAAGGCCACGTTGTATGTTGATGAGGAAGCAATTCCACTATTCTGAAAGGCCTGCACCGTTCCATTTGAGAAAATGTGGAGGCCGAAATCAGAAGTTTGGAAAGTGAAGGAGCCATCAAAACAGTCCAGTTTGTGGAATGGACAGCACCGATTTTTCACCGCTTGTGAAGCCTGATGGGTTGGTTCACCTTTGTGGAAATTTTAAACATACATTAAACCGCTGTTTGCAGCTGGATAAATACCCAATCCCTCAAATAGAGGATTTGTACCCAAATGTGGCTGTCATTCACGAAGTTGGACATGAGCCATGCGTACCTGCAATTGCAGTTAGATGAGGATTTCCAGAAGTATGCTCCAATTAATACCCATAAGCATTTGTCCCAATACATGAGACTGTCATTTGAGGTATCGTCAGCCTGTGCAATTTTTCAGCGGACGATGGAGAACATTTAACAAAGTCTACCTCTGGTTGCCATTTATCTCGATGATGTGCTAATAACAGGGAAGACCATAAGGAGCACTTAAAGAACTTGGACATAGTCCTTAGATATTTCTCACAGGAGGGTATATGCCTTAGAAGGGAAAAATGAGTGTTCCAGGCACCCCAAATGACCTAGTTGGGCTACAGAGTTAACAAGACCAGGTTACCCCCCTTGGAAGATAGAGTAAAAGCTATCAAAGGTGCTCTGGCTCCAACGTCTGTAGGAGATTAGGTTTTTCCTTGGATTGGTGAACTACTACAAAAAGTTTATAGGTAACCTGGCATCTATCCTGGCACCTTTGAACAACTCTTAAAAAAGGGTCAGCCTTGTAAATGGTCAAGTAGCCAAGCCATAGCCTTCAGGGAAGTGAAGAAACAGCTATCATCCCCTGAGGTGTTTGCACACTATGATCCCAACCAAGATCTGGTATTAACATGCGATGCCTCCCCATATGGCATCTGAGTAGGTATTAGCTCATTGGTGACCCAATGGAGAGGAATGCCCAATAGCATATGCATCAAGAATTTTGGCTACTGCAGAGCATTAATACACCCAGATAGAGAGGTAGTCAGGAAGTTAGGAAGTTCTACTAACGGGCGTAAAATTGTAATAATAACAGACCACAAACACCTGCTATATCTACTTAAAGATGACAAGACAGTGCTGTCCACAGCTCCAGGCTGAATTCAGCAGTGGGTTTTAACACTAAGTGTGTATAATTACAAGTTGACACACCGCCCGGGAGGCCAAGTAGAAAATGCGGATGCATTGAAACGTCCCTCACTGACAGATACACCATCAGTGGTACCATCACTGGAAAAATCAGTTTCTGGACTCACTTCCAGTCACAGGTGACAATTTCAAACTTGGAACACAGAACAATCTGGTATGGGGGAATCCAAAGGGCCATCACAACCAGAATTAAAACCCTTTTGGATCCAGAGAGACCAGATCATGGTAGAGGATGGCCTGTTATTATGGGAAGAAAGAGTGATTATCCTAAGCAAAGGCCACTGCCGGATACTGGCTCAACTCCATTAGGGTCATCCAGGGGTTTCCAAAATGGAGGTGTTGGCGAGAAACCATGTCAGGTGGCCAGGATTGAATGTGGAGATAGCTGCTTTGGTGGGGCAGTGCCGACAAGGACAAAAATTATCACCAGCTCTCCCACATTCATGGGAATAGCCAGGAAAATGCTGGATTCAGTTACACATCAACTATGTAGTTCCTTTCATGGGCTCAATTTCTCAGCCATTGTCAATGCCCACTCAAAGTGTCTGGACATGCTTAGAGTTCATTCGTCAAACACAAAACAACAATAGAAAAACTGTGCACATCGTTTGCAATACACAAACTCCTGGAAATGTTGGTCGCAGATTATGGCCCGTTGTGTACCAGCAGAGAATTTGAGTATTTCCTAAAGTCCTATAAGGACAACTCCATGCCATCCATCATCCAATGGCCTGGCAGAAAGAGCCATCCAAACTTTGAAGGCAGGCTTAAAGAAACAGCCTACAGCTTCACAAGATACCAAACTGACCTGGCTCCTATTTGATTATCGGACCACCCCTCATGCAACTACAGGGATAGCTCCAGCAGAGTTGTTGATGGGGGAGAAGACTTTGCACCAGGTTAAATCTGATTTTCCTAGACTGGGGTTGGAAAAGTGAAACAGTATCAGGAACACCAATGCTGGACCCAAGACCCCAAAAGGCAAGAGAGACAGCTTACTTCAGGGGATGTAATTTGATGTAGGAACTACAGGAATGGCCCTGCCTGGATAAGAGGCATGGTTGACATGAGGTCAGGTCCAGTGACATATAAAGTTCAGGTAGGTGCAATGGTCCTGAACAAGCACATAGACTATGGGAAAGCAGCAAACTCACAAATGGTGCAGAAGCATCAATGTGCCTGACTCTGACTACCTTTCCACCTGTTCTAGAACCCATGGATTCTCCCTCTCCATCAAGCGTTGAAGATACGTTGGAATCTGAGATGGACACAGCAGATATCGCTGTCTTGATACCTTTGCCACCTGAAGAGGAGAATGAATTTCTTCCAAGATGCTCCGGGTACAAGAGCCAAGCCAAAGTGTGTTACACACCACCCATATCAAAGGCAGAATTGGATGAACCTGACCCAGTGCTAAAACACCCCAGAACAAGCTACAAAAAAGAAAGAGCCAGGCTATGCCCTTGGATTCAGAGGTAGACAGATGTAATAAAATCATCCAGGTGGACATGTGTACCAATGTCCCTCTGTGTTTCCCAGGATTCGACAATTCATTTTGTGTTCCCTTGCCTTATTTGTCCTGCCCAAGTGCATCACCTCACGTTTATCTGGTTCGAATTCCATTTGCCACTGATCAGCTGATCTGACCAGTCTGTCTACATTCCCTTGTAATCTGAGGCTATCCTCCTCACTACCTACCAATCTAGCAATTTTATTTTTCACCTGTGAACTTATGAATCAAATGTGAACTGTGTGGAAAAGGTTAACAAAAGTAGGTCATATGTGCCTATGGCTCTGTCCATACCTGTTGAGCAGTTAGATTTTCCACTCTTCCCACTGTCCAACACCCCAAAGCCCACCCAGCCCACTATGACCTCCTTCCACGTAGATACAGGGCTTCTAGCAGCGACAAGGTCAGTTTTGAAAATGGCCAGCTGGGAAGTTTAAGTGAGCACTGCTTTGCAATCCAACACTCTCCACCCTTCCAGTCACCTTTCTTGTTATCACTTTTGATCCTTCCAATGTCATTGTTCATCTTCAGTTTGTAATTGTTGAACATTCCCACATCACGTTACCCTGTCATTGTGGAAGTGAGCATGTTGTCTCTCCCCACTGAGCTCACCCCCAACCTGGCAAGATTTCACCCTATCTCATCCTTAGAGTTCGCCTTTGATGCCATGACCCACCCTAAAAGAAATTTGCATTTCCTTTTCTCAGGCTGGACTTTCTCCCCTCCAAAACTGAAAAATTCCCCTCTTCCCTGGAAAAGTAAACTGCCTTTTTACCAGCCAAGACCTTTGGTTTTACACACTGGCCCCTCGAGTGGACACCACAGATCCCACACATGAAGACAAACATTGGCTTCAAACATAATGGCACAAAAACACCTTTGAATGAACATGAACTGTGGCCATCAGTCTTCCATTCACCACTGTCTAAATTTTGAAGATCAATTTTCTTTCAGGAAGTTTCAATAGAATGCGAATTCATGGCACACACACACATATTACATGTTTGTGAATGTAAGAATGCACTATGGGTTTGCTTGAGGTCTGAACTACCAGTGCCACGCCACTGACTTAACTTTTTCAATCTGAACTCGCCATTGAGATTTCAATGTTTTATCTCCTGCCTGATTAACTTAACCTGCCTGTCATGTTTCCTGCTCCTGGAATATTCACTAAATTCTACCAAGGTTCCTTTGTTTGAGTTTACAATGAGTATGCTTACTGGCACCATGATATTGTCAGAGCAAAGTATGTTTTGATTGGATAGGCTAATATTACTAGTGGAGATAATATCAAAAAAGATCAGTTTGTTAGCAAATGACACAAAAGAAACGGAGGCATTTGTGTGAATGTCATCATTCAGTGGTTGACGACTTCTTCAACAATGTGGTTACAGATGACCCCATTTGAATGCTTATTCTTTTGAATTGCTGGGGCTTTTTTGTTCACCGTGCTAGCTCCTCATTATCAAACTTGAACTGATGGATTCATACATTGCAAAATTGTGCAAATTGCAATATGCATTGATCATCCTCGCAATTTGGGCATACACTGTCTACTAGAAGCTTTGTTGCTGGAGGGCTCTGTTCTACATTATATTATCTTATATTAATTTGCTGCAGTGGAATCGTGAGGCACGGCTGCAGAGATTTCACCTCAATCCAAGAAACCATAGTTTCCTAGAAGTTGGTTATCTTCACAGAAGGGATCGGTGAATTCAGACTAGTTCACATTGAAAGCATCATGGCACCTATCATCATTTTTAGCATGTACATTATTATATTACAGTTAAAGCTTCCAATGAAAGGGAAACTATTAATGAATTTTAGCTAATCATCTTACATTTCCTATCATGGTTCATCTCTAAAATCTGTAATAACTTGCATGCTAGCGAAACCCAACTATAGAATTTCTCATTCTCCTCCCATATCACCTTGGTGTGATGTCAATGTAAATTAACATACCAGGTCTGTCGAGGAGCACATTGGTAACTGGTTGAATATCTATCTGATCACTCCTCGGCTGATATAGCTCAGAGTATCTTTGGTAGCTTGAAGGGAACCAGTACTAGAACATAGAAAAATAAGACATAGAAGCTGAATTTTACCTTTGCATTGTTCTTTATACTATTCATGGCTGATCTACTAACTGTCTCATGGCCACATTGCTGTCTGTCCACTCATAACTCTTGACTCCTTTGTCTATCAAAAATCTATCCAGCTCTACCTTGAATACATTCAATGACCCAGCATCTTCTGCTTTCTGTGGATAAGATTTCCATCAATTAATGCCTTTCTGAGAGAAAATAATCTCCGTGATAACAGGGAGACCCTTTATTCGTAAACTCTGTTCTCTAATTGCAGCCTCTCACACAAGAAGAAACATTGTCCTATTATCCACCCTATCATATCCTCTGAAAACCTTACATGTTTCAAAAAGTTCACTACTTATTCTTTTAAACTCCAGTGGGTACAGGTTTAACCTGTCTTTATTAAATTAGCCCTTCGCCCCTGGTATTAGTCAAGTGATTTTTTTTTCCTTTATTCATTCACAGGATGAGGGCATCACTGGCCAGCCCAGCATTTATTGCCCATCACTAATTGCCCCAGTGGGCTGTTAAGAATCAACCACATTGCTGTGGGTCTGGACTTGCATGTAGGCCAGACCAGGTAAGGATGGCAGTATCCTTCCCTAAAGGACATTAGTAAACCAAATGGGCTTTTCCTGACAATCAGCAATGGATTCACCGTCATCATTAGGTTCTTAATTCCAGATATTTTTTATTGAATTCAAATTCCACCATCTGCCGAGAATGGGATTTGAACCCAGGTCCCCAGAACACTATTGGGGTCTCTGAATTAATAGTCCAGCGATAATACAATGAGGCCATCGCCTACACTCAGCATAGTGATGATTTTTAGTACCCTGGGAAACTGGACAGTTATTTCAGCAATACAGGAGATCTCCTAAAAACCATTATTATCTTCAAATACAGAGATATTGTTGAAGTGTCAGCGCTAACTTGAGACGTATAGTTACAGGCAATGTCTGATGGACTGGCGTCCACAACCATGTTACCTTTTTATCCAATACATATCTTTTGTTTGTTTCTCTTCCTCCATAACAATGACATAAAGATGGATGCTCCATGAGAATGACATCCTAGCTTTAAAGTCATTCCAAATATGTGGGAGGCTGTGAATTGCAGGAGATAATCAAAGCTGCCAAATTTGTATTTAGTTCTATGATAGCCCTTAAGTAACAGCAGTAAAACCCAATTATTCTCCATATTTACAGCATTGTTGTTGAAAACCATGAAGAAACCCAGTTCACATAAACTGACGTTTTCCCAACCACCATCAGTTCTGAGGAAGGGTCACCAGACCCGAATCGTTAACTCTGTTTATTCCATCACAGATGCTGCCAGACCTGCTGAGCCTCTCCAGCAACTTTGATTTTGTTCCTGTTTTACAGCATCCGCAGTTCTTTTGGTTTTTATTAAGAAACCCAGTTCCATAGTTTACTTGAATACCGATTACTTGGGCTATAAAAGACTGGAGAATTGATTGTATACATTTATAATGTCAATCGTCAGTTTTCCTCATTAATGTTTTGAGATTATTCTTTACGTAGTCTTTGGCTAGTTTTACACACTTAGCGTAACAATTCCAGCTGTTTGTTGCAATAGTTGATGTTAAGCAAATTAAAGCATCGAAAACAACATACATTTGTACCATTTCTAATTGATTAAAATCATGAACACATTTGCACATTTATATATGGTGTAAATAAATACTGCTTGAAGAATGACCGTGTGGTCTGCTCTGAACTTATCTGAACAGACAAATTCATTCCAGAACAACAGTAAGTGAAGAGGAAAGCCTGTCTATATTTTTTTGTCTTCTATATTAATATTTTTCATCTGCCAACTGCAACAGAGTAGTTAAGATGTTACTGGTTGGGCAAATTAACCAGGCACATTCAAATAAAGGTAAACTTAACCTAGCATCGAACATGTCATGGCAAACTCTTGGGAGTTGGCACTAATAAGACAAAATGCCTAAGAATAATGGCAATTTTCTGAATTATTGCATGCCCATTGAATCCATAGGGCTGCTAAACAATTCTCAAATCTCTTGAGACTGATTAAAAACAGAAAATATTAACATCAGAAATTCCATGGGCTGCCAAATTGGTTGTTAGTTGTCAAAAGATAACTTCATTTGTGGAACCATTTAATCATGTTAAGCAGTCTTAATATCGACAAATTAGGCTGCTTAGTAAGCAGTGTTGAAGGTGGTATATGAGCATGGATAGAGGATTGGTTAACCAGTAAAAGACAGTGTTAGGATAAATGGGGTCCTTTCAGGATGTAATCTTTAACCACTGGAGTGCCATTGAGATCAGTGCCAGGGCCTCAACTATTTACAATATATATTAATGACTTGGATAAGGAACATGAATGTATTATAGCCAAGTTTGCAGATGGCACCAAAATAGGTGGGAAGGCAGTGGTGCAGATGATACAAAGAGTGAGATAGAGCCAAGTTAAGTGAGTGAACAAAAGGTTGGCAAATTGAATATAATGTGGGGAAATGTGAGGTTATGCATTTTGGCAGTAAGAATGGAGGGGATGAACATCATTTAAATGGAGAAAGACTGAAGAAAGTTACACAGCAGATACATTCAGCAGTCCTCACCCACAGATCACAAAAAGCAAGCATCCAAATGCAGTCGGTAAGAGGGAAAGCAAATGAAATAATAGGCCTTTATTATCATTGAATCCCTACAATGTGGGAGCAGGCCCTTATTTGGAAAGGAAATGAAATATAACAGTAGGGAAGTTTTGCTAAAACTATACAAGGCGTGAGCCATACCATAACTGGAGTACTGTGAACAATTTTGGATTTCTTATCTAAGGAAAGATATACTGGTGTTGAAGGCAATCTTCAGCCAGAAATGCCAAGGTGATGATTTATCATGGCCTTCTCCAGTGGTGTCCCGCATCGCAGATACCAGGCTTTAGCCAATTCGATTCATGCCATGTGATATCAAGACACAGTTGGAGCATTAGACATTGTAGATGCTATGGGCCCTGACATCATTCTGGTAATAATATTGAAGCCTTGTTCTCCAGAACTTGCTGCTCCCCAGCCAAGCTCTTCCAGTACAGTTACAACACTGGCAATATGGAAAATTGCCAAAGTATGCCCTGTACTTAAAAATCAGGACAAATCCAACCTGGCCAATTACTGCCCCATCAGTCTACTCTTGATCAACAGCAACATGATGGAAGGTGTCATCAGCAGTGCTATCAAAGAGAACTTGTTCAGAAATAACGTATTCAGTGATGGCCAGTTTGTGTTCCACCAGGGCCACTCAGCTCCTAACCTTATTACAGCCTTGGGTCAAACATGGACAAAAGAACAGAATTCCAGAGGTGAGGTGAGAATGACAGGTCTGGACATCGAGAAGCCCTAAACTGGAACCTGTGTATTGGGTGCAAACTTGCTGCTGGCTAGAATCATACCTGGCACAAAAGAAAATTGTTATGGTTGCTGGAGGCCAGTCATCTCAGCTTCAGGATACATCTGTAGGTATTCATCAGGGTAGTGTCCTAGGCCCAACCATCTTCAGCTGCTTCATCAATGACCTACCCTCTATCATACGGTCAGAAGTAGGAATGTTTGCTGATGATTGTGTAATGTTCAGCACCATTCATCTAGAAGGACAAGGGCAGCAGATACATTGAAATACCAACACCTGCAAATTCCCCTCCAAGCCACTCACCATTCTGACTCAAAATATATTACCAATCCTTCACTGTCCTGGGTCAAAATCATGAAATTTCTCTCCATAAGAGCATTGTTAGCCAACCTACAGCATATGGACATCAGGAGTTCAAGAAAGCAGCTCACCACCACCTTCTCAAGGGCAATACATGCTGGCCCAGCTGGTGATGCCCACATCCCATGAGTGAATAAAAATGGCCATCCTGACAAGGAACACTAGGTTGATGCCAGTTATGAGAAAGTGTTGCTGAACACATTGAAAAAAAATGTTGCTGAATTTCCATGAGCATGTGCACATAAACACACACAAACAGTGATGTCAATCCATTTATTTCCAAATTGATCGTGAAGCCATTCTCTCCAATCAATGATCAGTTTCACACTAGCTAATCTCTGTAACCTGATCTGTAACACACTCCTCACTTTCTGTAATGACGAGAGGTTGAGGAGATAGGACCTGTACACATTGAAGTTTAGAAGAATTAGAAGTGACCTTATTGAAACATGTAAGATTCTTAGTAGAGGGTCTGACAGGGTAAATATGGAAAGGTTATTTCCCATTGTGGAAGTGGCTAGTATCATGTGCCATAATCAGAGAATAATGGGTCACACATTTAAGACAGAGATAAAGATAAGTTCCTTCTCTCAGTGTGGTGAATCTATGAAATTCTCTACCACAGTGGATTGTGGTAATTAAGTAAATTCAAAGCTGAGATGGACAGATTATTAATCAGTAAGGGAATCAAGGGTTATGGAGAAAATGCAGGAAAGTGCAGATGAGAATGATTTGATCAGCCATGATCTCATTGAATAGATTCAATGGGTTGAATAGCCTACTTCTGCTCCTATATGTTACGGTCTATGGCTTTAACAAATCTATTTATTGCAAATCAATCAAGTATGGCTGGACAAATAGAATGGCATAGCAATCAGTGCATGAAGGCTTCTTTCTGCGATTTTGTAGAACTTTCAGATACCTTTACATAATCTGCGTTTGTGTGTTACAGATTGTAACAGTAAAATAAGAAAATGGCAGATTATATAAGGCACAATTTTTTTGCACAGCTGCTTGTGGCATTTACTTACTTGTCTCTGTGCATTAGGCCAGGTGACTCACTCAGCTGTGTAATATTGCAAGAGATATATATATAGGTGTATATATAAATAAACCTGTCCATGAAAAGCATCAGAGAACAAAAAAAAACAAATTGCACAGAAGAACTTTACTGACATTTTGTGGATTTCTCCTTTCTTCTGACCTAAGCAGGTTTACGGGTCATTCCACAGTCTGATTAGGTTTAGGTATTTTCTGTTCTTGCATGATGTAAGGCCTGTTAAGACAGCACTCAATTCTTATAAAATTTCTCCCTGAAATATTAAACTGTCCTTATCCTTCTCCAGCAATTAAGCTATCTATCTCCATAATTTACTCCAGATATCCAGAAATTTTTCTGTACATCATCAGTTGTCATTTGCTCTTCCTGGCTCTCTCACAACCTTATTATTCATCACATACCCAGCCTGAACCCAAGCTCTGAGTATGCTAACACAAAACCTGTGAGATTCCAGATTCACCTTGTTCCCCTCTTCAGGGTATTAACTTTAGTCCCAACAGTTGCTATCGCTCCAGGTCACAACCATCTGACAAGAGAGTTGCTGATTGCTTAATTGGAGGCAGCTCTCAAAGGTAAAACATCTCTTTCCGATGGCAATTAAATAGCTAAGCAGCAAGCCTGTCAAGAATAAGTGGACTTTCCCCACTGTAAAATTTAGTCTAAAATGCTAATGGACTGCTTGCACCTGACAAATCCCTGGATCTCCTATGATCGAATCCCTCATAATAAGAGGCAAGAAAACTGAGAAGGAAAATGTAAATATGGATTATTTATCTGATTTGACTTCATTGTCATTGCTGTAAAATGGAAGGCAATGAGCTTGATGAACGACTTTTGGATTGATTCCTGAAAATTAATTTTTGAGTTGTTTGCTGTCTGACATCTTACAGCCAGTATAACTTAAAAAGGTGTGTTCATAATGTTACAAAGGGGATGGTTAATGAACTCCTTGATACTCACTTTAGAAGCAACAAGTCACAATTTATTTATCTAACCCTAACAGTGATCAAATTAACAGACAAAACAATTCCCCTTAACCATTATTACTGAATAAAACAAAATTCGAATGGTATGCTGTTTCAACAAATATAAGTCCCACTTATATAAACCAAAGTAATAAGAAAAAATAAATTAAAACTTAGACTCTCAAAACTACAGTCAGGATCTACCTTCCAGAAAGATCCACGCCTTTTCCTCTATTCTTCAGTCAGGAATTCTTTCTTTGTTGAATCCTTGTGTCAGAGATATTAGCTATAAGGGCCTTGGGACTTTTTTTAGATGGTGCTTAAACAGAGAGCTTAAAGATTTCTGTGAGAGCCGGAGTTTTAGATGGCAGTTCACTCTCACTCTGATTTTCAAAAACCCTCTTCTTTAGGTTAACCCTACACCATACAATCGGTCTGAATTGTCAACACCATCAGATTTAACTTCAATTGGTTTTCAGTCTCTAAGTGTCTGGTTTAAATTAAATGGTTGATATTTAAACTGGTTACCTTAACATCAAAACAAGCCTCGTTTGCCAACCACACAGCCAATTGCTACATATGTTTCAATTTCAGGAATGTCTATGCAGATATTTCTTTTATATCTCCAAGCTTAGAAAAGCACACCACCTCCTAAAGGGACCACACACTTTTCTCCCCTATTATTTTTACAAACAAATTCTAACATCTTCCCTTCTAATTCATAAATACTCTATCCCACTTTGCAACAATAATATAATCTCTCTTTTGTAGCATGTGACCTGAAGATAAAAATGTCTCAAATGTTATCTGAACTTAAGTCACTTCTAGCATATCATACTGATGAAAGTATACTGCTTTTTGGATCCAAATAGCCTAATATTAGTACAGATACCATGGGCTAGCTTTTACATTTTTATGGCTGAGTGACTTGCATTGAGTTTCTTGGAGAGATTCTCATTGTGAGTCCCAGCAAGATTTTCCACTGTATTTTGTTAACGTGCCTCTTGAATTATTATCCCACCTCTATGGCATCCCTTGCAGTCAATTCTATCCCGATATTGCTACAAGCTGTTCCCAGACAAATTCACCACTCACTGGTTATCTCCCAAACAACCAGCACCACCTTTAATGTCCATGTTCTTTAAAAGCTGTTGTACACTTAGACAAGCACTGACAATCCCCAGAGTTGTCCTGCACAGCTCATGAAATATGCCCTGCACATGATAGACAGGGGGATGTTTGCACCACACTTAATGAGCTGATGGGGTGGTGCAGCCTGTAAGAACATCCTCTCTCCCAGGACTAGCAGTGGAGGCCATGACACCAAATTATCCCAGCCTGTTTTGAGATTTCCACTCAGGTCAGTGCAGACTCACCCATCTGGAGGAATGCCCAAAAGTGTAGAAAGACAGCCATGGACCTTCTTCACTCCGTTAGTGTAAGTACCACCATCTTCTGTCTGATAGCTGACACTCTGATACCTATCACTGCGACTGCACCCACCTCCCACTAAGGCTTATGATCCCACCGTTCTTCACTCAGTTTCATTCCTCCCTCTGTCAGCCAATCAGCACTGGCTCTGCATGCCCTCTACGCTGCCAACTCACTCACTTGAAACACATCAAGGATAAAAGTTCTGCCACACACTTTCATCTCTTGTCATATCTGCCTCTTTCTCTTTCCAGAAGGAAAACACTCAACAATAAAACAGAAAAACTTAAGACAGGCAGTGGTATGCCCAGCATTGGGCTCCTCACCCCTTATGTGGATAGTATCCCGACTCTTACTGTCCTGGGCATCTGACTGACTCTGCCCAAGCCTCTGGACTTGTATCAGAGGCTGCACTCGACTTACAGTGCTGGGACGCCCCTAGTGAAAATGAGGACAGCTGACAGCCAAGACAAATTTCCTTGCTTTGTGTCTGTGCTAAATAGCAAGATAAGACAGAAGTTGTATGAGTCCAGTATCTCTAGCTGAGGGGGCACATCACAAAAGGGCACTGCAAGGCAGGGATGCACTGCACACCCAAGAAGGATCAAAGTGATGAGCCCTGGGACGATAAGTAAAGAGCTGAGGGATGCAGTCTGATTCATTCCATGAGCTGGGTGTGTGTCCTAAGAGCACCTTTCTCTTGTTGTGGATTACAATGATAGATGCCAATACAACCTGAGGTTAGCAAATGGTATGTTGACTTTCATTGCGAGAGGTGGCATACAGGAGCAGGGATGTGTTGTTGTAGTTGTACGGGGCCTTGGTGAGGTCTCACCTGGAATTTTGTGTGCAGTTTTGGTCTCCTTTTCTGAGGAAGGATGCACTTCCTCTCGAGGGAGTGCAGTGAAGGTCTCCCAGGCTGATTCCAGGGATTGCGGGACTAACGTATGAGGAGAGATTGACTATGTTGGGATTGTTTTCACTGGAGTTCAGATGAATGAGGGGGGATCTCGTAGAGACATATAAAATTCTAACAGCACTGGACAGTGTAGATGCAGGGAGGATGTTCCCAATGATGGGTGTGTCCAGAACCAGGGGTCACAGGATTCAGTGTAGACCATTTAGGACAGAGATGAGGAGACATTTCTTCACCCAAAGAGTCGGGGGGGTCCATGGAATTTCTTACCACAAGAAGTAGTTGATACCAAAACGTTGAATGTATTCAAGAAGCAACTATGTAGAGCACCTGAGACGAATGGGATCCAAGGTTATGGGGAGAAAGCAGGATCAGGCTATTAAGTTGGATGATTAGCCATGATCATGAAGAATGGCGGAGCAGGAAGGGCTGAATGGCCTCCTCCTGCTCCTATCTTCTATGTTTCTATGTAAGTGCAGAAACGTACTGCAAGTGGATCAGAAATGTGTCACCAGGTTTCTCAGAGGTTGGCACATGTCCGTGGATGTGGGGTATGTGTAGCTGGTACCAATGGATCTTGCTTAAGGTATTGGTGACCAGTGTCCAACATGGAAGTCCTTCAGAGCAAATGGTGAGCTCAAGTTGCCAAATGCCCGCTCTGACTTCCAAATGGCAAGTTTTAAGGTTTAGTTTGTTGGGTATGTTTTGAAAGATAGAAAACTGAATGTTAATGAGGCAAGTTGTGGCATTAATAAGGTGTTTAACAAGCTATAATCCCTCTAAATTGGCATTTCACAGAAAGCCTGTGAGAAACTTGCCTCAAAAGAGGCAAAAAAGGTGCAGCAGGATTCTTCTACCATTGAGGTAGGCCTTTCTGGGCTTCTTAAACAATTCTGGAACAGATCTTGACATAACCTACATTTCTCAAGCCACAAAAATTCCACCCTAGATGCCAATGGATCTAGTGTTTGTATGTAACAATGAGCTGTGCTATATATTCTGCTGGAGGCAAAATTCTGCTTGGTTACAGAATTCAGTCCATCCAATTTCTACAGAGCCTCAAAAATAACTGTTCTGACTTTTGTCATTTCATCTGTATAAGAATTTGACATAGATATGAGCTTTTGAATCAAGCGAATGCTGGAATATAGAATACAGATAGTGTTTTGCATAGTGATTCAGACGTACAATCTGTGCTGCACCTTGTTGATCGAATATGCCAATGTGTGGCCACAGGAAAATATGCCTGGTATAAGGATGTAAAAGAAATGGCGTAAGAAGTCACATTATGAAAAGGTGGAACATTATGCATTTGTAATTGCACACAGAGGAAATATTTTGACTAAAGTGCATATAAAACCAGTCAATCCATATGGCGTAGAATAGTATGGTACAACAATGGAGCCCATTTGGCCCATCTTGGCAGCATCAGTTGAACATCCACCAACCTTATTACTGTAGAGTCCACAGGAGACATCCGTTACCTTAAATGTTGTGAAATAATCAACTGTAATACAGGGAAAGGTCAAAGCCTTACAGCATGCTACAAAGGATCATCAGTAAAATCAGTTTCAAGGGCGAAGCAAAATTATTATCCAGATAGTTCAAATGATGCAATAATAATACAAGCTCCTATTGTGAGGCTGACCTGGAATCTGAATAATTATCATATCATTTTCATTCTAGGTATATTTTATAATCTTGTGGTAATTGATGCAAATCAAGTGCATTGACCTAGATGCTTGACTTTACAATATGTGCACCTGTCATGCAAAGTCCTGTGTCAAGTGTGCTAAATTGCAAAATATTCCCAGTACAGTCTAATAGAATAAGTAGCCTCAAAAAACGTTCAATCAACCTACTCTGTCCATTGCTGAGTCATTGCAAGCAGCAAGTATAATTTCTTCAAACAATGTAAAATATCATGGACTCAGATATTGCTGTCACTCAATAAATAGAAGGATTGCTGGAAGCTGACAGATTACCTGCATCCAAAGTAACAATGCCACGGACGCAATATTTTTGTCGACATTGTTTATAGTTACACTGCCCAAACAAATGTCAATAATTTACGTTGCAACAATGGTACGCATCAAGCTTTCCTACATACAGCATAGACAGAAGGCAAGGGCAGCATTTTATTTGCGGGCGCCACAAGAAATGTTTGCTTGGGAGCTGCAATGCTTTCCATTGCACAACCCTAATGCTGTCCCTGGGTGACGAAGAACATTAACTATTGCAATTTCATTCTCATGACATTGTTCAGCCTGATAACAAGTCTGTTTTTAATAATTATTTAACACTGAAGTACTTTTCGTAGTAGTGAATTACCATCATTTGTGTTGTTCTCTATTCTAGTTGCTCCTATCTGGTTAAAAGAATTAAACATTGGCACTTATAGCATAAACTAGGTTAATATTCCTTTGAATTTAGTGTCATGAAGTACAGGAGGAGGCAATTCAACCCATGGGTCAGCACCAGTTCGTGTCATGCACTGTCCAGATTGTTTCACTCCCCCTCTCTTTCTCTATATCTTTTATCTGCCAGAGTAGAGTTTATGCAGCTTTGCCTCTCTATTTCAGTGTTGCCTACAAAAATGACATGTAAACCTTCAGAACAAAACTACTGTGTTAAACTTAAATCATTAGGGCATGAAGACAGCGATGACTGGTGAACTAGAAAATTAGATTCAGGAACAGGACAGGAGAGATGCAGTGGAAAACATTTAAGGAGATTTCACAAAACTCAGCAAAGATACATTGCAATGAGAAAGAACAATAAATATGCATCATTCGTGATAATCAATGGAAGTTAACAATAGCATAGAACCGAAGGAAAAGGCAAACAACACTGGGAAGTTTAGTGATAAGTCAGCAGATTTTACACAACATAACAAGTAGGAAAGAACTACGAAAAAAACAAAGGAAGAAATTAAAGTTTGAGAGAATGCTTACAGAGTAAAGATGACAACAGGGTAAGACCCTCCATTTGGAGCTCCACTATGCTCACCACTTCTCTTTCCTTTTCCTTTCTTTTACTTTTCTTCTCTCTCCTCTCTGCAGTAATTCTATCCCACTCCTCCTAACCTCCCACCCTTTTAATTACCTACCTAATTAGAGAGTCAGGAAGGAGTTGGGTCGTGACCGGGAACCAGGTGGAGGGAGCTGAACGCCCCGGCGTGTCCTGCAGTGACAGTGGATCGAGCGTGGGATGGAGTGATGGTGGTGAATCAAGAGTGGGCCAGTTTGGGGGTGAGAACAGGCCGGTGAGGGGGCAGCAGTAGTGGGTGAGAGCGTGGCCAGTGAGGGGGCAGTAGGGGGCGAGACCGGGACCGGTGAGGGGGCAGCAGTAGGGGGTGAGAGTGGGGTCAGTGAGGGGTCAGTGGGCGGTGAGAGTGGGGTTGGTGAGGGGGCAGTGGGCAGTGAGAGCGGGGCCGGTGAGGGGACAGTGGGCGGTGAGCGTGGGGTTGGTGAGGGATCAGTGAGTGGTGAGAGTGGGGCCAGTGAGGAACCAGTGGGTGGTGAGAGCAGGGCCGGTGAGGGGGCAGCAGTGGGCAGTGAGAGCGGGCCCGGTGAGGGGGCAGTGGGCAGTGAGAGCGGGGCCGGTGAGCAGGCAGCAGTGGGCAGTGAGAGCGGGGCCGGTGAGGGGGCAGCAGTGGGCAGTGAGAGCAGGCCCGGTGAGGGGGCAGTGGGCAGTGAAAGCGGGCCCGGTGAGGGGGCAGTGGGCAGTGAGAGCGGGCCCGGTGAGCAGGCAGCAGTGGGCAGTGAGAGCGGGCCCGGTGAGGGGGCAGCAGTGGGCAGTGAGCGTGGGATGGTGAAGGGGGCAGCGGTGGGCAGTGAGCGCAGGATGGTGAAGGGGGCAGCAGTGGGCAGTGAGAGCGGGACCGGAGAACGGGCAGCAGTGGGCAGTGAGAGCGGGGCCGGTGAGGTGGCAGCGGCCGGTGAGAGCTGGGCTGGTGACGGGGCGGTGAGAGTGGGGCCGGTGAGGGGGCAGCAGTGGGCAGTGAGAGCGGGCCCAGTGAGGGGGCAGCTGTAGGGGGTGAGAGTGGGGCCGGTGAGGGGGCAGTGGGCAGTGAGAACAGGCCTTTTGCACGGTAGCGGTAGCAGCAGTCTCCTGGGTGTCCTAGTGATTGGAGCTGCACCTGTACCATTGCGGAGATGGGACTTGGGACTCTGAGATCTGGACTTTTCCTTGTTTTCTTGCTTACCTTTCACCTCTGTTAAATTTTTAAGTTCTGGCTTTGGTAACCAAGTGGGTGCCAGTAATGGTGACTTTGTGCACGTTTTGCTGTACTTATGTATTCCTATACGTAGTGACAAATAAATAAATAAACCTAAATCTAAATATAAAAGTAAATAGTAAGAATTTTTATGAATGTGCGAAATGACAAAGAGTAAAGTAAGCATTTGTCCCTTAGAGAGTGGATTTTGGGAATTAATAAAATGAAAAAAAGAATTGGTAGCTACGTTGAACAGGCATTGTGCATCTATTTTCATTGTAGAAAACCCAAAATTGCAGGACAATTAGAAAGTGTCTATGTGAAAAGACAGATTCAAAGTAGTTTTATTAAAGGGAAATCATGTTTGATTAAGTTATTAGAGTTCCTTATGGAAGTAACAAGTTAATATGAATAATGGAGAACCTGTAGATTTGGTGTTACTTGGATTTCCAGAGAGCTCTGGAAAAGGTGCCACATCAAAGGTCATTATCCAACATAAAAGTTTGGAGTGTTGAGGATACCATATGAGTACTCACTAGAGTATTGTTAGCTAACAGGAGACAGAGTAGATATAAATGAGTCATTTAGATGTAACTAGTGAAATGCCACAGGGGTCAGTGCTGGGGCCTTTGCTGTTTAAATCCTTATCAGTGACTTGAATGAAGGAGCCAAATGTACAGTTGTTAAACTATGCAGATGTCAGGTGGTAACAAGATGGGTATAGAAGCTAGCTGAAATGAAGTTGGATATTAGGATAAGGGACAGCTGAATAAGGGAGTGTTAGACAGTTAAGGGGATATTTCAGAATACTCAGAATAAATATATCTATACAATCTAAGGGGATGACTCGCTATCTGTGGTTAACTGAAAGAATTAAGGAAAGCAGCAAATTTGAGGAGAAATATACATAATTGTGCAAGGATGAATGGCAGGTTAGATGATTGCACAGAAGAGTACGTTTTGAAGAGGATGTCAGCAGTTGGCAAAGCCAAAAATTTGACAGGTTGAGTATAATTTGGGAAAATGTGGATGTGTTCATTTTGGCATGAAAAATTGAGAAGTCAAATGTTATTTTACATGGAGAATATTAACTTTAATGAAGAGAAATTTCAAAAAGCTGATGTGCAGAGGCATCTGAGTGTATTGATAGATCAATCACAGAAGGTTACTAGCTACACAGCAAGCGATTAGGAAGACAAATAGAATGCTATCATTTACTGCAAGGGGAACAGAATATGAAAGCGGGGAAGTTTTGTTAGAGTAGGACAGGAGTGCAGGTTCATAGTTTCTTGAAAGTGGAGTCTCAGGTAGACAGAATAGTGAAGAAGGCATTTGGTGCACGCCTTTATTGGTCAATGCATTGAGTAATGGAGTTGGGAGGTCATGTTGTGGCTGTAGAGGGCATTGTGTTCAATTCTGGCCTCCCAGCTATAGGAAGGATATTGTAAAACTTGAAAGGGCTCAGAAGAGATTTACAAGGATGTATCCAGAGTTGGAAGGTTTGAGCTATAGGGAGGGACTGAACAGGCTGTGGCTATTTTCCCTGGAGTGTCGGAGGCTGAGGGGTGACCTTATAGAGGTTTATAAAATCATGAGGGTCATGGATAGGGTGAATAGCCAAGTCTTTTCCCCAGAGTAGGGGATTCCAAAACTAGAAGGTTTAAGGTGAGAGAGGAAAGATTTACAAGGGACCTAAGGGGTAACATTTTCACACAGACAGTGGTGCGTATATGGAATGAGCTGCCAGAGGAAGTGGTGGAGGTTGGTACAATTGCAACATGTAAAAGATATCTGGATGGATGTATGAATAGAAATGATTTAGTAGGATTTGGGCGAAATGTTGGCAAATGGGACTCAATTAATTTACAATATCTGGTCGACATGGATGAGTTGGACCGAAGGGTCTGTTTCCATGTTTTACAGCTCTATAACCCAATGACAGGACCTTGAAGAAATTACATCTACAGTACAGTATACAGTTTTAGTATCCTTATTTAAGAAAGGATATATGTGCATGGGAAGCAATACGGAGAAGCCCTACTCAGCTGATTCCCAGAATGAAGGTGTTATACCAAATGAGGGAAATATGGAAAGGTTGAGGCCTGTATCTATTGGTGATTAGAAGAATGAGAATTAATCTTATTGGAACATCTAAGATCATGAGGAGATTTGACAGGATGAATGCTGTGAGTATGTTTCCCATTGTGGGAGAGACTAGACCCAGGGGACACAATTTAAACTAAGGCATTTCCCAACTTAGACATAGGTAGATAGATATTTTTTTCTTCCAGAGACGTTTGCCTGAGGAATTGTCTCCCCCATCGAACAAGAGATAGTGTAATTGATTATTTTTAAGACCAAGGCAGACAGATTCTTAACTGACAATGGAGTCAAACCTAATGGGTATAGACTGGAAAGTACAAACCATAATCAGATCAGTTATGATCTTCTCAAATAGAGGAGCAGATATGAGAGGCCAAATGGTAATCACATAACCACTGCCAATTGTCATAAAAACTCATCGGGTTCATTAATGTCCTTGAGGGAAGAAAATATGCCATTATGTGATAGATTACATGTGACTCCAGACTCACAACAACATGGTTGATGTTTGACTGCCTTTTGGACAATTCAGGATCACAATAAATGCCAGCCTGGCCAACAATGCCCACATCCCATAAACAAATTCGGAAAAGATTCAGCCAAACTTGAATGCGTTGAAAAAATTGTCTATTGAATGTCTGTGAGATTAATTATTTGAGAAGATGTGACTCTGAGTCACATAAACCAAGGCAGCTAAATCCTATTCCTGAAATGAATTGATGAATATTTGTTCAGACACATCAGTCTCTGGGGATAATGGGGACAGCGTGAACTGTGGCTATAAAACAGCCAGGTTCTTTAGCAAGGCCTAATGGTGTACATGCCTGAATTGTTGAAGGATATATATACCAATTGAGGCTTTTAAAATGAAAAAAAAGGTCTCCCTACAATAGATACAGAGAACCAATTTCCTGTGATGGGAAGATCCAGCAACAGGCAGGTTGGTAGAGGTATTGGGAAGGGAACAACCTCAAAAATAGAACTAGGGCATTCAGTTGTCTTCAGTAGGTGTATCCGTTACCCAACTTACTTGTCTCCATATCCATGTTGTCTTCTCCCTAGAGTCTGCTTGCAGCACCCACTATTCAGTTCTAGCAGTGCTGGGGCTGGAAGATCTACTGATCAATCTGATTGGCCAGCAGCTCTTGAGGGCAGGACCTCCTCCCACTGAGAGAGAGGAGTCCCATTAATACCTCTGTCAGGCTGCTTCGGGTGTGTTATGGCTGCAGAGGGGCCTTGTTTAAAGTCATATTTTTCAGGACCAATTTTTCTTCTGGTGGGTGTGGAATTGGGGCAAATATAATGCTGCTTTCTCCCTCATAAAACCCAATCCAGAGAGAATCAAAAACACTGATCTCCATGAATATAACTGCACAGTTTATATGTTCAGAGAAGCTTTGCGGTAAAGATCCTTACTTAGAAGTCTACATACATTTTTTTTGTCTCACATTAAGGGCTCTGAGGCTAATATTTAGCTTTCCATCATTCCCCTGATGGCAATCGCTAACTCAGCACCATGGTTGAATGCCTGGGTTCTTTCATATTCCTTGACATCTTCATTTTGGCAACGGTGGATGATATTTTCATTACTACATCTCTACCATCTCTAATTCCGTCACAAAAGAAATTCTCTCTCTCACACTCTGCTTTCAAAAACTATCTAAAAATTTATACCTTCAACTATATCATTTAACTCTCCTCAAAGTTAATTGGTCCATCTGATCGACTGCCCAAAGTTGTCCTTTTAAATGAGAAATACAATAAGAATACTAAACTTTGCAACACAGTGACTGCATTTACATCTGCAGTCTTTCTATTTTCTCTGTAGCAAGCTCTTTTAAAAGCATATATTGGAATTAAAAGTTAAAAACATCCATAGTACTTCGGGATTCTGATCCAATGTCATGACAAGAGCAACTTTTCATCTTTATAGAAAATGACTTTTCTTAAATAATTTGAAAATTTCTTTATCCTTGAAGCATCAGCCTTAACTCAACGTTAGCACCAACTTTACTGGGCAGCGGAAGTATCTTTAAACACCCATTAAGAGACTTTAGCATCAGTTCTAGGCTGACATTTTCCATGCAGTATTACAGGAGCTGTGCATGTCACAGGTGCAAACTTCCAGATGAAACATTAGGCCAAGGTTCTATCTGCTTCTAAATATCCATTAAACAATCCAGGACACTATTTGAAGAAGAACATGGAATTTGCCCTTGTCACCAATCATCAAATGTCATTAAAATTGATGAACTGGTCATTTATCTCACAATGTTGATGAGTTTAATTGAAATTTCTATCAAACACATAGTGAGATGAAAGTGACAGAGCTGGAGTTACTCAAAATTAATATCTACCTACACAATAACATTCATGCCTTAAAAATGCCTCTCATTCTTTCTGTTCAAGAAAGTTTAAATTCCAAAGTTTGAATTAATTTGACTTTCCAGACCTCTTGCTGCCAGCTGAAGACATTGAAGAAGTTAGCAGGCCACATCTCCCAACAGCTTTGCCTGTAGCTCACAGATCTTTACTTTATGATTGATAGTAACCTGAATCATTTGCACAACATGGTAGTTTTGCTTTTAGAAAGCTCTACATCATCCTTTATTGATGTATGTTGATGAAAAGCTACTGAGGAGGAAAGCCTGTGGGGAAAATATATTTAGAAACCATGAAATTAATCAAAAATTGTTTTTTTTTTGTACATGTAAGACATCAAGAGCAGGAATTCTCCAACTTTCTCTGAGGTAAAAAATATATAGCTATAGTCAAAAATAAACTTCCTTAACAGGTATATGTCTCATGTGCCAGACAATTTGTACTTTGACATGGCATCATTCAACTTTCATATTTAGTAATAAATGCTGAAAGGAATAATCATACTCTGCACATTATGCAGCGAGCATCTTTGAAGAAACAGAGTTTGAGAGTAGGATTTTCTCTTGCCTTGAAGTGGCAGGAAGGGCAAATAGTAAGGTGGGTTGGCACTGGAGAGATACCAGCCATCTCAGCAATCAGGTTCTGAGTGGAAAAGTGCATGGGTGACCTACCTGTGCCTTTACTAATTAAGATCCTTGAGTAGTCAATTAATGACCAGCAGAATTTATCTGCAGAAATTCTGTCAGGTTCACTGTTATTTAATTAGAGATAGGCTCTGAATAAAATTTCTGCCATTAAATCTGGTAGTTTCAACAAGATCTTTTAGTGATGAACTATTGTTGGAAAGATGGCTGATGACGAGAGAACTATGTGGTTTAACTTACAATTTATATTTTCTTGGCTTTCTCTGAAAAGACCATGTCCAAATCACATATGGGCCATTAAGTTAATAATGTGATCTGCCTTGTTGACACACAGATTAATTTGAGTAACTTGTATGTGAGAGGAATAAAATTATTTACAGCAGATGAAGAAAGCATTATAGCCTGAAACACCAAACATCTAGACTTGCATCCATTTATACTCTACAGTCTTGCATTTACCAGAATTTAATGGCTTAATGCATTTCTGCAACCATTGGATGATCTCCAGGCTCAAGCTTGTACATTAACTCTCAGTTGGTTACAATAGTCAGCTACTGTGTCAGCTTGTCACACTTTTGAAGAATTATTTGCTCTGAGATATCTGACAGAGAGAGCTGAAAAAGGAACAAGTGCATTTCAAGGAAAGGGGAAAGAACACATAGATTCAGACAAACTAATCTCCCAGCCCTCCTCAAGGTAATTCAAAAATGGAATGACAGTCTGCTGCCTCTCCATGAGAAAAAGACTCTAACAAGTACAGTTAGTGCCATGTGCAGCTGGTTGCAATGGAATCAAATGCCAATTTGTTCTTGTCCAACGACTAAAGAACGTATCACAACGGGTTGATGACCTAATGAAGTCAGGCAAACTAAAATCCAGCTACTGTACCTCATCTCTCTTGCGAATTCTGGATACAATTAATACACCTTCAAAAATTAATAACTATACAACTAAGTTTTTACTATATACTCTGAACTAATGAGGAATACAAATTAGACAACTTGGCTGGAAATTTTTTCACTTGGTTACTGTCAGATTGGTAGGACCTGGTCAGGAGCCAAAATGTTGAGGGAATTATTTCCCAGAGCCTCGGCATTAGCATCCTTTGTTCAGGGACAATGAGTGAGCAGGACAATACAACCATTCTGTCAAAAGAAAGGCCATCGCATGAACCATAAGGGCTCCCCAGGACGTTCTAGCAACCACAGGAATGCAAAATATCCCTAAGAAGGCTGCCAGCATTATTGAGCACAAACCCTCCTACCACTCTGGTGTCTCTTACTCTTAGTTGAGGGTTCTGTTGATTCTGAGGAATTGCAGTGTGTGGTGAGCTGTCCCAAGGACAAGAGAAAATGGACAGTATCTCCGGCCAATAGGTGTGGATGAAAGTGTCTAATTAAGTGAGCAGGAGGGTGGTGCCCCGACAGCCTCCAGACAATACACCAGAGTGATCTGGCCCTAAAGCAGGGAGGATAGATGAGTGGCTTTGTATTCTCAGGTGCAAACTCTGCACTCTAACATTCCCAGCATTCCTGTGCATGACACACCCCAGGCCAATGCACATTGCAGCTCCATTCAACACTCTGTGAAGGGCTCTCATTTCGCAACTGAGCATGAGAGCATAACCATTCCATGCTGCCATTAATCTCTATGAACTGAGCATGGGAGCACAACCATTCCATGCTGGCATTAATCTCTATGAACTGAGCATGGGAGCACAACCATTCCGTGCTGGCATTAATCTCTATGAACTTCTTCCTGTCTTTCCTGATCAACAGTTATGATTGTAACCCTCATTCTCTTCTCTTTTTTACGCTTGACCAGCTTTCCCTTAAATGCATTTACGTTATTCACTTCAATCATTCCCTGTGGCATGAGTTCACACATTCTCATCACTTTTAGGGTAAATACATTTCTTCTGAATTCCCTATTGGATTCTTTGCTGACTATCTTATTGATTCTTCCTCGCAAGTTAAAACATTCTCTCTGCATTGACTCGAGCAAAACCTTTCAGAATGTTAAAGACTTCTATTAGGTCATCCTCTTGGCTTTTTTTTTCAAGAGAAGTGATCCAGACTTTTCAACTTTTCCTGCTATGCATACCTATTTTTTTTTTTTTAATTTCATCCTTACAAGTCTTCCCTGCACCATAGCCA
Source organism: Ginglymostoma cirratum (assembly GCA_024137785.1). Taxonomy (NCBI): domain Eukaryota; kingdom Metazoa; phylum Chordata; class Chondrichthyes; order Orectolobiformes; family Ginglymostomatidae; genus Ginglymostoma; species Ginglymostoma cirratum. The sequence continues at coordinate 32,793,898 of JAHRHZ010000111.1, forward strand.
GGGCCTGTAGATCCCTCCGATAATGTATCAAGCAGAGCTGCACACAATACTCTAAGTGAAGTCTTTTGTTATAGTTCAGTAACAATAAGGTTTGATTACCTCAACACCCCTCCTGCCCAAGTCAGAACATCCTCATGCAATTTATTACAGATTTCCTCAGACCCTTTTGGGGAGGGTGTCATCCCCAAGTTTAGAAGTTTTAGAAGTTGATTCCAAATTTCTAAATCATTAGCATAAATTTTGAGCAACAGTACTAATGTACATTGCAGCTCCACTCAACACTCTGTGCAGGCATCTCACATCCTAACTGAGCATGGAAGCATTGATCCTTGTGACCTATGCCCGCCCATCCTCTGCTACTCTGAACAACTATCCTTCAATCTAACTCCCTGATATCTGAGATGAAACTAACTAGCAACCCATTCTACCACTTGACCCCTGACCAGAACACCCAACCTTATTTTTTGACTTTGAGAGGCTTGTTATTACAAGTTTATTGCAGGTACCATACATTATACTCCTGCGCTACTCTTGTTTATTCTCTTCCACCTTTATAGTGTGTTGAACAGTGGCTGTGTTGCCACACAGTGCTTCACGGGAATACTCCAATCTTGCACCATCAAGATGTCAAAACCAGGTAAATTCCACAATCATGTATTTATTTCCCAGAAATGATTCACAAATAATCACTGATCTGTTATTGAACCCCATTATATGCATTGCAACCATTACCAGTTTGCTGCCACCATCTCCTTCCCTTGACTGTGTCTAAGATTTATAGTAATAGAGGAAAATCACTAGTCAATCTTAATGAAAAGTCTTAAATAAGATACAGCTTATTGTATGACAATAATTAGGTATATGTTGCATTAATAAAATAGATAGTGTTACGAAGGCTATTGGGAGATCTAGGTCGTCACTCTACAAGAATCTAAGATATTCTGCCTTAAGCCTATCCAAGTCCATATGATAGCATCATATTGGAATGCAGTGTCCAACAACATATGAATATATAGTTGAAAAAAAAATAGAAGCAGGTATAGGCCATTCAATCCCTCAAGAATGCTTCAAGATTCAATAAGATCATGACTGATCTGATTAGAACCTCAAACCTACATTCCCGCCTATCCTGATAACCTCTTGCCCCCTGTTTAACCCAAATCTACTTACTCCTGCCTTAAAAATATTCAAAAACACTGTATCCACTACCTTTTCAGAGTTCCAAAGACCTACTACCATCCCAGGGAACAAAAAGAAACCTAATCTTTTCTTTTTATGGGAAACCCCTGATATTTTTAAACAGTTCCAGATTCTCCCACAAGACGAAACATTTTCTCCTATCAAGTCCCCTCAGGATAGTGTGTGTTTCAATCAAGTTACCTCTTAGCCTTCCAAACTCCATTCTATTAGCTTTCCTAATTACTTGCTGTACTTGCATACTAACTTTTTATGACTCAGGCACGTAGACACCCAATCCCTCTACATCTCAGAACTCTGAAATCACTCATCCTTCAGATATGTTTCTTTTTCATTCTTCATGCCAAAATGAAAATTTCACATTTTCCCACATTATACTCCACTGATATTTCTTTCCCCATTCAATCTATCCATATCTTTTTTGTAATCTCCTGTGTCCTCTTCACAATCCTTGCTTACTTATCTTTATATTATCAGAAAACTTGGCAACTATACTTTCATCAAAGGTGTTTATGTAAGTTGTAAACAGTTGAGGTCCCAACACTGATCCCTGTTTCACTTGTAAAGAACCATTAATATTGTAAAATTCCCAATGACACTTAGACCAGAATACTTTCAGATCTTCAAATCTAACTTTACTGTCATACCACAATAGTGTTCATAAAGGCACTATTTTAGAAGTCTACTAATAATATTCAGTAAAATCTCATATTCTCCAAATGCAGTTGTTTAAATGAACAAGCTTGCTCATTTTTCATCTTCTGAAATAATCTTATTGTTGAAATATATACTTCATGCAGAAATCCAAATCTTATTTCTTTTGGAGTCTGGAGGTGATTTTGTAATTCTATTTCTTGCAGTTAAACTTTGGAATAATTCATTATTTTTAAGACTATTGAGAATGATTACAGAATGGTGGGGAAATGAATACCACAATTCTACAGGGGATGAACTTCATACCTGAGTGAATCTATGATCTCTATCAACACCAGATTTAAGTTACATTTATCTGCCTAAAGCCTTGAGTTCTAAATAAGCTTCCTACAATGTTTTAGTAGATCTCAGTGGTAAATCACTTATGCTATGTTAAACCTACAATGGAATATGCAGAGTGCATTAATATTTTAGAAGTATGCTCAATGCCGGCACTGTATTGTAACAAATAGTACTAACTAGACTGTAACATTGATAACTCTTCAAATATCTGCTCCTATGAGTTAAGCATTAAATGATTTATTGTAGAAATAAAATTGCCATTGTTTGGTTCATCATGTTAAATAGTTGAAATAATTATTTATTTTGAAAAATTACAAAATTACAGCATTGTTAATCCAAAATGTAGGCAGCAGACACCCAACACCCTATGCCTCCAATCTTTCAACACAATAAAGGAAAACTGGCTACAGGCCTGTTGTTCATATGTTAAGTCTGAACAACCACCATTTACCTTCTATTTAATATCATTGATCTTTGATTTGTGAGTAAAATGATACCTAAAGACGCCCATTTATCTTCTACGGCTGTTAGTATGGCTATGGCTAAATAGCTAACAACCATGTGATTGAAACCATCTTCTTATAGTAACATAATGCCAACAAGAACACAGCTACAGACAAAGTATTTTATAAACCATGGACTTGATATATGTTTTTAACACTCTCCCATTTTGGTTCCAAAATATTTGAAATCACTTGTAAAGAAACTAGATGTAACAGCCTTGAGTACATGTCAAGTTGACCTGTTGAACAGTCTGCTCTTTGAAGGAGTCTGCAATTAATCCGAAACAGATCCCAGACATCTGAACTTACATGACTTAAAATTCTCCCGACAAAAAGTGAGAGAAAGCTCCTTTCTTTACTGGACTGGTGTTGGTTTAATATTTGTAAAATGCACGCACTTCTTTTGTTCTGCAAATGATTTGTGATTAATGTAGTGTTTTTATTTGTCATTATGTGCATGTACATAAGTAATCATTTTGGTTTGATCTTATGAAAGTCTCCAACTGGTGACTTTGAAATTAATTACACACAAATGGAGGCATTTAAAAACATATACATCTCACTTATTTTTAAAAAAGCCACAATGATTACAGATAGCAGGCGAAAAAAAACTGGGAGTTTCAGTTTATCTCTTCTCCCACCTCCAAAATACTGTGACTAATTAAATGTGCATGTGTAACATACAAAAGGGGATAATACCCTCAAGCCTGCTGTCTAATAACTATTCTGTATGTCAACTTCACCAGCTCTCATTTGTTCCATACTCTGCATTGAACAAAAATCCATCAGTTTTAGGTTTTGAAAATTTGCATTTACCTTACATCAATTACCTTTCTCAGCACCTAAAGCAAAAATATTATGATAATAAATGGATAAGGTAAGTTGAAGTGTGATTAATAGCGATTATGTTTAAGCCTGTGTCATTTTCCTTGCATGGAAAATAACACTTCATTCACAATGGTTGTGCACACTACAGATAATAGATTTGAAATGTATTTGTTTCATTTATGACTAATTCTCTGTAGTGCACATATTGATATAAAGTGATTGTAATAAGCCACTTTATTTTCCATTGTAAACCCTAAAGGATTATCTCAATACTAAAAATAATAAAGTGCTACTTCATCATAGAGTAGTTATTACTGTTGACTTTTTGCTGGTATTTGCATTTTATTTTGGAATTAATTTGTGATTATTTGTGAATATCAAAAAATGTGAGATATGAGAAAAGAATGCAGTTAAATATATTGAGGTCCTCTGCGTTATGAAACTCACAGGTTTCTTCAGTTAAACAATCACAATCTATTAATGATTACAATGATACTGGGGTGGCAGGTCAGTTTACAGAAAAAAAAATTCAAACTTTCTGCTTCCAATGCTGAGTTGTGCTAGACAACTATTTGGAAAAACATCGTAGTTGTGGAAATAAAAATTGGGCTGTCTCCCTGACTGACATTGGGCCCTTAATTCTGTCATACAAGGTATTGGTTCTGAAAGAGTTAATGTTGAGCTAAATTGAGCTCCACCCAATCTGATGATGTCACACAGTCATACAGCATGGAAGTGACCCTTCGGCCCAACCCATATCCCTCCAAACATTTCTTATTCATGTACTTATCTAAATGTCTTTTAAATGTTATGACTGTACCCACATCCACCACTTCTTCTGGAAATTCATTCAATCATTCATTCATTCATTTATTCCTTCATTCATTCATTCAGTCTCTGCATGGAAAGTTAACCCTGTACAAAGTTCCAATGAAGATCTTCATTACATACTTGGTTTCTAATAGTTCCAATTATGCCTAACAAATGTTAATTGTACCCATGTCTTACAATAAACCGTACCTTGCTATGTAAGACAAATCACCTTCATGTTAAGACTCTATATTGGCCGATCCCCTACCACTGATAACTATATAGATCCTTATCCCAACATAAAAAGGAAGATTGTTGGCAGCAAACTACCCCAGTAGCACATCACCAATGGCTGCTAACGGTTGCTAGCTGTGCCGATATCCAAAAACATGATAGATGGCTGTTCAATGCATGGTTGACAATCAGAAAATCTACTCTATATTGAGGTAAATTCCATCACTTACCTTTCATATAGGAATGTGACATTTTTCAATAAAAAACAATTTAGTTTACAGCTGGCAGTTAAGAGACCAATTATATTTTAATTGCAATTTTCCATATCTATCTCTGTAATAAACCACTTTATATATATATTAATACAGACTGATAATTTCTACATAATGCAAATTAAACATGATTCTGGCTGGAAAATTGAATTCCAAAAGGATATGAAGGTGGCCAGACTTTGCCCACATATAATTTACATTTTAAAAATATATTTTTGGAATATTGACAATGCTTTTGACCCCCAAAGGCTTTATAGGTCATGGAACTGATATTCCTGTTTAACTGATAACCGTGAGTGCTGTTTCTTTCTTAAATTAACTCAATCATTAACAAAATTGCTAGAATATACAAAGGTGAAATGTGTGTTTCCTGGGGAAGTTATTATTTTAGTCAAACAAGTGCATTGGCACGTAATTCCTTCAACAACTTTAAAGGTGCTGACAAATCAGTTAACAGAATTGTTCAATAAATTCAGTAATTTGGCCTTGGATTATTTTGGAGAGGCAAATGTTTCCTCAGAGTGAGAGTGCACTCCATAAGCATGCAAAAGAAATGATAATTGAGGCTTTTAAAGCAGGGGAAATGGAATTTTGGGCCCATCCTTCAGGCAGGTGGTTGAAACATCCCAAGTTACTCTCCCACTTCCGGGACATGGCCAAGTCCAGTTTTAACACATTCTTCTGAGCAAGTTGCAAAGTCACTCACTCAAAAAAGGGTGGAGTTTCAATATTTAGGGAAATGATAGTCATGAGACTTCATCAGAACCCAATGGCATTTAAGGAGACGTTTCGAGAGGAGGTGACGTAGTGGTAATGTCACTTGTCTAGTAATTCAGAGCCCACCATTCATTGTACGGTGATATGGGCTCAAAACCCACCATTGTTACTGGTGGGATATAGTTTTAATTGATAAATTTGGAGCATTAAAAAAAATGTGCTGGAGAAAATCTACAGGTTTGACATCTTCTGTAGAGAGAGAAACAGAGTATAAGGAAAAGCATGCCTATCATGAGCTCAAGAGATTCAGCCTGTTGAGAAATTTGTGTCTTGACTTTTGCGGGACAAGGAGGATCAAGAGTGCTCTTCCACCTCCAAGAGAATGTTGAGCTCTCCCCCCTCCAAACCCATACCTAATCCCAGTCTCCACTCAACAAAACCTCTCTTCCGTCCTTCATCTCTCTATAAATCATATTTACAATCACCATTCCACGTTGTAAATCTCTTCTCCAACCATCATCTCCTGACCTCCAAAACACTTCCTCAATCTCCATCTTGTGATCTCAAAGTTCTTCCTCAATCTCCATCTCCCAACCTCAAAGCCCCTCCTCACCTCCATCTCCTAACCTCAAAGCACTTCCTCAACCATCATCTCCTGACTACCAAACACATGTTCAACCTCCATCTCCTGACCGCAAAACTCCTCGACATCCATCATCTCATGAACTCAAAGTTCCTCCCACAGGGCATCTCCCCACATATTCCCATGACACGTGAGAAAATCTTTCGGTGTTAAGACTTCTAAGGCCCCATACTGGCAGGTCAGGAACTTCTTTTTTCCAAAACTGTACTTTCTTCATAAGATTTATAAAATTTCTTTACATGGCTGTTCAAAATTGCATCACATTAAGGTAAAAATAATCCCTTCTAATGCCCTATGTATAAAATATAGATGAATACCACATAAAACTGAATGTATACTACAGTTACAGTTAACATACAATATTAATTACATACCAAACAAACAGCCAATAGGGTTTTTATCCAGTTTCCAAGCCCCGCACTATGTTATGATTAAAAGACCTCAGACTTTTTCCATTGAGCCCTTGTACCAACTCCCCCCATCTTTAGGCATCCATCAGCAGGGAGACTCAGTAATCCTGGACCCTACAATGTGTCAATCTGCAACACTGTTTGGAACATGTACTGGAAGGCCAGAAAATTTCAGGCAGACTCACGAACGTGGATTGATGATTCTAGTTGATCTAGTTTATCTAGTTGATCATGCCTGGAAGTAGCCTACAGAGCACATGTCCTGCTTCAGATGAGACTCGACAAAAACCACTGTGCATCTTTTCCAGACATTCTTTGCAAAGGCATGTTCCAGAAGGAGGCGAGCAATGGTTTTCTCAACAAGGGCTGTTTCCGCCAACCTCCCACACAATTAACCTGTTGGTCCTCTGTGCTGCCTCCTTAGATGCTTGGAACACCTCAGAACTTTTCCTCAATGTGTATCAACACTGACAGCTGTGTCACCCACAGTTATCCCACCCTTTCTGTATTTACAGAAGAAGACAGCACACAGCAGGGCAAGGAAACACATGTCACACCAATGAGTAAGTAGTATTCTGCATGACACTGCCACTCTCCTATTAATCTAGCTCTGTCAGTCTCATTCATTGCATACTACATCTAAGCATTGGCCATGACACACACACTCTCTCTCTCTCTCTCTATCTATCTTTCCCTTGATCTCTCTCATCTTTTGCAGGTACAGCCACGACATCTCCATTAAAAAATTGCTTGTGTCCCCTAGAGGTCCGTCCTCCCAGGCAGCATAGTGGCCCAGTGGTTAGCACTGCTGCCTCACACCACCAGGGACCCAGGTTCAATTCAATCCTCGGGCAAACATCTGTGTGGAGTTTGCACGTTCTCCCCATGTTTACGTGGATTTACACCCTTTGCTCCAGTTCCCTCCCACACTCCAAAGATCTATAGGTTAGGTGGACTGGCTGTGTTAAATTGTGCATAGTGTTCAGGAATGTGCAGGTTAGGTGGATTAGTGGTGGGAAATGCAGGGTTACAGCGAAAGGGTTGGGAGTGAGTCTGAGTAGGATGCTCTTCAGAGGGTCAGTGAAAAGCTCGATAGGCCGAATGTGCTTCCATACTGTAGGGATTTTATGAGGACGAGGTACCAAGGTCTCGGAGGAAGCATCAGCATGACAAGGTGGTAAGCATCTCACAGCAACAGCTCGACAGCTGGCCACGGGCAAAACGCCCAGGCTGCTGGCACTCAGAGAAACTGTCAGAGACCCAGCACCTGTTAAGCCACAAGTGGGAGAGGATGCTCTGGGGTTGATATCAGGGATAAAATGGCCCTAATGTGTGTAGCGAGTCATGTCACTGCCCTACTGCCTTCATGGATAAGCTGGTAGCTGTGATAGCTATTCAGGCCCTGTACCTTCAGGAACTGTTGGAGATGTTGCATAGATAACACAGAATGGAGCTGGAGGAACACAGCAGGCCAGGCAGCATCAGAGGAGCAGGAAAGTTGATGTTTCGGGTCAGGACCCTTCTTCAACTTCGTCAACTTTCCTGCTCCTCTGATGCTGCCTGGCCTGCCATGTTCCTCCAGCTCCACTCTGTGTTACCTCTGATTCCAGCACCTGCAGTTCCTACTATCTCGGAGATACGTGCATATCTGCGCTCCATCCGATGGTCCTCAGGACCATAAACATGGCGACAGGGGAATGAGGAACCTCGGCTCCATCCCTGGTGCCCGCTCCTCACAAGGAGACAGGGTAGTACCAGGAGGCATCCCGTCTGCGATAGTACCACACATAGATTCCTCAGCAGTTTCCACTCAGGGCATTACAGAGGTGGCCAGGCCTCCAACTCTGACCCCAACTGACCCTTCAAAGTTCAGGCTGAGGAGGGTGAACCTATCTCTGCTTATATAGCTGCTTTTTCAAGCAGCACACTTAGGGGTGAATAGCTGGGGCAAGAGAATGTTTTCTCAGAAGCAATCTTAGCATCTCCGCAGATACAGGAGCTGTCTCTTCTGTACAGTATAAAGCAGCTCAAGCTTGAAGAAAGTTTATTTCCTCTTTCCAGTTGCTGCAAGCTGTGACTTTTAATTGATTAGTCAGAGACCTTTATTAGTGGGAGCCACTCACCCTGTGCATCCTGAAAACAGGTAGAAAATATCCAGAGAAGGAAGATGAAAAAGCAGCATTCTCATTGGCCCAAGAATCATCTCACCAAACCCCATATACTGGGGGCACTGAACTTCTTTCTCTCTGCCATAAGACCTATGTTACGTTTTCTTGCCTGTGTTTGTCTATATGTGTGTGTAGAGGCAGTTTACAATGCAGTTAGAGTTATTACTAGTAGAGTTGTGTTGTTTATCTGTGGCTAGAATCCATTTATTTGTAATAAATAATAATTCTTGTTAAGGAAGGAAAACTAGTCCACGCTATTTGTCATCCTGGGTCTGAAAATCAGGTAAGTAGTTGAATTCTGTGTATATTTTAATATCTTTACATTTTGTGGTGACTCTGGGAACAACAGGGTTTGATTTCGAGTAAATTACCACAGGGAGGGACAACAGAGTGTCTGCTGGGTAAACTGCTAGCACATGCAGTAGATTGATGTAGAACAGTGCCATTCAGTAAGGTGTGTGCCCCAGGACAATGGGAAGGGGAGGTGTGTTGGTGACTGTGCATCAAGGCAAGTCACCTCTTCATATGACCGCACTAATTGGCACGGCAAGGCAAATCAAGGCATGGATGCTACAGGAATGCAGGTAGGTGCTAAGTGAATGAGTGCTAAGCGAGCAAGTGATCTGCTCTGAGATACAGCCTGGTCCGGACAGTCAGCTGAGTGTTTGTCCCTGCGCACAATGTATACTCACTGCAGCCTTTCAATGTTAGTTGCTGGTGGGCTCTGTAATGCAGGTCTGTGCTTCCTAAGTGCACCAGAGGAGTGCCACGCTGGCTGTGAGGGAATGCTGAATACAACATGTCAAAGCCTGCAGAGGAATGGTCCATGTGGCTGGTGCCCATGGAGTGTGCCCCGGGCTTCAATTTGATCATTGGCAACACAGAGATCAATCAGAGCAAGTAGTGAGCTGAATCCACCAGTTACACACTTTGGTTTCCTTGATTTTTATTTCTGCAAAAGTCAAGCTGGTTTGACAACTCTGATATATATATTGTTCTTCAGTGCCAGGAACACATCTGTGTGACCAATTACATATTGACAAGCAAAGCCTGTTAAGGGCAAGGCTGACATCAGAAAAAGTGAGGTGGGGAGGGGGGAAGCAAGCTTGGTAAGATAGGTGGCCAAATATTAATCAGGCGAGTTGTAACAAGACATTTAATGAGCCATAATCCCCGTGAATTGGGAAATCGCCATTACTCAGTGAGAAACATGCCACGCCACTTGCTAAATGCAGAAAAGAATAGAGCAAGATGCTCCCAATATTGAGGCAGGTTTTGACAGAATTCTCATCCCATTCTGTCACAAATCTCACCACACCACACTTCATTCAGATATAACATTCTGCACACACTGTTCTACATTACTGTAGTATCGCGTTTAAATCTGGTCGCTACATCACAGGAAGGATGTGGAAGCTTTGGAGTGGGTGCAGAAGAGATTTACCAGGGTGTTGCCTGAACTAGAGGGTATAAGCTATAAGGAGAGGCTAGAAAAACTAGGGCTGTTTTCTCTGGAGCGGCGAAGGCTAAGGAGAGACTTGATAGAAGTACAAAATTATGAGATGTATAGATCGGGTTGACAGTCAGAGTATTTTTTCCAGAGTTGAAATGTGTAATGCTGGGGACCATGCATTTAAGATGAGAGGGGGTGAAGATCGAAGGTGTGAGGGGCAAGTTTTATATACAGAGAGTGGTAGAGGTCTGGAGCTTGCTGCCAGGGATGGTGATAGAGTTGTTTAAGGGGCTTTTAGATAAGCATATGAATGTGCAAGGCATGGAGGAATATGGACCAAGGACAGGCAGAAGGGATGAGTTTAATTTGGCAACATGGTCAGTACAACATGTGGGCTGAAGTGCCTATTCCTGCATTGTACTGTTCTATATTCTGTGAAACCCACAGGCAGTTAAAATCGTATCAGAGATAAAAGGTACTGCAGATGCTGGAGAATCCGAGATAACAAGCATGGGGCTGGATGAACACAGCAGGTCAAGCAGCATCATAGGAGCAGGAAAACTTGACATTTCGGGCCTAAACCCTTCATCAGAAATGGGGGAGGGGAAGAGGGTTCTGAAATAAATAGGGAGAGAGGGGGAGGTGGATAGAGGATGGATAGAGGAGAGGATAGGTGGAGAGGAGGCAGACAAGTCGAAGAGGCGGGGATGGAGCCAGTAAAGGTGAGTGTAGGTAGGGGGGTAGGCTTCCTCTACATCGGGGAAACCAAGCGAAGACTTGGGGACCGCTTTGCAGAACACCTGCGCTCAGTTCGCAACAAACAACTGCACCTCCCAGTCACGAACCATTTCAACTCCCCCTCCCATTCCTCAGATGACATGTCCATCCTTGGCCTCCTGCAATGCCACAGTGATGCCACCCGAAGGCTGCAGGAACAGCAAATCATATTCAGCCTGGGAACCCTGCAGCCCAATGGCATCAATGTGGATTTCACAAGCTTCAAAATCTCCCCTCCCCCAACCGCATCCCAAAACCAGCCCAGCTCATCTCCACCTCCCTAACCTGTTTTTCCTCTCACCTCAAGCCACACCCCCATCTCCTATCTACTAACCTCATCCGGCCCCCTTGACCTGTCCGTCCTCCCTGGACTGACCTATCTCCTCCCTACCCCCCTACCTACACTCACCTTTACTGGCTCCATCCCCGCCTCTTCGACTTGTCTGCCTCCTCTCCACCTATCCTCTCCTCTATCCATCCTCTATCCACCTCCCCCTCTTTGCCTATTTATTTCAGAACCCTCTTCCCCTCCCCCATTTCTGATGAAGGGTCTAGGCCCGAAACGTCAAGTTTTCCTGCTCCTATGATGCTGCTTGACCTGCTGTGTTCATCCAGCCCCATGCTTGTTATCGCAGTTAAAATCACTTGAGATATCTCTCTCACTTACACAGTGATAATGCCTGTAAGTCCCAGGGGTGTGTGCTGGTGTGCTGGAGTGATGGGAGCGCATTTCTGGAAAGGGCTGACAACAAAGAAGGAAGCAAATAATTGCCTCGATCACAAAAACAGAAATCATTGGAGAAATTCAGCATGTCTGGCAGCATCTGTGGAGAGAAAGCAGAGTTAATGTATCAGGTCCAGTGATCCTTCTTCAGAACTTCTCAAATGTTTCAACAACTGTCCTCAGTCTTTAAAGAAAACCATAAAGAGAAATCACAACATTAAGTTATCAGTATAGGTCATATTTGCTTATGAAAGGAGATATTATCCGTTCCAAGTATTTTGCAAAACTGCTGTATTAACAGTGCGAGATGTTCCTAAGAATGCAAGAAAGAATCTATTAGAAATGAAAGTAGTCAGGTTATGCAAATTACATTATATAAGCCGTGATGTTGGAGAAAACCCATACTGCTTCCATTTTGCCTGAAACCATATTCTAATATACAAGTGAACATTATCATCTGATGAAAAACCAAAAGAACTGTGGATGCTGTGAATCAGGAACAAAAACAGAAGTTGCTGGAAGAACTCAGTTCTGAGGAAGGTCACCGGACCCAAAACATTACCTCTGATTTTTTTTCATCACAGATGCTGCCAGACCTGCCGAGCTTTTCCAGCAATTTCCGTTGTTGTCTGATTTACTGTCACCATTTGAGCAAAGTGTGCAATCCAATATACCAGATTGGTGACCTTATCTGAAACAATGGGCTGGCTTTCAGTTCTGGGGTTGGAACCCTGATGGTTGGTTTCCATCTCCTAATCCCACGTCAAATTGATGCCCAATGGACAATTCGATTTTTGATGAGCTGGCCAATGAGTGGGAAGGGGACATTCTCGCTATCCAATTAAAGATGGTGGGCAGGCAGCTGAGGTTGGAGGCCCAATAGGAGGTGCCCCAATAGGAGGTGAGTTGGCAGTCACATGTGTTAAAGGAGGCACTGCCAACTTATGTAGGAGAGAGAGATTGTGTTTCAAGATGGAGGGTCTCGTTGAAGAAATTTTATTAAGGTGAAATTAAAAGTGGTTTCAGTGTGCCAGGTGATTACTATGGAGCAGGGAAGCTGTGACCATCCCATAATCCCAGTCATAGTGAGGGTTCAACATGGATGGAGCAATGAAGGATTCCCTTGCCCTGCTGTGCCAAGAGAAGGGCACACCCAGCCCTGGATCAGGCTCAGTATCGGTATGGGACCTGTATGCCAGCAGCATAGATTTACTGAGACTTTAATGCTGCGTAATGTGATAGATACTTCTCTCCTCCGATATAATACTTTCAAAAAGGTCCCAGAGATGGAAACATATGGCAAACTACTCAGTGGCAGGAAATTGAAGGCTCATCCATCTCCATTCCCACCTTTGTGGTAGTTTCAAATTTCTACTCTCAACCTGCTACTCTAGAGCTCAAAAGTGATTAAAAGGCACGGTAAATTATGTAGATGAGAGCAGGAAGTTGTAATGTTGCATACAAAGAGTAAATCAACTGCAAAACTGCACCAGATGGAATTCACTGTAGGGAATTATGGATCCAAGAAAGATAAATTAGAATTCATTTTAATGGCAAGAGATGAGGAGATATTGAGGAGTGAAAGGATTGTGTTTTTGGATTCATAAAACACTAAAAGGAAGCTGCAAGTGTATAAGAGCAATCAAATGACTAAAAAGGAGCATTGGCCTTTATCCTGTGTTGTTTTATCTTGTATTGAGGACAGAGTACTTGGACATACAAGGTAAAATAGGCCTGAGTCAGCACAGCTTCATCAAGCAGAGGTCATGTCTGTCAAGTCTGTTAGAATTCTTTGAGCAGGTAACAAGCACATTAGATAAAGAAGAGCCATTGATCATGACCTATTTGGATTTCTAGAAGGTCTTTGACAAGGTGTGACACAGGAGCCTGCAAAATAAGACAAGAGCTTATTGTTAGGGGCAAAGTACTGGTATGCATAGAAGATTGGCTCACTGGCAGAAGGCAGAGAGTGAGGATAAAGGGGTCTTTATTCACATTATATATTAATAATCTGGATGAAGGAACTGGGGGCATCATTGCTAGGTTTGTACATGAGACAAAGATAGTTGGAGGGCCAGGTAGTGTTGAGGAGGCAGGGACACTGCAGAAGGGACAAGCTAAGAGAGTGGACAAAGAAGTGGCAGATGGAATACAATGTGGAAAATTGTGAGGTCATGCACTTTGGTGGAAGAATAAAAATGTAGGCTATTTTCTAAATGGGTAAAGGCTTTAGAAATATGAAGCAGAAGGGACTTGGGGATCCTTGTTCAGGATTCTCTTAAGGTTAACATGCAGGTTCAGTTGGATGTTCGAAAGACAAATGCAATGTTAGCATTCGTTTTGAGAGGACTAAAACACAAGAGCAGGGATGTACTGCTAATGCTGTATAAGACCCCAGTCAGACTGCATTTTGAAATATTGTGAGCAGTTTTGGGCCCGGTATCTAAGGAAGGATATGCTGGCCTTGGAGGGGGTCAATAAGAGGTTCATAAGATTGATCCTGGGGAGGAAGGTCTTGTCATATGATGAGCAGTTGAGGACTCCGGGTCTGTACATGATGGATTTTGGCAGGGTGAGGGTGGATCTCATTGAAACTTACAGAATACAGAGAGGCCTGGATAGAGCAGACATGAAGAGAATGTTTCCACTAGTAGGAGAGACTAGGACGCAAGGGCATAGCCTCAAAGTGAAGGAATGACGATTTAGAACTGATATGAGGAGGAATTTCTTCGGAGGGTGGTGAATCTGAGGAACACATTGCCAAATAAGGTTGTGAGGCCGAGTAATTGAGTTTATTGAAGACAGAGGTAAATATGTTCTTGATTAGTATGGGGATCAAAGGTTATGGAGATAAGGCAGGAGAGTAGGGTGGAGAATCATACCAGCCATGATTGAATAGTGAAGTAGAAGAGCTGAATGGCCTAATTCGGCTCCTATATCTTTTGGTCTTATGGTCTTTCTATAGTACGGTCCATACAGAGAAAGTATTTCCTCTAGAGGAAGCCTAGAGAAAGGGGCTGAATGGTACATTCCTGTTTCCAACATATTTCTGTTACCGCTTTGAGAACTGAGGATGTTAATGAGCCAATGGGATGACACCACATGAGCAGCAGCCATAACAATTCCAAGGATGTGTACATATATTGCCTGGTAACTATAAGTTAATTAAATGAACAAGTGGTTTAGGGAGCTACAGATTGAAAAGATTAGCTTTTTGTGAGAGTGGTTTCAGATTTCAAATCAAGTCCGTCATAACAACAATTATAGATCAGCAGCCACTAACTGACCACTTTTTTAAACTTCTATGTTCAAGAATAAATCTAAATTATCGCTGGCCTCAATACTTTCTCTTTATATTATAGAGTCATGGAGTCAAAGACGGTTTATTCAATCACAACTTTCTGTGTTTTCCAGACTTCAGTTCTCTTTATTTTATATTTCACCTGCAGACACTCATAAGGGAAAACATTCTCAGCACACAGCTCTCAAATTGTTAAATAAATCAAATTTTTAAGGAGCGAGCAACAGATGGCATTGCGACATTATTTTTTTGTTGAGAACATTTTCTGATTAAGGTTGAAGAGCCAAAATCTGCCATAGATGATTCTAAACAATGCACGACAAAGATTGAGGGCTCTTGGACTTTCCCACATCACTGGATTTCCCCGAGGAGGAGGTATAATTGACTTTAATTACATTATCCCATGTTTGCCCTTTCAAAAACTGGCAATGTCTTATAAGACCAAACAGGTTCACTTGCTGAATGTTCAACAAGTAGTGAATAAAATACGTTTGTGCCTAAGTTCAGGGCAGTAGTCAGGATACCTTAAACCTGTGGTCTCCAAACTATTCTAATCACAGATTATCTCACAGTCGATCATAGTCTCAGTCTCTCATACACCGTCCGTGTTCCATCGAAGATGTGTACATGTATAGATCGTCATTTTGCTTCATAAATTCTGGTTCCATAATCCATTACCACACGCTGAGCTCAAAGGCCAGCACAGTTAAGGGAACACTGCAGAGCACCACGTACAATGTCTGATTGACAGAAACTGGCCAGTGGCCCCAGAAACACACTGTGACCACAGGGATCCCATACCTTGAAAGCAGCAGCAACTTTTCAGATGTTCCAGAGTCACAGACTCAAAGGACCACATCACAGTGGCAGAGTGATGTCATGAACCACAGTGTCAAGTGAGCGCAAGATAAAGCAGTTTCCAGATCCACATTTAAAACGCACATTTGGTTGCAAGTGCTCATTTTATATTTGAGTTGATCTAATTTTAAACGCCAGTTTTTAAAAAGCCTGTAACTTGGTTGATTATTACGTGTGCTGCATACCCCTAAACCGAGGTGTGTTATATGTTGTGGGCTAGTAGCTATTTTTCATTTCTTAGCGTATTTCTTATATCTCTACCTAAACAAAAAAGTCCCTGGCTAGCAATAATGCTGAGAAACAAACCTGGACAATGTAAAATAAAATCAAAAATGTACAACTTCCACATGGAATGTGTAGTCACTGTAATGAGATCAGGTAGATGGACCTCATAGAATATGAATTCTCAGAGTGGGACAATTAATCTGGTCCAATCAGGGAGCCCCGGCTGACATATAAAAACAGGAGCACCAGACAGGCTAATACTCTGAGGAAGCTAGACCAGCCTGAAGGACTTTCCATGTAAAAATAAAGGGAGACTTGGTGACATGATACCAGCATCTGTGGAGTTCTTTTCGTGGTGATAAGAGTAAAGCACACTCCTGAAGAAATTTGCTTGCAATAGTCATCTTTGAGTTGGGATAAACATTTCTGGCATCATGGCAGTATTTGGAAAGCTTGACTTGTTCAATCCTGCTGTTGACGTCTGGGCCCAGTATGTGGAAAGAATGCATTATATTTTTTTCCAGGCAAATGTTGTTAGAGCAGATGAAAATCTACGAGTACTCCTGACAGCTTGTGAACTCACAGTTTTTTCAGTTGTTAGGAGCTTACATATCCCTGAGGTACCAGATGCTAAAACCTTTCAAGAGCTGACAGATTTAGTTAAGGATTGTTATGACCCCAAGCCTCCTCTAATTCTGAGTTGCTATCATCTTATTTAGCAGTTTGAGAACCAGGGGAATTCATATCAGGATTTTTGATTAGGTTAAGATGACTAGCAGAGGCATGTGATTTTAATTTAATCCTTATGTGATGCTGAGAGACCATTTGGTATGTGGGATTAATGATGCAACCATGCAAAAACACCTGTTATCTGAAGACCAACTGGATTTCAAACAGGCTCTGCCACTGGCTTTATCATTGGAAAATACAGCAAGTCGAGCAGCGTATTCTGATGGAAGTGGACACCCTCACAAGTCTGCCTGAGCTCAGGGAACACCACTTGAGTGAAGACAATTGCATTGCCATACTCATGAGATATCTCTTACAGAGACATTTTAGGTCAGCCCACAGAAAAACCCCAAAACAAAGCCAAGCCTTGGTCATAGATAACAAGGTGTGGGGCTGGATGAACACAGCAGGCCAAGCAGCATCATAGGAGCAGGAAAGCTTGATTTTCGGGCCGAGACCCTTCATCAGAAATGGGGAGGGGAAGAGGGTTCTGAAATAAATAGGGAGAGAGGGGGAGGCGGATAGAAGATGGATAGAGGAGAGGATAGGTGGAGAGGAGGCAGACAAGTCAAAGAGGCAGGGATGGAGCCAGTAAAGGTGAGTGTAGGTGGGGGGGGTAGGGAGGAGATAGGTCAGTCCAAGGAGGACGGACAGGTCAAGTGGGCAGGATGAGGTTAGTAGATAGGAGATGGGGGTGGGGCTTGAGGTGGGAGGAGGGGATAGGTGAGAGGAAGGACAGGTTAGGGAGGTGGAGATGAGCTGGGCTGGTTTTGGGATGCGGTTGGGGGAGGGGAGATTTTGAAGCTTGTGAAATCCACATTGATACCATTGGGCTGCAGGGTTCCCAGGCTGAATATGATTTGCTGTTCCTGCAGCCTTCGGGTGGCATCACTGTGGCATTGCAGGAGGCCCAGGATGGACATGTCGTCTGGGGAATGGGAGGGGGAGTTGAAATGGTTCGCGACTGGGAGGTGCAGTTGTTTGTTGCGAACTGAGCGCAGGTGTTCTGCAAAGCGGTCCCCAAGCCTCCGCTTGGTTTCCCCGATGTAGAGGAAGCCACAACGGGTACAGCGGATGCAGTATACCACATTGGCAGATGTGCAGGTGAACATCTGCCTGATGTGGAAAGTCTTCTTGGGGTCTGGGATTGGGGTGAGGGAGGTGGTGTGGGGGCAGGTGTAGCACTTCCTGCAGTTGCAGGGAAAAGTGCCGGGTGTGGTGGGCCTAGAGGGGAGTGTGGAGCGGACAAGGGAGTTGCAGAGGGAATGGTCCCTCCGGAAAGAAGATAAGGGTGGGGAGGGAAAAATGTCTTTGGTGGTGGGGTCTGATTGCAGATGGCGGAAGTGTCGGAGGATGATGCGTTGGATCCGAAGGTTGGTGGGGTGGTATGTGAGGACGAGGGGGATTCTTTCTTGGTTATTATTGTGGGGACGGGGTGTGAGGGATGAGTTACGGGAAATGAGGGAGACACGGTCGAGGGCGTTCTTGACCACTGTGGGGGAGATGTTGCGGTCCTTCAAGAATGAGGACATCTGAGATGTACGGAGTGGAATGTCTCATCCTGGGACCAGATAATTCGGAGACGAAGGAATTGGGAATAGGGGATGGCATTTTCGCAGGAAGGTGGGTGGGAGGAGGTGTATTCCAGGTAGCTGTGGGAGTCAGTGGGCTTGAAATGGACATCGGTTTCTAGGTAGTTACCGGAGATGGAGACAGAGAGGTCCAGGAAGGACCTCGGTCAAATGGTTTAAAACTTTCTTCAGGATCCAGGCTGGCAAGCCTTTGTAGTTGCTGCCAATATGTGGACTTGAGACAACAAAAAGAGTCCCACTGTACCTAAATTGAGTACAAGAACTCATAGGCCTGTATCCAAGAGAGTGCACACCCTGGAAAGTCCACCTATGTCTCCTTACAACAGTTAAATTGCTCAGCAACATCCAAATCAGAACCAATCAAACTAAACGGCTGGTTAAATGGTCACTCAGTTCAAATGGAAGTCAATACAGGCACAGCATTCTCGTGAATACAGAACCAGTCTTTACCAAAATTTGCTCTGGACTCCACCCCTTAAGTTTGTGCAAGAGCTCAGGGGAACTGAAAATCTATACCAGGGAACATATACAGATTAAGGCTACAACCTTCACTCCAGTCTCTCAAGAGAAACAGCTGGTATAGTTACCAGTGATTGTAGTAAAAAGCTCAGGCCTACGCTTGATGGGGTGAAGTTGGTTGAGGAAGATTGGCTTAATTTTTTTTTTAATCAGAAATTGGCTGTCTGATAGAAGTCCGAATTAAATACTCAGTTTTTCGGGAAGGTCAAGGGACTATCAAAGGAGATAAGGCTGCCTTGCATGTTGACCACGAAGCAATTCCACAATTCTGCAAAGCCCACCCAGTGCCATTCGGGCAAAAGTAGAGGCAGAAATCAGAAAGCTGGGAAGTGAAGGATTCATCAAAGCAGTCCAGTTTGTGAAATGGGCAGCAACGGCAATACTGATTGTGAAGCCCATTGGTCGGTTTGCCTTTGTTAGGATTTTAAATGAATGGTAAACCACTCTTCACAGCTGGACAAATGCCCAATCCCTCATAGGATTTATACATAAAACTGGCAGTGGGACTGTCCTTCACAAAGTTGGACACGAGTCATATGGACTTGCAATTGCAGTTAGACAAGGAGTCCCAGAAGTATGGTGCAATTAATACTCACAAGGGTTTGCACCAACATACAAGACTGCCATTTTGGGTTTCATTAGCCTGGGCAATTTTTCAGTGGACGATGAAGATCATTTTACACAGTCTACCTCAGGTCACCATTTATCTAGATGACATGCTTATAACAGGGAAAACCATAAGGAACATTTCAAGAACTTGGACATAGTCCTTAGGCATTTCTCGCAGGTGGGCTTATGTCTTAGAAGAGAAAAAGGTGCGTTCCAAGTGACCTACTTGGATTGCAGAATTGAGATGATCGAGTTACAGCCGTTGGAAGATAAAGTGAGGGTGATCAAAGATGCCCTGGCTCCCATGTCTGTGCTGAAGCTTTGATCTTTCCTTGAGCTGGTGAATTATTACAGAAAGTTCATGCATAACCTGGCCCTCATCCTGGCACCTTGGCATCAACAACTAAAAAAGATCAGCCTTTGAAATAATTGCATAACCAAGCCACAGCTATCAAAGAAGTGAAGAAACAGCCATCATCCTCTAATGTATTGACACATTATGATCCCAAGTGAGATCTGGTATTAACATGCGATGCCTCCAACATGGCATCAGTGTAGATATTAGCTCATGGGTGGCCCAATGGAAAGGCATGCCCAATAGCAGTTGCATCAAAGACTTTGGCTACTGCAGCATGTAAATAGGCCTATTTAGAGAAGAAAGTTTTGGCAGTCATATTTGGAGTCAGAAGGTTCCACCAATACATTTACAGATGTAAACTTGTGAAAATAATGGGCCACAAACACCTGCTATATCTATTTAAAGAAAAGGCAGTGCTGTCCATTGCTTCAGGCTGAATTCAGCAGTGGGCTTTAATACCAAGTGTGTATAATTTCAAGACGGAACACCACCCAGGAGGCCAGGTAGCAAATGTGGATACATTAAACCATCCCTCACTGACAGATACACTGTCAGTGGTACCATCATTGGAAAAATTGCTTTCTGGGCACACTCCAGTCACAGCTGACAATATCAGACTTTGAACAGAGAACAATCCAGTCCTGGCAGAACTGGCAAAGCTGGTAGTGATGGGGGAAACCAAAGGGCCATCACAACCAGAATTGAAATCCTTTTGGACCCAGAGACCACATGATGGTGGAGGACAGCATATTATTATGGGGAGCGAGGGTGATTATCCCAAGCAAAGTTCACTGCCAGGTACTGGCTGAACTCCACAAGGGTCATCCAGGGGTTTCCAAAATGAGGATGTTGGTGAGAAGCTATGTCTGGTGGCCAGGATTTAATGCCAACAAAGCTGCAGATGGGGCAGTGCCCAGAGTGTCAACAAGAATAAAAATTACCGCTAGCAGATCCCCCACATGCATAGGAATAGCTGGGTAAACCCTGGACTCGGTTAAATGTTCACGATGCAGGTCCTTTCATGAGTTCAATGTTCTTAGTCATTGTGGAAGCCCACTCAAGGTGGCTGGATGTGCAGAGTTCATTCATCAAACACGGGAACAATGATAGGAAAACTGTGTGCATCTTTTGCAAGACACGGACTCCCAGAAGTGCTGGTGATAGATAACGGGCCATCGTCTACCAGCAAGGAGTTTTCAGTATTTCTTAAGGTCGAATGGCATTCAACATATAAGGACAGACCCAGGCCATCCATCATCTGATGGTGCAGCAGAAAGAGCTGCCCAAACTTTGAAGGCAGGTTTGAAGAAATAGCTTGCATGCTTCATTAGATACCAAACTATCAGGGTTCCTATTTGATTATAGGGCTTCCCCTCATGCAGCTACAGAGATGGCAACTCTGCTGGAGCTATTGGGCAGAAGAATCTGCACCAGGTTAAATCTGATCTTCCTGCACCTGGGGCAGGGGAGGCCCAGTAGCTCATCTCTTGCACCAGAGCATCTTGGAAGAAAATGTTCCAATACTGGGATTCGTTCAATGGAATTCCACAGTAAAGTTCCCAGATGTTTAATAGTTTGTTGCATGTTACACTGCAGCCATTCAGAGTGACAACAGATAGTTCAATAAAAGGGAAGTACTATGGATGATGGAAATGTGCAATAAAAACAGAACTTTACATTATTGGCAAAGATCTATAGCTCGGATTGTGGATGAGGTTGTTGACTTGCACGCCGAGCGGGCTTGTTTTTGCTCAGATGTTTTGCCACCTTGCTAGGTGACATCATCAGTGGAGCCTCCAATGAAGCGATGTTATTCTACTCCAGAGATAAAAGGTACTGCAGATGCTGGAGAATCCGAGATAACAAGCATGGGGCTGGATGAACACAGCAGGTCAAGCAGCATCAACCTGCTCCTATGATGCTGCTTGACCTGCTGTGTTCATCCAGCCCCATGCTTGTTATCTCGTTATTCTACTCCACTTGGAATTTATACTGTCCGGGTCATTATGGGGAGTAGTGTCATTTCCGGTATTATTCTGTATGGGTTTACATATAGGGTCCAACTCTTTATGTTCGTTGATTGAAGAATGGGTGGAGAACCATGCCTCTAGGAATTCCCGTGTGTGTCTGTTTGGCTTGGGCTACTATGGTTACTTTGTCCCAGTTGAACTGATGGTCTTCGTTGTCTGAATGTACAGATATTAAGGAGAATTCATTGTGCCGTTTTGCTGCTAACTGATGTTCATGTATTCTGATGGCTAGTTTCCTTCCTGCCTGTCCAATGTAATGTTTGTGGCAGTTGTTGCATGGTATTTTGTAAACCACATTGGTTCTGCACGTTGTGGAAATGGGGTCTTTAATACTTGTAAATGTTTGTCGTAGAGTGGCTGTGGACTTGTGGGCCACCATGATTCCTAATAGTCTTTAGGAGTCTTGTTGTCAGTTCCCATATGTTCCTGATGTTGGGAAGTGTGGTAAGTGTGTTGGTACTCACCATAATGGATGAAACAGTATAAATTCCAAGCAGAGTAGAATAACATAAGACCATAAGACATAGGAGTGGAAGTAAGGCCATTCGGACCATCGAGTCCATTTAATCATCCGCCATCACTTCATTTGTGGCTCCACTGATGATGTCACCTAGCATGGTGACAAAACGTCTGAACAAAGACAAGCCCGCTCGGCGAGCAAGTCAACAGCCTCGTAAAAACAGGATGTGCTGGAGAAACTCAGCACTCAGGCTCTAAACTAATTAGTGGAAGTGGAGTGAAAGTGTTCAATTGAAGGGAAGTTTAAAATCTCGAAGAAATGAGAAAGCATGGCTTCAGGGTAGTGAAGAGATGAAGAGTTGCCTCACTGAAGGGCAATGTCATGATCAGGAAATAACTGAGGCATGAATAAGACAACGATTATCATGGATGATTTTAATCTGCATATTGACTGGATTATCAGATGGACAAGGGCTACATGGAAGATGAATTTAGAGTGTGTTAAGGAATGTTTCTTGAAGCAATGCATTACAGAGCTCGCTCAGCAAGAGCCTAGATCAGATTTTTTTTTAAAAATTCATTCATGGCATGGGGGTGTTACCGGCTAGGCCAGCACTACTGCCCAGAGGGTGGTTAAGATCAATCACATTGAGGATCTGGAGTCACATGGAGTCCAGAGCAGGTAAGAATGGCAGTTTCCTTCCCTAAAGGACATTAGTGAACCAGATGGGTTTTTTTCCAACAAAGGTTTCATTAGATTCTTAATTCTATATTTTTATTGAATTATAATTCTACCATTTGCTGTGGTAGGATTTGAGCCCATGTCTTTAAACTATTACTTCGGTTTTTGAATTAACCAGCTCATAACAATACCACTAGGCCATTGCCTTCCCTGCTGTACCTGGTATTCCAAGGCATTCTCTCAACTGAGTATTAATGAGACCTGAATCTGCTTAGCTTCCAAAATCAGACATTTTCAGACTAGTATGGCTGGAGGCAAGATTTAATTATATGTAGTTAGGTTGTACTGGTAAGAGATCACTTAGTTAAGGAACCTCCAGGGAGTAGCAATCATAACATAGTAGATTTTCAAATTCCGTTTGAAGGAATGCAACTTAAGTCTCAAATACCAAGTCATGTAAAGTAGCAAAACCTAATGGTAAGGCTAGAGGACAGGAAATTTTATTGGAACCAGCTGCCAATGATCAAACAGGCTAAAAAAAGCAGGAAAAGTTATGAAGTAAATAGGCCAGAAATATAAAGAAACAGTTTCTATAGGTGTGCGAAAAGAAAGTAGCTAAATTAAGTGTGGAACCCTTGAAAGATACAACTGAGAAAGTCCTAATGAGAATAGGAAAACAGCTAGTAACGTGAACCAATATTTTGCATCAATCTTCACAGGTGGACATAGTAAACATTCCAAATATAGCAGATAAGCAAGGTGGTAATTGGAGGTGTAATAATTGTATTTTTTTTGTTTCTGTATTTTTTGCTTGTGGACTGAAATGGGAAAAGGACTGCTTTAGAAATCAAGAATTGTTGCACATTTCATGTGTTGGATGCCAAAGTCCATCAACGTAGGCTGCACGCAGCCAATTCTCACGGTGAATGCCATGAAACATTGCTGCCACGTGTCTAAGGTAGACATCTGGTGGAGCAAGCAGTGTGGGAGTTAGCAGGTGCCCACACTGACTTCTATGTTGGAAATTCCTGGCATCCAGTTTCTTTCTGGCATGTGGGAGAATGGGAACCTGCATATTATTGAGGCAAGATTAAGTAGTGTTGAGGGTAATAGAGAGCAATAATCCCTTGTTAGCCTCTTGCTGCTCACAAGTGAGAATATCATCTCAAAATCTAGGGCTTGTTTGGAAAATATGACATTTTGGTTAACATTCACATGACATCTCACTCTATTTTTCCCAAATTTGTCACTATAGTCACATCATTTCAGGGTCTGGGAAGATTTTGACCTGAAGTGTGGCATCAGGCCTCAAAGCAGGGGGAGTGCTAGGTTGTCTCATGGAATTATGTTCATGTCATCCCATCGCATATCAACGTATGAGTAGCATTCCAAATCCTACAGACAGTCCAGGATCTCCCAGGCATCAAACTCCAGGCACTGTATTTAAAAAGTATCTGACATTAATTCACACTCTTCAGGGTACCCAGGAAGCACAGACTGGCATTGCAGGGTGCACCAGCAACTAGCAGTGAAATGCTGCAACAGGGATACTTAAGTTGTACAGACAGATACTCATCTTACAGATTCAACAAGACTGCATCTCAGGGCTGCTTGCTCACTCCCTTGATTATAAGATGCATGATTTATATATATTTTATGATGACTTATTTTAGAGTTTGCAATTTGAACTGGTGGCATGTGGGTTTTCAGTCTGTGTGTATTAGGGAATTTAATAATTAACATCAGTATTTGGAGAGACAGTGTGGAGCTAGAGGAACACAGCAGGCCAGGCAGCATCAGAGGAGCAGGAAAGTTGACATTCTGGGTTCCGAAGAAGGGTCCCAACCCGAAACATCAACTTTTCTGTTCCTCTGATGCTGCTTGTCCTTTCCTCCAGCTCCACATTGTGTTGTCTCTGACTCCAGCATCTGCAGTTCTTACTATCTCAGAGTATTTCAGAAGGGTCTTAGACCAACATGGGACAGGGAGTCTCACTAACCTGGGGAGTAAATGTTGAAGAGCATTAGTTTGTTTTTTAGTTTGGAAGAATCAGGACTTTTTTTTTCATTTGGTATAAAACTTATAGCTTGGAAAGATTTTATTTTTTAGTTCAAAGGAGTCATGGTTGAAGTTAAATGTCCATAACAGTTCCTTTCAGAGAAAGGAGATACCTTATAACTATTAGAAAATAGGGTGCTTTAATGTAAGGGTATCAGTTTGAAAGTTCTAGTCCAGAAGAGTTTTTAAGAACCCTGAAGGGGCTATTTGAAGCTGAGAAAGTTGAAGCTCTGGGGCAGGAATAAGCAAGAAAGAGGCTTTCACAGTCCAAGACCAGGATAGAGAAGTAAAACACTCTCTTCTGTTCAAGTACAGTTACATGATGGTGTTAGGATAGACAGGATTGCATTTTTACTGTGTTTCGAAGTCTTGCAAATTGTATTTTATGTAAACTTCCTTTTTCTATTTTTCTCCTTGCTGAAATGTTTGCAAATGCTGTTGGGAAGTGTTTAAACTAACTTGGCCGTGGAGTAGGATCTAACAAAGGTTCAGCACGGGACAATGTATGACCAAAATTTGAAGAGACAGCAAGTGAGTCAGGAAGTCATCAAATTACAGGCCAGTTGAGTTACGAGGGAGTTTAGAGAGTTGGATTGTATAGAAATCAGGAAGAATGGCTATGATATCATTAAATAAATTAGCATAAAGAGAGGAGGTAAACCATGGGAAACACTGAGCAGGGGGACCTCAGTGTGTGTCCCTTAAGATAGTGAGACAGGTAAAGAAGGTGATTAAGAAGGCATATGGGATAATTGACTTTGTTAGTGAAAGCATAGAGTTTAAGAGTAGACACTTTTATGGTGGAACTATGTAAAAAGTTAGTTAGGCAAAGCTAGTTTCTAGAATCGAAATTATAGGAGGGATGTAATTGCAATGGAAATAGTGCAAGGAGGTTCACCAAGATGGGTTGAAAAGAAATTGGATAGACTTTGAATGTTTTCCTTGGAGCAGAGGAAACTGGGTGGGGATTTGGGTTTGGGGAGGGGGGAACGTGATTTAGATGTTAACATTATGAGGGGCATAGATAGGATAGGCAGAAAGGAACCTTTCCCCTTGATGGACAGATCAATGACCAAGAGACATAAATTTAAGGCAAGTGGATGTGAAGAAAAATATTTTCCATCAGAGGATGGTAGCAGTCTGGAATTCACTGCTTCTAAGGGGGTGGTAGAGACAGAAACCCTCATGACATTTAAAAAATAGTTAGATGTGCAAGGCATACAAGGCTATGGGGCAACTGCTGGAAAATGACTTTCAAATTGTTAGGTGGTTGTTTTTGACCGGTGCAGATTCGATGGGTCACAGGGCCTTTCTCTGTGCTATAGACTTCTATGGCTCAATGAGCTTAAGAAAGTCAACCACAGTCAATCCTAAGGATCTGTCCACTAAAAGTCAAGGGAGGTTATTGGGGCCACTGCTGAGGGAGAGAGCATGGACAACTTAATTTGTGGATAAGTGGACTGATGAAAATTTAGATGGGTTGGGTCAGGACTTGTGGAAGTTCAAATTCTAGGTGACTGATAGGATGGATTATACGGAGGGAACGTCTACCTTTAGGGATTCACTAAGGATAAGTGGTTGAGTCTGAAACTCCCCGTCCAATGAAGAACGACTGTTGCCTTCCATCTTGCTGCAAATAAGGAGTGTGCAATGGAGATAAAAATGGCTGCTTCAACACCTGAAGTCGGTCGAGTAAATGGTTCCTTCTGAGAGAGGAAGACACCACCATCTGCAGGTTTGCCTCCAAGCCACTCATCATCCTGACGCGGAAATATATCGCCTTTGCTTCAAAGTCACTGGGTCAAAATCCTAGAATTCCCTTCCTTGCAGAAATGTGGGTCATCCTACAGCATGCAGACTGCAGCAGTTCAAGAAGGCAGCTCACCGCCACCTTTACTACAGCAACTAGGGACGTGCAATAAATTCAAGCAATGTGGGATCCTTCAAAGGAAAACAGCATGAAACAGACAGTCTTACAATAAAATTAAAATACACTTTAACTTTATTAAACTTCAGCATTAGCCTGTTGCATCAGTCCAAATCTGAAAACATATTGTACAAGATAACAAATGAATCCCAATGATGCTAGGGATGCAATAACAATGTTTGCTTCCCTGGAAAGATGGGGGCCAGTTGCCAGAGTAACAAACACTGAGATTTATTTATTGCCCACACATGGTGCAGGAGCTGTTCACTTCACACCTTGGATCAGTGAACATCCTGTAGCAGTAAGCAAGGCTAGGCTTTGTGTCTTCAATATTGTAATTGCTGCAGAGATTCACACGTGTAGCTGATGTTGAAAACTGAACACTCATTAACAAATTTTGATAAGTAATCTACGTGGAGCTGTGTCACTGTGCCATCTATGTGCTGTCTGAAGGATCGTTTTTCTTTCTTTCTCTCCTACGCCTTCTCAGTGCAAACTGAAGTTTCACAGATTGGTTGGAGAGAACCTGCCCCGCAGTGAAGCTGTTGGTCTTGGAGTTTTGGTCAGGCAATCCCCTGGATGATTACATTCAGATTGACCCAGGCATGATGAGTGTGTGTTGCCAAGAGGCAGGTACCTTCCATGGTTTGACCTCGCATATGGCTGAGGGTGACAGGCAGTTGGAGGGGTGATGCCCATCCACTTTTGGAGTATCCTGACAGGTGACTTCAGAGGGAAGGGGTATGTGTGCAGTTCCTACTCTGGGCCAGTGCTTACCAGCACCGCTCTGCCTCCACGTGCAGCAGGGGCACCCAGAGTGAGGTCAAGGTTCCTTGTCCCCCGACCGATTAGTTATTGGTGCTAAGCAACAATGTGTGGGGCAATGGAGTGCGGGTCCATGTACACATCCAGCAGACAGAGTGTGCTGGACTTGGCTCTCTATGGCAGCTACCAACCTGTCCAGGGAGGCAGCCAGACAATCACACGATAGAGGCAGCAAAGTCCAACTGCAGCTTTTGTGTTAGTTTGCCAGTGCCTCTGACAAACCTGCCTGCTGTTCCTGTGACCACTCGTACATTTGTATGAAGTCCCTGATTGCTGACATTGTGGCATCCTCTGTTGAATGGGACTGCATGGGTACTTAGTCACCACAAGTCCTCTCTTTACAAGCTGTGTTGCCCTCAACTTAAAATCATAGAATCCCTACAATGTGCAAAGACCCCATCTGGCCCATTGAGTCTGCACCAAATCTTCAAAGATATCCCACCCAGACCCACGCCTCTAACCTATCCTTACAACCCTGCTAACCCACCTAGCCTGCACTCCCCTGAACACTATAGGCAATTTAACATTGTCATGTCCACCTACCCTGCATACCTTTGGACTGTGGAAGGAAACCAGAGCACCCAAAGGAAACCCAGGCAGACTAGGGGAGAATGTGCAAACTCACACAGACAATCAACGGAGGTTGGAATCGAACATGGATCCCTGGTGCTGTGAGGCAGCAGTGCTAGCCACTGACCCACCGTGCAGCCCAAACTTGGAAGTCAATGTGGTAATTTGTGTGCTGACCTGCAGGAGACAAGAGAGAATGCATCGCGACCTAGGGGTAATAGTTGTGGTATGATAACAATACATTTGCAGAGGGATTAATGGAAGAACATCACAGCAACAAAAAATAAATATCATTTGGTTGCCAGGACGTGAACTCTTCAGCAGCTCCACATGACTGGTCCCTGTGCTTGCCAGCAAGGACTAGGATCCTCTCCTTATTGTGGGTGAGCCGATGAATATCGGGTACCATCATCCTTCCTGGATCTTTCACCCACTCTCTCCTGTGACGAGAAAAAGGACAGGATTGAGGGAGATGCAAGTGGGTGACACAGCATTTAGGGCAGGTGCAGATTTAGGAAAGGTGGTGATCTATCCCGATCAGGCAGTGCAGAGATTAGTAATTGGGGTTAGTGGCGTGGGTGAGAGTGAGCGAGAAAAGATGCTGCAGGCAGCAGCAAGAATGGTTCAGTTTGTGTCTTAGTGGGAGGCAGGTGCCATACAATTAGAGTATGAGGTAGCCAAGGGAAGATGGTAGCTTTACTGTGGCAGAGTGGAGAAATTCATTGATCCTCGTTCAGCATCGTTGGTTGTTTCGCCAGACCATGAGCACAACACTGACCCAGATCCCATCCTCTGACCAGGCTGACAAAATCTGCTGCTCTGTGATCCTCTGTCAGTCCTGGGAGACTACGATGTTTCTGGTCTACATTACACCATCCACTAGAACCCCCAAGTCCCCACTCTCAAGGTGGAATGCCAATTATCCTTGTCTGCCATGAGCAAGTGAAAGTCTTCATGTACAACTACAAACTGCCAGTGCCTGGCCAAGGTGCAATGACCTCTAAAATATGTCACTGGTATCAGCAATCAGAGTCATACAGTGCAGAAACAGACCCTTTGGTCCAACTCATCCGCGCTCACCAGACATCCCAATCTGACCTAGTCCCATTTCCTCCATATCCATCACAACCCTTCCTATTCATGAACCCATCCAGATGTCTTTAAAATGTTGTGATTGTACTGGACTCTACCAATAGTGGTCATCACTCCACTGCGTTGGACAGTCTGGCTAGCACTGGATAATAAAGACACAGCAGGGGCATCATAAAGAGTTAATGAGGTGACTTTAATAGAGGGGATTACAATTAAATGAGGGTAAAATGGACTGGGCAGAGAGATTAGCAAAAAAAGATAACAAGCAAGCAGTGAGGGCCCTCTTGTGTGAATTGATAGTGCCTGTCCTCCTGGATCAGAAGCCTTGGGTTCAAGTTTCACCTGCTCCAGAGGTGGATAACAACATCTCTGAACAGAGATAATAGGTACTGCAGATGCTGGAGAATCCGAGACAACAAGGTGTGGGGCTGGATGAACACAGCAGGCCAAGCAGCATCATAGGAGCAGGAAAGCTATAGGGTCTAGGCCCGAAACGTCAAGCTTTCCTGCTCCTAGGATGCTGCTTGGCCTGCTGTGTTCATCCAGCCCCACACCTTGTTATCTCGAACATCTCTGAACAGGTTGATTTAGAAAAATAGGATTTATTTTAAATTGACTATCAGTAAAAATCTATCCCAGTCAGAAAGAAAGATTCCAAGGAAGGGATAAACTAATCATAGCTAACCAAGGAAGTTAAAGGGAGTATTAAGTTGAAAGAAAATGCAAAGCAAAAGTCAGTAATAGCGCAGAAGAAAGGGATAAGTTTTAGAATCCACCTTTGCTGGATTCTAAAAAAAATAATGAAAACAGTTAATTTTCACAGAGGACAAACTGGCGAGGAATATAAAAATTGACAATAAGACTCTCTAAATATATAAAAAGGAAGAGAAAGTCAAAGTGAACACAGGCTTCTTAGAAAATTAATCTGAGGAGATAGTTATGGGGAACAAGAAAATACAGAAGATTTAAACACATTTTGCATCAGTCTTTATGATGGAAAATATTTCAAGCATCCCATTAATACTAAGGAATACTAGAGATGAATTAAGTACATCACCATCACTAGATTAATAGTATGAGACAAACTAATGGGGCTAAAGGCAGATAAATCCTTTGGCCCTGATTGCTTACACAACAGGATCCTAAAAGATGTAGCTATGGAGATAGTGGATGCATTAGTTGTACTTTTCCAAAAAAAATGGTGAGTGGCAAACGTCATTCCCTTGTTCAGGAAAGGGAATAGGGATAACCGTGGAAATTACAGGCCAGTTAGTCTTACTTCAGTGGTGAGCAAATTATTGGAAAGGGGTCTGAGAGATAGGATTTATGATCACTTGGATAGGCACAGTTTGATTCGTGATAGTCAGCACGGATTTGTGATGGGTAGACCATGCCTCATAACCTTATTGAATTCTTTGAAGGGGTGACCAAACATGTGGATGAAGGTAGAGCAGTGGATGTGGTATACATGGATTTAAGTAATGCATTTGATAAGGTTCCCCATGGTAGGCTCATGCAGAAAGTAAGGAGGCATGGGATAGGGGGAAAATGTGGCATATTGGATTCAGAATTGGCTGACCCTTAGAAGACAAAAGGTGGTAGTGGACGGAAAATATTCAACATGGCGCTCAGTTACGAGTGGTGTACCACAAGGATCTGTCCTGGGTCCTCTTCTATTTGTGATTTTTGTAAATGATTTGGATGTAGGAATGGAAGGTTGGATTAGTAAGTTTGCGGATGATATGAAGGTAGGTTGAGTTGTGGATAGTGCGGAGGGCTGCTCTAGGTTATAAAGGGACATTGATAGGATGCAGAGCTGGGCTGAGAATTGGCGGATGGAGTTTAACCCTGAAAAATGTGAGGTGATTCATTTTGGAAGGACAAATTTGAAAGCAGAATACAGGGTTAACAGAAAGATTCTTGGCAGTGTGGAGAAGCAGAAAGATCTTGGAGTTCATGTCCACAGTTCCCTGAAAGTTGCCACCCAAGTGGAAAGAGTTGTTAAGAAGGTGTATGGTGTGTTAGCTTTCATTAATAAAAGGATGGAGTTCAAGAGCTGTGAAATTATGCTGCAGCTATACAAAACCCTGGTTCGGCCACATCTGGAGTACCGAGTCCAGGTCTGGTCACCTCATTACAGGAAAGATGTAGAAGTGTTGGAAAAGGTGCAGAGGAGATTTAGCAGGATGTTGCCTGGAATGGAGGGAAGGTCGAGACAGCTAGGGCTTTTCTCATTAGAACAACTAAGGATGAGAGGTGACTTGATAGAGGTGTACAAAATGATCAGAGGTATAGATAGAGTGAACAGCCAGAGACTTTTTCCTCGGGTGGAGGTAGCTATTATGAGGGGGCATCGTTTTAAAGTGAGTGGAGGTAGATATAGAGGAGAAGTCAGAGGTAGGTTCTTTACTCAGAGTAGTAGGAGTGTGGGATGCATTGCCGGAGAGGGTAGTGCAGTCGGCCTCATTAGGTGCATTTAAGCGGCTATTAGATAGGCATATGGGTGATAGTATAAGGTAGGGGTGGAGGTTAGATAGACCTTAGGTTTAGGGTAAAAAAGTGCGGCACAACATCGTGGGCCGAAGGGCCTGTACTGTGCTGTACTGTTCTATTTTCTAAAATTCTTGGATTCTAGGAGTACCAGATGATTGGAAAATTGCTAATGTGACACCCCAGTCAAAAATGGACAGAACCAAAAAGCGAGTAACTATAGGCGAATTGGATTAACATCAATTGTTGGAATCAATTATTAAGGAAGCTAATATTTGGAAAATCATATTCAAAGCAGAGTCAGCATGGCTTCATGAAAGGGAGATTGTACCTGATTGATTAGAATTCTTCAAGGAAGCTTCAAACAAATAGAGGAGAACCAGTGTTTTATTTGGACTTCCAGAAGGGGTTTGATAAGGTACCTCACAAAAGGCTAACAGCCCATGGTGTTGCAGGTAGGATATTGGCATGAATAGAGAATTGGCTACTGGGTAGGAATCAGCAAGTGAGGATAAAGGGTTCTTTGGCAACCACTGACCAGTGGGGTTCCACAGGGATCAGTGCTGGGACCACAACTGTTTACAATATATATTAATGACTTGGAGGAAGGAAGCGAATGTGCTATCGCCAAATTTGCAGATGATACAAAAATAAGTGAAAACTCAAGTTATGGGTAGGTTACAAACAGTTCACAGATTTTGATAGGCTAATGAAATAACTGCACAGAGGCCAATGTTCCATCACCAAGTCACTCTTTATTTACATGTGCACAGTACAAGGGGGTCTGACCCTCTATCTCAAAGCCAGTCCCAAGACTGAGGACACTTTCTGAAACTCCTGTTTATATTTGTCAGCCAGGGCCCCCTGATTGCCCCAGGTTAACATCTCCAATTAAGAATATTACAGTTAATGAGATCCATCTGGTCCTGGTTCCAATCACTACAGTTAGTGGGCAAAATGTTGGCAAATAATGTATATTATGATTAATATGAAGTTATTCACTTTGGAAGGGAGAACAAAATATTATTTAAATAGAGAAAAACTGCAGACAGCTGTAACGCCAAGAGACTTAGAGGAACTTGTGCATGAAACACAAAGCTAGCATACAGGTACAGCAGGTGATCAGGAACAGTAATGGAATGTATAAGAATACAGAAGTCTGACTGCAACTGTACAAGGTACTGGTGAAACTATGCTTGGAGTACATGAGCAGTTCTAGTCTTTTTTTTAAGAAAGTACGTTATTTCATTAGAAGCAGTTCAGAGAAGGTTCATGAGGTTGATCCCTGATTTGGAAGGATTGTCTTTATGAGCAAAGGTTGACCAGGTTGGGACTCTACTCATTGGAATTTAGCAGAATAAGGAGTGATTTCTTTGAAACATATAGGATTCTGAAGGAGACTGACAGGGTAACTGCTGAGAGGATATTTCCCCTCATGGGAGAGTCAAGGACCAGAAGGCATTGTCTCAGAATAAAGGGAATCAAATTTAAGACTGAGCTGAGGAGGAATTTCTTCTCTCAGTAGGTTGAGAGTCTTTGGAACTCCTTGCAACAGACAGCTGTGGGGAAAAAGTGCTGAATGTCAGATCTGCCATAATCGTATTGAATGGCAGAACAGGATTAAGGGCCAAATGGCCTACTCCTGTTCCTATTTCATAGGGTCTCATGAAAGCCATCTAGACGCCACCAAGAAACTCAACAAAAATCACATTCAGCCAATTTCTGGTATGATTCAGCCCAATTGTTTTTGTCAGTACGGTAGCGTACACAGGAACCTATCACTACAACTGAAGACAACTTTTTAAAAAATGGTCCTGCAAAATCCGCTGGAAAAGGGTCTCCCCACCAGACATGGAGTATATATTGTCTTGCTCTTATGAGACAGAGGGATAAAATTCACCCTGGATAAATGTGCAAAATGATTGTCACGAACCACCACTCCCCACCTCTATATATCATTCACCGTGGTAGCCTTGTGTTGGACACACCCTCAGCTTCCACCCTTTGATTTCAATACTTTATTCTTTTCATGAATGGAAACATACCAACAGAATTTTATCAACAGCTACTTCTGAGAAGAGGAGCGGAGCCAAGTAGAAATGAATTTGTAAGCAAGAACTCGAACATTGTCTCTCTATCTGTCCCTCAAACTTAACACTGTCTGGTCAATAGATAACTTGGAAAATCCACTGTTCCCTGAGGAATCCAGGTTATTTGCACTACTTCTCAGGAAACAGAACAACAGCTGAACCGCTGGAACAACAGAGTGTGGAGCTGGAGGAACACAGCAGGCCAGGCAGCATCAGAGGAGTAGGAAAGTTAATGTTTCTGGTTGCGATCCTTCTTCAGAAGTTTTTAAATCATCAGTAAAGGACTCACCTTCATTCCCCTGTGCCCACATGTTTTTAAACACTGCAAAACCACTAGAATTCAGCTTTCCCCTCACAACTCGAGCTCTCTAAAATTGACAGTGTCGGAGTTTTAACATTCAAGTCTGAATTAAGACCTTCCCCTGTTCTTTTTAATGTTTATTATTTTGATATTGGCTCTCCTTCATTTTTTGCCCTGATTCAGCTTAATTGAAGTGTGACATCCACGTGCAGAAAATGAAATAAAAAATAATGCAACTGGCCAGGAGATCTTTAAAAAAGAGGGGAGTCAATCACCCTTTTCAACTAATCATAACATATGAAATGTTCCAGAAAGTAGTATTTGGGTTTGTAAAGTCCTACTGTTTGGAATCTGAGACACTTACATCCCAACCTACTCTTGTTGAAGTCATTTTGGTAATGTCCCTTTGATTGCGAATAGTTGTTATGAGTAATACCAAAACACTATAGCAATCATTCTGCACAAACAAATTAGTTTTAATTTAAGACGGTAAGGTATAGGTGTAAAATTAGGCCATTTGGCCCATCAAGTCCACTCTTCCATTCAATCATAGCTGATATGTTTATCAGCCCCATTCCCCTCCCTTCCCCATGTAACCCTTGACCCCCTTACTAAATCAAAATGTAGAATGACTTTAACCAAAATGTCATTAAGCAAATTACTACAGAGTAGATCATCTGATTAAGCTATTGCAGACTGGTATATTAATCAACATTGAGAGGATGATGAAAGTGTAAGACATTTCAAATGACCTTAATATCTTCCAACGGACACTCTTCTTAGACGTGTGACAATAGTTTAGCTCATGTAACGGTCACAAGAAGCAGCTAATCTGTCGAAAGGAAGTTTGGCTTTAAATAGACTGATGCTACATTGTGATGTTGATATGAAACGTATAAACATTTCTGTTGAAATCATGAAAAGACCGCTGTACTAATCGTGGGAAGTTTACCTGCCGCTATCGCTATCAAATTGCATCCAACAGTTGCATCGCTTTTTGCATCACATCTCACAATTAAAACGTTAAAACACTTTTCTTAGAAACCACCACATTACAGGCAATATCAATTACCTAGGAGCCAGTTTAAGCCAATTCAGTTTTGTGAACATTCTGACATTCATAAGAGAATTTGCTCTTGTGGTTTACGCTCGCTTGGATTACTGTTCCGTTGTAAGTTACTGCTAGTGATTTGTTATTCCGTGCAGACTGTAAACAATGTACAGTTATACATATATTCCATTTTAAGGAATGTTACGTAGTTTGAACAGTTACTTAGCCTCCAATTCCAGAGCAGTATGAAGCACGCATTACTTCCTCTTGTGGCACCATGAAAAACAGCAGCGGTAACACTGAATTGCAAAGGTACGTCAGCTGTAAGCGATGTGGGCGATATTGTGGATGGTTCTTTTCACATTTAAAATTTCGCCTCCACAATTTATCTGCTGTGCATTGGTTAAATAGACACTGCGAGAAGATTAGGAATTTCTCAACCACGACTAATAATTTTGCTTAATGATGGCCTGACATCAAATGAATTAATTGTTGCCTGTGATACCTCTATTCTGAACCGTCCCACCAAAGCGCAACAAAGTCCCTGATGCCAATTGAATTATCCACTGATCTGAAAGACCAATTTGAATGATAACAACAACTTGCATTTGTACCGTGCCATTATCGTGATGAAAATTCCCACGGCACTTCACAGGAATTTTTCAAGCTAATTTCGCTACTGAACCAGAGAAGAAAATATTGGGACAAAAACATGGGTTTTATGAAGCATCTTAAAGGAAGAGAGAGGGGTAGCAAGATTCGGGATAGCATTCCAGGGCTTAGGACCGAGGCAGCTGAATTTATAGCCGTAAACGGTGGAGTAATTAAAAACGAGGATATGCAAAAAGCTGAATTGATGGAGCTCTGGGATATTTAAAAACTTGTAGGATGGATAAGAAAGGGTATCCCAGGAATCATAATCCACGTCCTGGATGGAAGCCAAGCATGTAGCAATAGTAGCTATCAGTCTCGTACATAACTGACTGGATTTCTTACTGGCTCATCACATTCAAAACAAAGGATGATGAAATTTTGCAGACTAGTGATTACATTCATCCGAAGGGAGCAGGAATTGTTAATTAATTTGCAACAAAAATGTCAAAAGATTCAGTACATGCAAATACCAAGCAAATGTAATGTATATTAATTGATATTGATTGCAGGATCATTCAAAATATTGTGGTCAAGGTTGAACAGCCTTCCTATTTTCTGAGCGAAAACCTGATGAAAATTACCCCTTGAGGACTTGATTGATGCCACCCGCAGAGTGCTCATTACCATTCTAGCTCATGGGCTGTGTGGTGCAATGGTAGCATTTCTGGGTTTAAGGGGCCTCGGTTTAAGTCCTACCTGGTCCAGAGGTATTCAATAACATTTCTGAACAGTTGATTAGAAAATAATGATAGTATCTCATTAGAGATTTTATTTTCAAACTCCTTAGTTTTCTTGTGTAAATATGTTCAATTCAAACAATTCATTTCATTACCACTTCACTTTAATTGTTATTAGTATAGTAGGTGAGGCTAATAATTATCTAATTCTATTTGCTGTGTGGAAAAAAAATTCTATATCCAATATAAGATTTGTTTGAATCTAAAAAGTAACTTTGTGAGCTGGTATAAAGCTACATTTTACTCAATTTGAAATATATAAACTGTATCTCTTCGTTCGTGGAACTTTCTACAGCATGTTTGGTTTACTTTCTCTTAATAATTTATATGTCCAGTATATTATTTTTCCTGCCTATGTAGCTTGTCCATTGCTGTTTTAAATAAGACACATCAGTGCACAGAATAATCTCAGTGGCTAAAATGTTTGCACGGGTTATGGAAGCTTGTGACACTGAGGACACTTATCCTCTGTATGAATGCATCAATCATATATTCATATGGCAAATGTATTGACATTTATTTAAACGTAAATATATTTGTCTCAAAATTGTGCAATTAGAACATTTTTACTGAAGTGAACATCATTCATTCCTTTAATATCACAGTCATGGCTTGTTACACAACATCACACTGCAAAGATAGAGCAAGAAATAATTATAACTGAAGTCATCAACGTAAGTAGAAAAAGTGTTGGATTTTGTGGTCCACAGCAAAACAACTCACGGCTGACCTTTGAAGAAACTTGCCATCAAAACTCATAACTGTTTCCATGTTATGGGACACCCCTCCCTTCCCTCATGTCAGTTTGAATCCAGACCCATATCAAGGTGATTACCAGGCATCTGCGGCAGTGACATCACCAAGAATAGTAAACAAAATGATCACATTGAGGTATTCTCACTGACAGCAAAACCGGAAATTAAA
Source organism: Ginglymostoma cirratum (assembly GCA_024137785.1). Lineage (NCBI taxonomy): Eukaryota > Metazoa > Chordata > Chondrichthyes > Orectolobiformes > Ginglymostomatidae > Ginglymostoma > Ginglymostoma cirratum. Next base: position 32,831,711 of record JAHRHZ010000111.1, read on the forward strand.
ACAAACATTCAGATTTGTTTCAGTATGTGGTCGAAGAGCCTCAGGGCGGAGGAGATCACCAGTGGGTTGCAATGAGAGAGATCACCCACTGGTGATCATCTCTTCGTCACCCCGATTTTAAAAAAAACTTGGAATGCACTTTTAAATTTTGCAGATAGTGAAAGACAGGTGGTCCTGAATTTACGAACATCTGATTTACAAACACTTGTACTTACAAACCCATAGAGGGTTTTTTTTAAATTCATTCACGGGATAGGAGAGTCACTGTCTAGACCAGAATTTATTGCCCATCCTTAATTGCCCAGAGGACGGTCAGGAGTCAACAACATTGTTGTCGGTCTGGATTCCCATGTAGTCCAGACCAGCTAAAGATGGCACTTTCCTTCCCTTAAGGGTGTCAGTGAACCAGATAGGTTTTCCTGGCAATCGACAATGGTTTCATGGTCATCATCAGACCCTTAATTCCAGATTTTGTTTTTTATTGAATTCAAATCGGACCATCTGCTGTGGCAGAATTCAACCCTGCTCCCCAGAACATACCTGGGTCTCTGGATTAACACTCCAGCGATAATACCACTAGACCATCAATCTCCCCTATACTGATATTAATTTTAAAGATCGACATGCAAATATTTACTCTTACTTACAAACAGCTTTTGTATATTGCATTATACTATGTGTTGTAACTTGCGTACGAATTGACTTACAAACGGAAGCCAACTCAGTAACAGAACCCATTCATAACCCGGGGACAACCTGTAAGTAATTAGCATATACAGACAGAACAAAATATCATAAACAGACATTTACTAAATAATATTTTAAGTGTATCTTTTTATTATCATGTTCCTAAAGGAAGGATATAATTAAGCTGGAGAGGGTTTAGAAGAGATGTACCAGCGTGTTGCCAGCTGTGGAAGTTTTGAGGCATAAAGGAAGGCTGAATAGGCTGTGCCATTTTTCACTGGAGCATAGGATGTTGAGAGGTGACTTTATAAAGGTTTATAACATCATGAGAGATATAGATGGAATTAATGGTAGGTATCTTTTCCTGAGGATGGGGGATTTGAGGACCAGAGGCATATTATTAAAGAGAGGAGAAAGATTTTAAAAAGACATGAGGCGCAATTTTTTTTTACACTGAGGGTGGTTCACGTGTGGAATGAACTTCCTGAGGAAGTGGCAGATGCCAGTATAGTTACAATGTTTAAAAGACAATTACATGAATAGGAAAGGTTTGAAGATATATGGGCCAGGAGCACGGAGCCAGGACTAGTTTAGTTTGGGATTATGTTTGACATGGACTGGTTGGACCAAAGGGTTTGTTTCTGTGCTGTATGACTCTATGGATAGTTTATAAACAACTTGGCACTCTGTGATAGTCTCTCTTAAATTCTTGTTGAGCAAATAGGTCAATAAATAATTAATTATTTAGTCAAATGTGTTTGCTATTATTTTAAAAATATGGCTGGCTTTCGATTGAAAGTAGGAAATTTGAACTTAACATCAGGATTTAAACTCATAATCTACTTGCGTAGTAAAGAAAAAGAGGGTCAGATTGCCAGAGGTGCTGTCTTTTAAATCAGGGTTCTTCTGCCTATTCTAGTGATTCAGGTTGGTATTAAATATTCCACAGGCTGACTGGAAGAAGAGCAGTACATCTTCTTCCTGTCATCCCAGCCATCATTCCTGCATCAGCTAAGACATCCGAGAAAACATAGACTTCTATTTGTGACCACCATCTTTATTAACATTAAAGCAATCAGTATAGTTTGGAAGTAGTGCATTCAGTGAGACATTCTAATATGATAAATCATGATATTTATGATTGTTAAGTATTATCATTATTTTTATGAAATGTACAGTAGTGATAATCACTACTTCATTAATGCCAGTGGCAGTTTACAACATTCAGTCACAAATGTGGAGGAGAATTACCCAATCCAAGGCAAGCCAAGCAAAAAGAGTGCTGCAGACACAATGGGAATTAATTTTCACTTAACTCACAGCAACAGTGGTGTATTCCCTGCTGAAGTCTGCAAGAATCCAGTCATCAGTTCCATCAACACTGTTTTACATTCATGAAATGGGATTGATAATAATAATTATAGACTGTTCCTGTTTGGGGAAATGAAGATAAGCAGTTGAAGGATAAGCCTGTCAGACTTAATTTTAAACATTACCTACCTATTTTTAATTTTCTGATGCAGCCTAAATCAGTGCCTGTTATTAATTTCAATACATGACAAAATCATAAGGTTTATGCCTTGGAAAAATGACAGCTTCACAGTCATTGTACGGTGTGGAGAGTATGTGCCTGAAAGTTAGCAAGAAAACTTGAGTACAATTTAAAAACCCAGAACAGAATCAATGCAATTAAGAAACAATACACTCCTAAGATCACAATAACACTTTAAATAAAAACGGCATGCTTTTCTTCTTGATTTGGTGTCTGTGGGCATCATTGAGTATACCAGCGCTTATTGCCCATTCCTAATTTTCCAGCGAGTAGTTAGGTGTCAACTATATTGATGTGGATCTGGAGTCACATGTAAACCAAATCAGGGAAGGATTGCAAATTTTTTCACTGAATGACAATTGTGAACGGTGAGGGTTTTTATGACATTTGACTGTAGTTACATGGTCACCAGTAGGCTGGCTATCTTTATCCCAGACTTTTATTGAATTCAAATTACACACGTTTGTTTAGGTAGGTTTCAAAGCTTCAGAACATTAACCTGGGAGATAGTAGGAATTTCTGGATCACTAGTCAACTACGTTACCTGACATTACAATGCCCGCGCCTTCCCTCAAACTGTGTATACTGTACTCTATGTTATAAGGTTTAGCATACAAAGAAATGAAGACTGTTTTTTCTCTTAAAGCTGAGGTGTCACTTCGACAGAGATATCTGCTTTAGACGTTGCAAGCTGCCTGTGATGACATCTACTTCCAAATATTTGTCCAAATTATTCAAGTGTTAAAGACCCTCCAGAGTGACCAAAATGTGGCTTTGAGTTGCAATGATGTCTTCACTGCAAGATGCCATCGCAGCAAAAAAGCTAAATTGTGTGTTAGGAATGAATGCCCTGGGTCCATTAATCATCTCATTACCAATGAAATTGGCTCTCTAATGCTTGTCAAAGAGGTGGCGCGCCATTTAATGGCAAGCGTTGCAATTATCAACCTTTCCTTCAAACTGACTAGGATAAGACATAGAATTCCTAAAGTGTGAAAGAAGGCCATTCAGCCCATTGAGTCCACATCAACTCTCTGAAGAGCATCCCACCCACACCCACCCCCCTACCCTATCCCTGTAACCCTGCATTTCCCATGGCCAATCCACCTAACCCGTGCATTGTTGGACAGTGGGAGGAAACCCATGCAGACACCGGGAAAATGTGCAAACTTACACTGTCAGTAGCTCCAGGGTGGAGTTGAACCTAGGTCCAACTATGAGATAGCAGTGCTAAACACTGAGCCACTATCCAGGTGAGGTTTGCAAGCACCTTTTTAAGCCATGTTTTAGCTTTCATTGCTTGACTGACAATACTGCATATGAAGAAGAATTTCAATTCACAACACAGGACCTTCTGGGACACTTTGTTGTGAATTCCTTAACACATTTATCAACACTTATTCCACAAATTCTCTGAGGACTTTACATTAGTGTTGTGTTATTTTCTTTTGGACACCTTGCAGGTGTCATCAGGAGTAAGCGAGCGATTTATCACAGGGATCCTGTTAGGTTTTCTCTCTAGTCTGCTGGAGAGATAGGAGGGGGACGGGAAGATGTTGCAAAACAGAGCAGCATCACTACTCGAGGAGAGAAAAGGAATCCAGAATCATATTGATTGCTGTAAGCTCCACAACCTGAGCAATCATAACAGAGTGCCTCTGTTATCACTAACAAATGTGTCAAAGGGTCAAACTCAGGAGTTACAGAGTAGGAGAAACAAGATGAGGGGTAATGTATTAGCATGGGTAGAGGATTGGTTAACACTCAATACACTGAATCAAAATTATTTATTCTCATTAATAGTATATTACCAATCTGAAAAAGGTTAAGTCCTAGGTCCTCAATTGTTTCCTATGTATCTCAATGACTTGGAGGTGGGTAGTATGTATCTGTGATGATACAAAAATAGGTGGGAAGACATGTTTCATTAGGCCAGAAGGAATCTGCAAGGGGATATACATTGAGTGAGTGGGCAAAAACTTCACAGATGGAGTTTAATGTAAAAAAAGGTGGGAGGTGATGCATTTTAGTAGGAAGAATCAAAAGGCAGTCTCTTTCTTAAATAGAAGGCGAGTCCAAAAACATGCAGTACAGAGATATCTAGGTGTTCTTGTGCAAGAAGTAAAGAGATTTTTAGCAAGCAGCTGTTGTATGCGATTAAGAAGGCAAAAGCAATTTTGCCCTTTATTGCTAAAGGGTTGAGTTTAAAAGTAAGAAGTCATGTTACAATTCTACAGGGTGTTGGTAAGGCAATCTTTGGTGTGGCCGTGTACAGTATAGGCCTTGTATTTTATAAAGAATGTAATGGCGTTGGAGGCAGTTCAATAAAAATCCATCAGGTTGGTAGGGATGATAGGACCAACTTATCAAGAATAGCTTTATAAAAGTTGTTTAGGTCTTTATTCATTACAGTTTAAAAGAATGAGGGGTGATCTTATGAAACACACAAAATTCTAAGTGTGCTCGACAGAATACATGTTGAGAAGATGCTTCCACTAGTAGGGATATGTTGAACCAAGGGTCATAGTAGCAGACTAAGGAGATAGTCCATTTATTACTGAGTTGCATAGGAATTTCTTCTCCCAGAAGATGATAAATGTCTCAATTCTCTACCCAAAATATGCAGGTCTCTGTTTTGGCGACTCTAGGCATGGTTAAATCATAATGCACAGCAATACTTAGCTGTTTCTGTAAGTTGCCATTCAGGTTTTCAACTGTAACTTTGCCTTTATACCTACATCCTATGGATTTTTTGGTGGTGCAGTGGTAGTGTCCCTATCACTGAGCCAGGAGGCCTCGGTTCAAGTCCCAGCTGTTGAAGAGGTGTGTCATAACACCTGTAAACAGGTTGATTAGAAAATATATTTACAGGGATCTTTAAAGGATCTTTATAGCGGCAGCCCAGGAGCTTACCTAAATCAGGCAAGAGCCTCACATGGTGTATAGTTAGGGGTTCAATGGGCTGATGTAGTACTCATCCAGACTTGTCCCTATCTGCATTCACTTGTAACTCAGCAGATAGACTTGCAACCTAGTTCCTATCCTGCCACATTTACTGTGCCAATGCAGTGCTGGTGAACTACAGTGAATTTCTGTTATAGATTATTACCTCAGCACTGGGATGGAAGTCAAACCAGGGTTTCTAAGTATCTTGCGTCTGCCACCTATTCTGCACATGTTCTGCTCCCAATATCATGTTTTACATTTTCTGGGCTTTCTGTGCTTTTTATTGTAAGAAATCTACTTTTCATTCTTGCTTTCGCATTAAGCTAGGTGGCCACCTATCTTTGGTACTTGTGGAGATAGATTTAAAAACACATGATATTTGTCGTTTTGAAAACATCTTAAATGATGCTAAAAGTAAAGCTATTACAGAAAGGTGACACCTTCCGTCAAAAACTAATATGTAACAAATTATCAGTTTTTTTGTCTTAACATCTATATATCGTTCTTAGAATGGTAAGACTATTCTCATTTCATTGTTTATAAGATTTGACTCTCCTTTACCTAAATAAGAAACTATGCTAACTTTCCCATGGCTGTGTTATCTGAGCAAAATTGTATGTGATTTGTCTCAACATGACATTATCTCACTGAGAACAAGCACAGATCAGCAATGCTGAAAAATGAGAAAACAATTCAAGTATATTCGAAACGTAGAGTGAAAGAAAAGCCACAGCTGGAAGGAATGAAAAAAAAATCCTAAAATCTGATCCAATTAGTCATTATTTTATTCAAAAAACAATTTATTTTACATAATGAAGTATTTACTGCGTCCTGAAACCTACAAAAGCATAACTGCATTGCAGAAAAATGATGCTTTTCATTTTGCTCAGTGATCTCCAGAAATTGATACTGCTTTCACCCATTATATCTGTTTATTAATCCCTGAAGAAAGAAAGCCACAAATAGATTTTTTTAAAAGAAAACAGTAAAGTAAATAGCAAGCATTTTATGAAAATGAAAATCAGCTGAACTGTAAACACATCATGCACCAATTTAAATCACTGCATTCAAATAGAATATGTGCGTGTTAACTGTAAATAAACATTAATATTTTCCAATTTTTCACCTTTTCTACATTCTCTTACAACTGTGCACGTGGGGTAGACTTTAAGAGACTGATAGTGAGACAGCAAGCTATTTTATTTTGCTCTCGAGTTTTGCTTCTATTGATGTCTACCTTTTTGAATATTCTCGTATAGACTCGTAGAGTCATACAGCAGGGAACAGACCCTTCAGTCCAACGCATCTATGCCAACCAAGTTTCCCAAACTGAACTAGTCCCATTTTCCTGTTCTTGTCCCATATCCCTCTAAACCTTTCCTATTCATGTACCTAGCAAAATATCTTTTAAATGTTGTAGCTGCACCTTCATCTACCACTTCCTCTGGCAGTTCATTCCATATACGCACCACCCTCTGTGTGAAAATGTTGCATCACAAGGTTTCTTTTAATCCTCTCATTACTGAAAATATCATCACTATCAGTCAGAGTTTTGGTTGATTTTTGGTTCAATTGGTAGAGGGATTGAGTTCCGGAGCCGTGATGTCATGCTGCAACTGTACAAAACGCTAATGCGGCCTCACTTGGAATATTGCGTACAGTTCTGGTCGCCCCATTACAGGAAGGATGTGGAAGCATTGGAAAAGGTGCAGAGGAGATTTACCAGGATGTTGCCTGGTCTGGAGCGAAGGTCTTATGAGGAAAGACTGAGGGACTTGGGTCTGTTCTCATTGCAGAGAAGAAGGCTAAGAGGGGATTTAATAGAGACTTACAAAATGATCAGAGGATTAGATAGGGTGGACAGCGAGAGTCTTTTTCCTAGGATGATGACGTCGGCTAGTACGAGGGGGCATAGCTGCAAATTGAGGGGTGATAGATTTAAGACAGATGTCAGAGGCAGGTTCTTTACTCAGAGAGTGGTAAGGGCGTGGAATGCCCTGCCTGCCAATGTAGTTAACTCAGCCACATTAGGGGCATTTAAACAGTCCTTGGATAAGCATATGGATGATGAGGGGATAGTGTAGGGGGATGGGCTTAGATTAGTTCACAGGTCGGCGCAACATTGAGGGCCAAATGGCCTGTTCTGCGCTGTATTGTTCTATGTTCTATGTTCTATGTTCAACCCATGAATAATTAGTTTTTGAAAATCTGAAATAAACCCATGATGACTATAGCCAACTCATTAAACAGAGACAAGACAGGTGAACTGTTAAAATTGGCAAAGTTATTTAACAGCTCTGGAGTTACCAGGAACTTATTTCGACAGGAGAAATAGCAAGGACAGCCACCCAAAGCCAACAAGCTCCATTTTAACATCCTAACAAATGCATCTCACCTCTTGGAACCTGATGATAAGTTTGAGAGAGTTTTACATGGCCAACTGAATACTAAGCAGCAGTGGGTTCCCAAATCAGCCCAGCAGCATAGAATCAAGGTGAGAAGAGAACCAACATGATAAGATTTCAATCTTATCTCATCCTGTGGGGACAAAAGAATGTAGAAATTACCAGAGACAAAGGAAATCCAATGTGCAAAAGAGAACTGAAGACTTTCCTTCTGTCTCAATGATAACTGACAATGGGAATTCCAAACTGCCATGTTTTTGAGCAGCTACTGCTTGACAAAGACCCAGTGTGGGAGGGAAGTGTCATTATAAGCTTGGCTGAATGTCGCAGAAAGGCAATAGCATCAGGAAGGCCTGCAGAATGGAATATTAGCATTTGCTCTCTCAACTGTCTTTGTTTATGCTCAAGCCCTGTATCTGTTCCAAGTTAGAATATGTCACAGGAATAGAGAATTTCATGTACTGTAGTACCTACTCTGTGAAAGGACAAATTGCTGTCTACAAAGAGATTGACACCAGAAGAACAACCTCCGCAGTTGGGAAACTGTAATCCTCAGCAGAAACATTATAGAAATAATGAACCTAGTGAGGAAGGTACTACAAAGCAATAATAATAATACACAGGGTTAAGGTCCACATTAACGCAAATGATAAGATGAAGGCAATCAGAAAACTGATAAAGTGAATATGTCAGCTGGGGAAGAGATATGGTGGGATCCCCAAGAGTTAACATTAGCAGGAATTAAGTGCCCAATCTAAGCTTCCCAAAGCCCATAAAAATAGACCAAACATAAACAGAGAATAAGAAGTTGTGACAAGAAATCTAGCTTAAAGGAAGAGGAGATACCCCAACAAAAGCATTTGAATTGAAAAGCGACTTCTTGAAATGTGAAGAAAAACAGATTGGTCGCAAGGAACAATGAAATGAAATAGCATGTCAGGGACCTGATATTCCTCTGAAAGATCACTGAGGTCATTGACAATTAAAGGCAGCATGGTGACAAAGCAGGAAGGGTATATTGAACATGGCGTTGTGGTTCTAATTATCAATTAATAATGCAGATGCCAACACCAAAAAACTACTATCATATTGTATCATAATAGGCCAACAGTAAAATCAGGGACTGACTCCAAACTTACGATCTGAGGTTATTTCTCTGGTCAGGCTGGGGGCATCAGTATGTATTGCTAATATTTGACACTTATTCAAAAGGGATAGAGGTACCTCCCACTAGTAGAGCCCAGTACAGACTATGGTCAGTAGATTAATCAATCGTGTTCACCAAATGGGGTGTACACAAATCAGTAGGTTCAGATCAAGGAAGTAATTTCACTGGAGCAGTTCTGCGGAATGCAATACACCTATCGGGATTAAAAACTACAGTCTCTATAGCTCACCATTTCGCATCTTCTGCTATTAAAGAAAGAATGAATCGGAACGCGAAAATAATGTTGAATAAACAAATTGTACAGTTCCAATGGTTTTCTGAGATCAAATATTGCTATTGACATGAATATGATTTGACCACAAATCAATCAAATCACCAAGGTAAACTGACGTGAAATAATACAATTATGCAATTACAGTACGATTCAGTAGAGCACAGGAACAGGCCCTTCAGCCCACCAAGGCTGCACCAATTCTAATCCTTATTTAGACTTGCTACTTATTGCCCATGTGCAGTTTCTATCCGTCTGTTCACCTCCTATTCATGTATCTATCAAGATACACCTTAGATGTTACAAACGTGCCTGCTTCCACCACCTCCGCTGACAGTGTTTTCCAGGCATGCACCACCCTCTGGGTGACAAATTTTCCCCGTATTTCTCCCCTAAACTTTCCCTATCTCACCTTGAACCTATGCCTTCTTGTAATTGATTTTTCCTATTCTGGGAAAAAGCTTCTGACTATCCAACCTACCTATGCCACTCAACTTTGTAGACCTCTATTAGGTCGCTCCCCACCTGGGGGGGGGGGGCCTCGGCCAACCCCTCAGCCTCCGTCTTTCCGTTGAAAACAACCTGAGTTTACCCAACCCCCCCTACTGAAGGGAAGGACAATGAGTTCACCAGAGTATTTTATGCATGATGATCTTACATCCCCTGAAGCAAAGGCACTCATTCCAGAGAACTGTGTGAAACAGTTGGCAAAGCAACTGCAAAGACATCCAGGTCTTTGCAACAGCAAATATTAGACATTCTAATAAAAACAAGCAAGATGTACTCTGATTTAAAGGTCAAGCGCATTATACAGAAGGCAGGACAGCAATGGATTGTAAAGTCTTATCAGTTGACAGATCTGCTGACTGCTCCATGAGTGATTGCTTACCTAATCATGAACAAAGCAAGTCACTGTCTGGTGCAATTCTTTAACAAAACAAACCGTTTCACATAAATTAACTACAGGATTCAAGGGAGTCGATTAAGGAATTGCAAGTATTATGAGTCAAGAGGCTCAGTCGGCTGCTGCAAACAGGTGGGTTCGGGTTGTGTTTAAAATTCTAAATGCAAAACCAAATCTGAACCTTGAACACAATCTGCTTTGGGTCTGTCCACTTCCAATTTTAAAAGGCAACAGGAAGGTAATGAATCCCCTCACCTTTCTGAGTGCATGCTTGTTAGGTTTTCCAGACCTCAGAAACCCTGCAGTTGAGGAGGATTAAATCGAGGGGATAAGTACCTTTACCCATGGCTTGTAGGCCAGGGTGATTAGTAGCTTTCCAAACAAGCACAACATCACACTTTCTGATCCATCTGCCACCCACTTTCAAAGCACCCCCAGCTACCATTAAATTTCATTTCCACCTCCACAAGCACTGCCACCCCCACCCACTACTGCCCAAACGCCAGCAAAAACCATGAGCTTCACTAACCAAAATCATACCTTATAAATGAGTGGACCCATCGATCTCCCACAGCCTGCCATCACCACAATAAACCTACCTGCTCTCAGGCTATCTCAGTTATGGTCTTGTGCTGTAGAACCTCTGGGCTGATCAGCTTGCAGCCTGTCAATCAGGCTTGGCTGTGGGGAAGTAAATGACAAAAAAAGCTGCATGTTCAAGAAAGCAGTAATTCCTGGTGATAAGACCTTAAAATGATCTTCCTGTTCCCTTCATGCTTTCGAACTAAATTCCAGGGTCACTGTATATGTCAATATTGAATGTCAACAAACCTAAGTATGAGCTGTATTAAATATGAGGTATATGTTTTATAAAATATTGATATTGGCAAAATAATTAACCCAGGAAGTGAAGGATGAGGAATTGATAAACTTAATTAAAGAGGGATTTTAAATTCAAGCACAGGATCGAAATCTCCAAGTGTGCCACAGTAAACCTGTCTTGAGAAGGAATGTGATTAAACCCAGAGGACAATGTAGGGGAAAAAAATGAAGATTAATGATTAAGCTATCAGTAAAGTGTGATTGAACATATTTCGCGTACAATAGTTCTAACAAGTACAAAGGGCTGTAGTGCTCCTCTAGGACTCACAAATAAAACTAAGGGTTCTGTTATGACCAGGTGAGGAGAGTGAATCACTCTCCATCTTTTTTTAAGCATCTCAATTGGCCACAACCAAGGTTTTTAATTTTTTTTATTGCACAGCTCTGTCTCACACGAATAAAGTTGCAGTTCACCAGAATTAAATAAGGAGCTATTACAAGAGTGAAAGTAAGAACAACTTTACTTGTTAATTCTGAATAAAAATAACAAAGACATGTCATCAGCTACACGCAAAAATGCAATTTAAAAAGGGGAGAATGCCTTGTGCAAATTGGAATATAAAAGTCAATACAATTCTTGGTATTAAATTCTAACCTGAGAACATTTTTTTTTAAACTGATGTCTTGGATCCTCTATTGCAGCAAATTTTGCAAATATTTTTGAGTTCTCAGTGAATTGTTACTTCTTCAGTTTCATTTATCACTGGGTTGTAACCTTTGAGAGAGACTAAGAGACCAAAGGGAGAGAGACAGAAAAGCTTCTACGGTTTCAGTTACAATTCATCTTTCTCCCTGCTGTTCTGCGAAACAGCTGTTTAAAATAAAGCCCATCCATGTATTCTCACGTCTAGATTCATTGTTTTCCTTGCTGGATAATTTGCAAGTGTCTCTTTCCAGGTGCACAATAGGCTTTTAAATATGGCAAGGGGGTAAGGGATGCCACTATTTCAGTGGATATCCACTGAGTGCCGAGTTGGTCTGGGAAAAGTGTGTACTAAAATGTAAATAGAATGAGATTATGAGGGACACCATCAGGTAGGTAGTTAATGAAGTGAGTTTGGCAAGATATAATGGAAAAACTCACCTGGCCTCCCAGTAAGAATCGCTCCACAAAACTTAACGTAACTCACATTTCACCAAAGATAATTGTAAGATTCAGCCCAATGTCAATGTCAGATTGTTACTTCTGCATACTGGAAAACAATCAAATAAAAAAATCAAGAGTGTAAATGTGTAAAAATCTTCAGATTTTTTAGAAGTTCATCCAACGGGTAAAAAGCTAGACTCCATTTCACACTATTGAAAGGGTATTCTGGTATGATAATGACATCAAAATATTTAATCATTTCCCATTACTTTCATGTTTTCACCTTCGACATAGTTCTGAGGTCAGTTTGTTTACTTAGGAAATTTTATTGACTCTTGGCTGCAATCCACCTGCCTAATCATTTTGCAAACACTTAACTGTTCACAGCTGGCTTGAAGAGACTGTTTATCTAATTGTATATTTTGTGCAATTGATGTTTACTGCTACTGTTTATTTACATGACTGTTCAACATCATCCAAGGATTCTAATCAAAGTTGTGAGCTGTGTTCATAAAGTCGATAAGTCACACAGTGGCTACAAGAACAGGTCAGAGGCTAGGAATACTGCAGTGAGTAACTCACCTCTGAACTCTCCAAAGACTGTCCACCATCTACAAGACAGAAGTCAGGAGTGTAAGGGAATACTCCCCACTTGCCTGGATGAGTGCAGCCCCAACAACACTCAAGAAGCTTGACGCCATCCAGGACAAAACAGCCGCTTCATTGGCACTGCATCCGCAAGCACCTACTGTCTTCACCACCAACGCTTAGTAGTATCAAGGTGTACTATCTGCAAGACGCACTGCAGAAATTCACTAAAGATCCTTAGACAGCACCTTCCAAACCCATGACCACTTCCATCTCAAAGGTCAAGGGCAGCAGATATATGGGAACACCACCAACTTCAACCACTGCCAACACTGACTCGGCATGGTGACTCAGTGATTAGCACTGCTGCCTCACAGCACCAGGGACCCGGCCTGATTCCGGGCAACTGTCTGAGTGGAGTTTGCACATTCACCATGTGCATGCACGGGTTCCCTCCGGGTGCTCAGGTTTCCTCGAGTCCAAAGATATGGAGGTTACGTGGATTGGCCATGCTAAATTGCTTGTAGTCTCCAGGGAAGTGCAGATTAGGTGGATTAGCCATGGGAATTGCAGGATTATAGGGATAGGGTAGGATTGTGGACCTCGGTTGGATGCTCTTTGGAGGGTCAATATGGACTTGATGGGCTGAATGGCCTGTTTCCACATTGTAGGGATTCTGTGATCTATTCAAGTTCCCTTTCCAGCCACTTGTCATCCTGACTTGGAAATATATCGCTGTTCCTTCACTGTCACTGGGTCAAAATCTTGGAATTCCCTCCCTAATGGCATTGTCAGTCAACCCACAGCAGGAGGACTGCAGTGGTTCAAGAAGGCAGCTCACCATCACCTTCTCGAGGGCAACTAGGGATGGGCAAGAAGTGCTGGCCAGCCAGTGACACCCACATCTCACAACTGAGTAAATAAAAAGAAATGAGTAAGGGAAATGGGATTAATTCTTTGTAGACTGTGAGCCCTTTCCAACACTGTTAACCTTTGCCATTAATTTAACTGGAAGAATTGGGTCAATGATTTGTGGTAAAAGAGGAGTCTTCTGGAGTCATCATCTTCTCCCTTTCCTCAGCTTTCCGGCACATTGTCACATCTTCAGATTTGGAATCATTTTCAGGATTAAGATCATGCCAGCTAGGAAATCTCATTTCTGAACAATCTAAGTCAGGACCGTAATGACAGGGTTAGTTCCATCTCACAATTGCCACTTCCATGAGAAAAATTTGGCCTGGATTTTTTATTTTAAGTGTGTTTTAATGACCTACGTTACAGTTCCAAAAATGTATCAACTGTCCCAGCATCAAAATCTTTTCACTAGCATGCAATACAATCATTTGAGATAGAAAATTAGATTGTTTCAGTTAAAATGGTATTTTAACTTATTGAAAAAGAAACATTTTAATCCATAAAATAAGCCAGTAATGAGTTTTGTTCTATAATGTTGTTAGGAAAATCATTTTGATAAAAGCAAAGTTAAATAACTCCACAGAGGTTGGTATCCTGTCACCAAGTCACTCTTTATCTACATATGAACAGTTCTTGACAATAGTACAGCCTCATTCAGAGTCAGCTACCAGAGTGTCAGTATCTATGATACTCACTCCTTTTATATGTCAGCCAGGGCTCCTTGACTGGACCAGGTTAACAGCCCCAATCAAGGAGCTCATATTCTATGAGGTCCAGCTGGCTGACATTGTTACAATCACTACACAATGTGCTACGGATGCTGGAAAGGTCTGATGAAGCGTCATCGAACTCAAGACTTGCTCTCTCTACCGATTGCTACCAGACCTACCAAATTTCTCCAGCATTTTTTGCTCTTACATGATTTTGATATATCTGAGTTACTTTTCTTTAATTTTGCAACAAGCATTTCACTTTCTTTTCAGCTTTGTCTCTGCCTTTGGGACTAAAATTCAACATATCCCTCATGCTTCAGGAAGAAGCTACAGGCCCTTGGCTACAGTCACCTCATTTATCAAAGTTGATCGCAAGATTTTTCCATTACGTATTTTGCGGATTTTGCCTCAAAACAGAGACTGTATTCTGTTCTCACTCTGTGCCTATTGCTGTAGGTGCTAAATCCAGAGATCAGAAAATTTCAAAGGAAAGTTAAAGCTGTCTGTCACAGGAAAGATGCTAAGATACTGAGCAGGAATTTTGTTTTGATTGGATATGCGTTTCATAGGCTTATTTCATCTGCACCAATTTTAATCAATGAATTTATTTGCTACTCTTTACCAAAGTCCTCTCATTTTGGCTGTTAGTTAAATGATGCAGTTAATAAGAACAAAATACAGGTCTGTTTTGTGTCCTACGTTAAACAGATAAAAAATATTGCCAACAAGTGATTGAGTTTGGTATCAGCCATGGCTAAATTGTTTTTATTTATTCACAGGATGAGAGCATTGCTGGCTAGGCAGCATTTATTGCCCAGAGGGCAGTTCAGAGTCAACCACATTATTGTAGGTCTAGAGTCACATGTAGGCCAGACCAGGTCAGGATGCCAGTTTGCTTCCCTAAAGGACATGAGTGAACCAGATGGGTTTTTATGACAATCAACAATGGATTAATTCCAGATATTTATTGAATTCAAAATCCACCATCTGCCGTGGCAGGTTTCAAATCTGAGTCCCCAGAACGTTGTCTAGATGTCTGAGATTAACAGTCCAGTGATATTAACACTAGGCCATCACCTCCCCTGAGTTGGTAGCTTTCTTGCCACTTAGTCATAAGGTTTCAGGTCCAAATCCCCTAAACATCTATGTCTAACTGTTCTAGCTTTGAACTTCTTGTTTTCAATCCAAGCATCACCCTCCTTTATTTATCTAAACTTTTCTTCTCCTTTTGTTGAACAAGTATACTGACACTGGAGGGGGTGCAGAGGAGGTTCACTAGATTGATTCTGGAGTCGAGAGGGTTGACATATTATATAGATAGAAGATAGAATCCCTACAGTGTGGAAACAGACCCTTCGGCCCAACAAGTCCACACCGAACCTCAGAGCATCCCACCCAGACTCATCCCCCTATAACCCACTTAATCTACACATCCCTGGACACTACAGGCAATTTAGCATGGCCAATCCACCTAACCTGCACATCTTTGGACTGTGGGAGGAAACCGGAACACCCGGGGGGAACCCCACGCAGACACAGGGAGAATGTGCAAACTCCACACAGACAGTTACCTGTGGGTGGAATTGAACCCGGGTCCCTGGTGCTGTGAGGCAGCAGTGCTAACCACTGTGCCACCGTGCTGAGATTGAATAGACTGGGACTGTACTAATTGGAATTTAGAAGAATGAGGGGTGACCTTGTAGAAACATATGAAATTATGAAGGTAATAGATAAGAAAGCAGCAGGGACATTGTTTCCATTGGTGGATGAAACTAGAAGTAGGGGGCATAGCCTCAAAATAAGGGGGAGCAGGTTTAGGACTGAGTTGAGGAGGAACGTCTTCACTCAAAAGGTTGCGAATCTGTGGAGTTCCCTGCCCAGTGAAGTAGTTGAGGCTACCTCATTGAATGACTTTAAGGTAAAGAAAGATAGATGTTTGAAATGTAAACTAATGAAGTGTTATGGTGAGCAGTCTGTTCTGGGTAAGTGGAGCTGAGTCCACAGAAGGAGCAGCCATGATCTTACTGAATGGCAGAGCAGGCTCGATGGGTCAGACCGGGGTCTTATCCTGTTCTTATTTCATATGTTCTAAGTGAGGTTACTAAACATCTTCTGACATTGCAATGTGTTCTTGAGGGTACTGAAAGTGCTACGCACAATTACAGTTGCCTCCTTCCTGGGGGCCTGTGTTGCTGCCTGTGCCGGTTCCCCATGCCCCTCCCCCCATCCCCATTTCTCTATATATCATTCTTCAATTTTCTAATTTGTTACAGCAAATTTTCACATCAGCATGTGAGAATTTAAAAGGCTGTCTTTTTTCTTCCCTTCACTCTGGACACTTCAGTTCCTTATTCAAGCATCTGTTCAGCCATTAAACAGAGGTGAGTCTTTTACAGAAGGAAGTTACACCTGTTTTTTCTAATCAAGCTGTTCAGAGATGTTATTACGCATCTCTGGAGCAGCTGGGCCTTGAACCTAGATCTCTCAGTCCGTGGTAGGCACTGTACTGCTGCACCACAAGACGGTCTAATCTCGTTCTGTTCCCTTGTTTTCTGGGAGAAATAGGTTTTGATGGAATGATGCCCTAACCTCCAACCTCTTGCATATTTCCAGGAAGTAGATGTTATGCTTGACATTGTGAATCTGCAGCTGCATTTAAGGATTTTCTTGATGGCTCCATCCTGTGTCCATCCAATAAACCTAATTCGAATATCATAAATACGGCTTGGTCATTTGCTCACTGTGCAAACTTGACATCACAAAAGGACAATCACAAATTTCCTGCAGAATAATGTTTACCCCAATCAGATCATTGCTCACAGTGTATCACATATACTCGCAAATGGACCTAAGATTGCTGTTGCCAGAGGTAAAAAGTGCTTAGTTCCTATCAAATTATATATCTCCGATATTTGAGTAAAAGATGAAGTTATTTGTTTCAAGCTGCAATGATGCAATAGCAATTCAAATGGCATTTCTCACTAATTGAATGCTGCCATTCAGAGAAAAAGACATATTGCATCCCACATAAGTGATATTGGATATCCAGTTCAAAGCCAGTGTAATGCCATGCATGTAGGCCCTATATCTAAATGATTGACAGATCATATAGAAGAATCCATCCTTTTGGTTGTTCATAATAGACAGTATACTGACTATATAAACTAACCCGTGCTTGCAAAAATAGAAAACGATGTCTAACGTTAAATGCAATTCTGTGATTTTACAGCACTTGCTGAACAATCCAAGTGCATTAAGAATTACACTAACGATTCTTTTAAGATTATAAGCCCAACTCTCAAAGTGGCTCACTCACATTTGCTAGAAGCCACATCTATTCATACGCAATGATTTTTCCTTTACATGAAAAGCAAGAAAATATCAAGGCATTATGTCCTTTCTAAATTAAGCAAAAATTTGATGGACATTTGTTCCCTTGTGCATTCTCATAACAGGTCTCAAATAATCACAAACTGAAAGAACTGCAGATGCTGTAAATCAGTCGCAAA
The DNA here is from genome assembly GCA_024137785.1 of Ginglymostoma cirratum. Taxonomy (NCBI): domain Eukaryota; kingdom Metazoa; phylum Chordata; class Chondrichthyes; order Orectolobiformes; family Ginglymostomatidae; genus Ginglymostoma; species Ginglymostoma cirratum. The sequence goes on from JAHRHZ010000111.1 coordinate 32,849,338, forward strand.
ACAGAAATTGCTGGAAAAGCCGAGAAGGCCTGGCAGCATTTGTGGAGAAAAAAACAGAGTTAATGTTTTGGGTTTGGTGACCCTTCTTCTGTGCTGATAACATCTCCAACAGTCCATCGCTGCAGCATCAGACTTGATTTATGTTCTTACTGTGGAGCAAACTAATTTGCCAGCATTCTGGCGAAGGGTTTTGCAATCTGTAATATGTGTTAGCACACTGGGGTCACAACAGCCTTGATCCTTCCAACCTTTGGATGATAACCAAGAGTTCCATATTGCCAACCTCGCAAATCCCGTCAATGGTATAAGATCAGAGGAAGCTTTCGTGCCAGTCAACATTATACATCCCCACAAGGCAGGTTGACACTTCGTGAAAGCAAAATTTGATATAGGAACTACTGTCACCTTCTTACTACTATCCATCCTAAAAGTTAAACACGCCAACAAGCGGCATTCCATGAACAAGCTACAAAACCTGCAACTGTCTCTCAGTATGCAGCAGATTATCAATTCCATGTAGTGGCATAAATCACGCTGCAGTGCCAATATGCAACTTCAGCTTGAATTCCCAGAATCTTCCAACTGGCAAATGCCAATGACCCAGCAGTAGCAGAAGTACCAGTATGCAAAGATCTCAGTATCATAACCATTCGTGAGACTTGCATCATGTCCCGCAGTCAAAAGAGACAAAAGACTTCCCTCTTCAAAGACAAAAGCAAAATTATGTGGATGCTGGATATACAAAATAAAATCAGAAAGAGCTAGAAAACCCCAGAAGGTCTAGCAGCACCTGTGCAGAGAATTTATGAAACAAAAATATCAATCACTGTTGGAGCAGATTTAACCCATTGCAATCTTCTAAGATTACCCACTTATCATTTTTTTCCAGACAGTATTCCAAGTCTGGTCTGCTCTCAGTGCAACACTGAAGAAATCACTCAGTGTATGTGTAGTGTTGCAGGGCAAGATGCAGCCCTTTTTTTTAATGGCATTTGCTACAGTATTTCAGGAGGTAGATTGTTCCAAAGGTTCCAAAGGTGTTTTAACAGTAACTGAAGAACAATAATGGTGAAAGTGAGTGTTCGGAGGGTAGATAAAGGGAAAATGTGCCAGGTGGGAGTAAGATGCCAGGTGAATGAGAGTCTAGAGAGACAGATGAGTGAATGATCAGGGTGCCATCTGCATGAAGGGTCAGTGCCTGTTCAGGGGGATGGTGTGGAGTAAGAGGTGGAAGGTTGGTGCAGTGCATCAGATCATGAGGGTGGAGGGGTTCAGCTGAAAGCGGGTGGTTGGGGTTGAAGGTCAGACCAGGGAGTGTGGGATTGCAGTAATGGGTCTTGAGGGGGAAGAGGTTCCCAGTGGAAGTTACCATTCTCTTTCATAGGAGTTAGAATAGGTTTTTAATCCTCTAACATCTCTCAGAAATCACACAACACCAGGTTGTAGTCCAACATGTTTATTTGAAGACACAAGTTTTTGAAGCCTCGCTCCTTCTTCAGGTGTTAGTGAGAGAGGTTGCATCAGACACGGACTTTATAAGTAAAAGATCGAAAGGTCAAGCAACTGATGAGGATGTACTAAACACACCTAAGATGTTGTCAAATTTTTAATCAATTAAAAGATTTTGTGTGTGTGTGTGTGTGTGTGTGTGTTTTCTTACCTTGTCCATCCAAGTCCAACACCAGCACCTCCACATCATATCATTTTCAGGGTAACTTTTAAGCTTAAGGAAGTCTTTATGTGATGCACGTTTCAGCAGTAATCCTTCCAGAGCGTAATATCTTTCAAAGCCTAACATCTTATACAACAAAATCTTTCTGTGTGTCAGTATCTGAGATGGGATCACTGAGTAGCAGGCCGGGAAAGTGGCATTGAGGTCACAATGCGATCAGCAACAATCTTATCAAGGAGCAGAGCAAACTCCAGGGGCCAAATGAGCTATTCCCATTTCTGCGTTCTCATAAGATAGCCCAGAGAAATGAGCTTGTCCTGCTTCTGTGCTCTCGTTGTAGGAGAGTCTGAAGAAAATAAAAGTTCCATGAGCTTTTGTTAACTTTGCCTCACTTCAAGTAAGATCAGATTATCACAGAACAGGAATTGAATGAAGGGCTGTGGAACTTGGGACTACAATTGAAGAAGACGTTAAGAATAGTTGTGCAAAGTATACATGGGACTATCTCAGAGGAATTCTCTCTCTTTCAAGTATGTAAGGCTGTTTTGATTCAATGAAGTCCATTCCTTTATTGAACCCCAGTTCCCAGTACCAGCAGATGCACAGGGATGTACTTCCTGCTCCATTAGCAGTGTAGGAACCCTTACTGTTGCCCAATAACAAAAAAAATCAACCTGTTAACAAGTATCTATCACAGAAACTAAAGATATTTGTTGAGAGTCATGGAGTCATACAGCACAGAAACAGATCCATCGGTCCAATTTGTCCTGATGTCCCAATCTGACCTAGTCCTATCTGCCAGCATTTGGCTGATATCTCTCTAAACTCTTCCTAATCATATACCCATCTAATGTCTTTTAAATGTTGTATTGTACCTGTCTCCACCACTTCCTCTGGCAGCTCATTCCATCGATGCGCCATGCTCTGTGTTAAAATGTTATCCCTCAGGTCCTTTATAAATCTTTCCCCTCTCACTTTAAGCCTTTGCCCTCTAGTTTTAGACTCCCCCACCCTAGGAAAAAGACCTTGGCTATTCACTCTATCCATGCCCCTTGTAGAGTCATAGAGGCATACACCACAGAAAGAGACTGTCTTAGATCACAGAGTGTATCTAAGCAGTTCTTTTCAGATTCGGGTAAGTATAACTAAGAGAAGGCTCGACAACATCAATTTGCTTAAATATGAATGTTTATTAAGAAATAATAATGATTATAGTGGTAATGATAAATTATTATAGTGGTTATAATAAATAGAGAAATAGCAACAAGTCTCACACCCTTCTGCCCTTGGGGGACCCCTTGTTTGACAGCTGGTCTGGAGGCTGAGTTTGCTCCTGGCACCGTTCACGATTCTGAGCCAAGATGAAGTCCAGCAGCTTGGAACGAAACTCCCCATCTCTCTTATACAGTGTAACAAACAGCCAGCACAGAAAACAGCAAAAAATAGACTAAACTGCTGGCCGGTAGAGAAAACACAGCTACAGAAAAAAACAAGCTGCAGGTGCTGTCTTCAGCCCATCAAGGAATGTTCACGGGACTCATTCAAGGTCATGCAGCTTGTCAAGTATCATCCTAAACTTCCCCAGCCTATTTTCCCATCCTGTGCAATCTATTTTCCCATGCAGCTGTCAAATATCATCGTTATCTTCTTAGTCCTTCAGCCCATCCTATACACAGACCCTTCAGTCCAACCAATCCAGGCCAAGCATAATCCGAAATGAAACTAGTCCCACCAGCTTGCTTCTGGCTCACATCCATCCAAACTTTTCCTATTGACGTACCTGTCCAAATAGCTTTTAAACATTGTAATTGTACCCGCATCCACCATTTCCACAGGAAGTTCATTCCACACTCGAACCACGCTCTGTATAAAAAATTTACCTCTCATGTCTTTTTTAAACCTCTTTCCTCTCACCATAAAAATGTGCCCTGTAGTCTTGAAATCCCCAATCCTGATTTTATACACCTCTATACACCTCCAATACTCCAGGGGGATAAAACCCAAGCCTGTTCAGCCTCTCCTTATAACTCAAAGCAGAGGGTTGTTTATATTCTAAGAGGCTCATAAAGTACCCCATCTATCTACCTCTGAGCTCAGTATGGAGTAGTGTTAAAATTGGTTAGAGAAACACTGTACGAGGGGACAGACCCAAATGATGCTTTTATAAACAGTTATCATCATTTACCCTGGTTTTTTGGTTTTCATGTATGTCGATGGGCAACAACAATGAGCTCGTCATTGTAGGAAAAACAATTTCACATAAACTGAGAATTTGGTGAGAGGAATGAATCTCTGATGAGTTAAGAATGCCAAATAGAATGGGATTTGCCTGTCAATGTGTAAGTACTTAATACTGGATATGAGACGCTGTCAATACAGAACCCTCTCCTGCTTGATACTTTAATATTTTCTGAGCCCATTGTCTCTGTTCTATTTCAATATGATGTGTATGGGGCAGATGGCTGGATGACAAGAGATTCCCGCTACTTACACGACTCAAATGGCCTCTTCGTAGGATTACAAATCCTGCAGTGAACTGCTGCAATTGTACACACAGGAGAACAAAGATTCAAAACTCAACCTGCCTCTCAGCAATCTAGCAGCATTTGAAACTGAGCCTGTTTCCTTGTCTTTCAATGGGCCAGGACTCTAACATCAGCATTACCAGAGTCTCTATAGACTTACACAAGTCTCCCTTTGACAATCCCAATTACTTGTGTTTTAAGTAAAATATTTATGCACTTTTTATTTCAGAATTAAACTTGACTCCAGCATCTATGAACATGAGATTTTGTCTAAGAAAAATTGACAAACAGCAAAATTCACAGCAGACCTTGGAGAAAGCTGTGTGGGAGAGCTCACAGCAGGGGAGCAACTTAGTGGATCGTTTTTAAGTGTAACCTTACTGTTCCTTGGAGCGTCAGAGGCTCAGGGGTGGCCTTATAGGGGTTTATAAAATCATGCAGGGCATGGATAGAGTAAATAGGCTAGGTCTTTCTCCCTGGACTGGGGGAGTCCAAAACTACAGAGCATAGGTTTAAGGTAAGAGGGGAAAGTTTTAAAAGGGACCTAAAGGGCAACTTTTTCACACAGAGGGTGGTGCCTGTATGGAATGAGCTGCCAGATGAAGTGATTAGAGGCTGGTACAATTACATTTAAAAGGCATCCGGATGCATATATGAATTGGAGTGGGGGGGGGAGCAGGGGGATGGTTTGGAGGAATATGGGCCAAATGCTGGCAAATGGGACCAGATTACTTTTGAATATATAGTTGACATTGACGGTTGGACCAAAGGGTCGGTTTCCGTGCTGTACATCTGTATGACTCTATGACTTCAGACTTGCTTAGAAAGGCTAATATGAGCCTTCATTTAGGGTTTGTGGTGGATCGTCACAACTGAAAACTGTGATTATTTGCAGTTTTATTATGGAAGTTGGCACTGAGGGTTACCTCAGGTTTGCTCATTTAGTTAGAATACGTGCTTAACAAAACTGATGGCACCTGTTTTGTTCCTATAACAGTTTGAGGTAGTTATTGAGGCTAGACTCTTCTTGTTGCCCCAATGTGATGTTATTGAATAAAGGTGTCTCGCGAGTCAGAATTAGTATTCGTCAAGAATCAAGGACACGACATACAAAGAGACAGAGTTGGTTTTTCTGTGGCTAAGTTACAACGGTTGTTATTTCACTTTGTCGTCTTAGTTTTGTTATAGTGTTTAAGATGTAAAATAGAATGCTTAAAATTGAATTATAATATTCTGCACTGCTATTTTCGTACTGAATGAGACCATAATTTCTACAGAATTGACACAAATCCTACCGAATAGTCAAAATTTATACCTCTCACAAACTGCACACTGAGTCGAGATTAGCATGACAAACTACCCATCAATTGTGATCATTGTATTCAGTTTGCTGTTTTCACTTTCCTATTTCTCAACTTCATGGGGATTTTTCTATAATTATTCCACACTTTTCAAGAAAATAGAGAAAAATTCAAAAGGCCAAGGTTTAGTGGAAATCAGAGGAGAAATCTATTTAAGATAGCAGAGAAAAAGTGCAATTAGAGACAGTTGCACGTAATTATAAATGCTTAACAAGTAATTACATGTAATTCATTTTACAAAGCATGAGCTGGCAGACTTCAATAGCATTTTAGTTTCACATTTAGACAAGGCTTCAACCACACCCTCTTTCACTTAATCGAATCTGCCAGCAGGATTTTTAATTTGTGAATTAAAGTGGGGCTTTATCTAGTCAAAAATATATGCATTCAAGTAATTATAGTAAAGGCTAAAAATACAAAGGTAGAAAAAGCTTTAACTTTTCAGTAAAGTCAATATAAAGCTGAAATGTGCTGGAAGCTTATTCAAACACTATAACATATTTCTACATAAAAGCTGAATTTACCACAGCATAATCAAGGCTTGCATAGCAAAAATCAAACTACTTGACTGATGCTAATATACTGAACATAAATTATGAGGCTGCATGAGTCCCAGTATGAAGAAAGCAAAGTGAAAAGCAGACTAATAGAACTTAACGTTCAAATAACTAATACAGTGACTTTTTTTTGCATTTTGTTTACCTACTGTCTTTTTGGTAGTTGCTATTTCAAACTACTTTGTGCAAAGAGACATTAGTAGTAAGCAGAAGAATTCAGGGTTTATGTTTCTCAAAATAAACGTTGACATCTTCAAGATACTTTCAAAAATACCAATGGAACACCATGCCAAACAATATGTTCCTTTCTCCAACGTGTACATCTAAGCACTAGAGAATCCGAATTACTCTTTTCTTGGAGTTCTGTAAGATATTTTGGTATGCAACAAGTTGTTGTGCAATGTTTGTGTAAGGTGGTAAAATATAAATAACTGCTCTGTTATGAGCTAATTACCTGAGTCCTTCAGTTGCAGAACCATCAAGAGAATTACAGCTGAGTTTAAATTACACAAGTTAGCGAATAAGGAGCAATTGCATTTTGGTAAAACAAACAAGGGGCAGGACTTATACAACTAAAAGTAGAGCCTCGGGTGGTGTTGTAGAGCAGACAGACCTAGGGGCTCAGGTACATAATTCTTTGAAGTTTGCTTGACATGTTGACATGGTGGTTAAGAAGGCATTTAGTACGCTTTTAAGTACAGGTGTTGGGACGTCATGTTGAGGTTGTATATGATGTTGGTGAAGCCTCTTCTGGAGCACTGTGTCCCGTTCTGGTCACCCCTGCTATAGAAAGGATATTATTAATCTGGAGAGGATTCAGAAAAGATTTACCAGGAAATTGCCAGGAATGGAGGGTTTAAGTTATAAGGAAAGGCTGGATAGGCTGAGACTTTTTTCACTGAAGCGTCAGAGTTTGAAGGGTAACCTTACAGAGGTTTATAAAATCTTAAGGGGTATAGAAAGGTGAATGGCATATTTTTAAGGTGAGAGGAGAAAGATTTAAAAATAACATGAGAGGCAACTGTTCTACACAGAGAGTTTGTGTGTGGAATGAACTTTCAGAGGAAGTGGGGGATGCAGATACAGTTACAACATTTAAAAGACATTTTGATAAGTACATGAATAAGAAATGTTTAGAGGGGTATGCCCCCAAGTGCAAGCAGGAGAGACTAATTTAGTTTGCGATTATGGTCGGCATGGACTGGCTGGACTGAAGGATCTGTTTCCATGCTATATGACTGTTTCTTTGAGAAGAGTTTGGTGAGTTAGAGTACCAGTAGCACCTTTCCTGCATTATGTCTCTGTGCTGTAGCTGCGTTTTCATTTGAGAAAATGTCTAGCCTTGACGATATTAAATCTGAAGCGGCTAATGTAGTCATATGTAGAGAGCTGCAACAGGAAAAGCTGGTTGAAAATTCTGAAAATAAATTTACAAAACTGGTCAGCTGTATATCATCCGTTCGTTATAGTTGTATCTCAGCTTTCCTACATAAGGAAAATCAGTTGTCCAAAGGAAATTGTGTGCCTTTTAAATTCTCAGTTAAAAAATTATGAGAAATACTGAATTCTTATGCCAGAATATAAAAATTGTGACTCCTTTTGAAATCACTTGGACCCACCCCAGCTGGAAAATCTAAGACCTAGAAAAACCTACTGTTCCCTCTTCACTGCATCTGACTGTTTCTGAAAGGACTTCAGGGTCCTTGGCTACACAAACCTACCTTGACGTCAATTTTAACTGTTGATTACTGGATCTGAAGTGTTATGTGAAATAAGATCACTGGGTTCTGTTTGTGAAACTCTGCTGGACTATGCATTTTACTTTTTTTCCCTTTTCTCCCTTTAGCCTGTTGTTTTACATCAAACAAGCACATTATCATGTACTTTTCAGCATCTATACTAATTCCATGCCTCATTAAGATTGGCTAAAGAGCCATTTTTACACATGCATTATGTACACCTTATTTTGGAGAATCCAACAAATTAAAGCACATGACGCAAAATCTCCTGTAGTGACATCACACTGAAAAATTTGGCTCTGTAGTTATGGTCATTTTGGGATTAGCTGGGTTTGGTTGCTGCCTAAAACAAAGCCGGACATGGGACACTCTTGATTACAATGATCACAGTGCTGTAGCGAGCATTAGTATGGGAGTCCCATGCATGTCCCAGTGATTGGACAAATTGTGACAGTTTCCTGTTTTGCACCCAACCCCTCCTGCTAATGAGCTTTCTTAAACATGTCAGCTGCACAAATAACACCTCCCTACCTTCCCAATAACTAATGCCATTGAAATATATCATTATCCAATTTGCAAGCAAGTTGCTACTTTTTGTGATAACAAGGTGTAGAGCTGGATGAACACAGCAGGCCAAGCAGCACCAGAGGAGCAGGAAAACTTGACGTTTCGGGCCTAGACCCTTCATCAGAAATGGGGGAGGGGAAGAGGGTTCTGAAATAAATAGGGAGAGAGGGGGAGGCGGATAGAAGATGGATAGAGGAGGAGATAGGTGGAAAAGAGACAGACACGTCAAAGAGGTGGGGATGGAGCCAGTAAAGGTGAGTGTAGGTGGGGAGGTAGGGAGGAGATAGGTCAGTCCAGGGAGGACGGACAGGTCAAGGGAGCCGGATGAGGCTAGTAGTTAGGAGATGGGGGTGCGGCTTGAGGTGGGAGGAGGGGATAGGTGGGAGGAAGGACAGGTTAGGGAGGCGGGGACAAGCTGGGCTGGGGATGCGGTTGGGGGAGGGGAGATTTTGAAGCTTGTGAAGTCCATGCAGATGGCCTACAAGCCCTCCACTTCTTCCTGTCCTGCAGGCCTGACCAGTCCCCCTCCACTGACACCCTCATCCGCTTAGCTGAACTCGTCCTTACCCTTAACAACTTCTCTTTCAATTCCTCCCACTTCCTACAGACAAAGGGGGTGGCCATGGGTACTAGCATGGGCCCAAACTATGCCTGCCTCCCTCTTCCGCAGCTACACTGGCCTTAAACCCCACTTCTTCCTCTGTTACATTGATGACTGTATCAGCGCCGCCTCGTGCTCCAACGAGGAGCTCGAACAGTTCATCCACTTCACCAACACCTTCCACCCCAACCTTAATTTCACCTGGATGATCTCCGATACCTCTCTGTCCTTCCTGAATCTCTCTGTTTCCATCTCTGGTAACCACCTGGAAACCGATATCCATTTCAAGCCTACCGACTCCCACAGCTACCTAGAATACACTTCCTCCCACCCACCTTCCTGCAAAAATGCCTTCCCTTATTCCCAATTCCTTCGCCTCCACCGCATCTGCTCCCAGGATGAGGCATTCCACTCCCGAACATCTCAGATGTCCTTGTTTTTCAAGGACCGCAAATTGCCCCCCTCAGTGGTCGAGAATGCCCTTGACTGTGTCTCCCACATTTCCCGCAACTGATCCCTCACACCCACTCCCTGCAATAACAACCAAAACAGAATCCCCCTCGTCCTCACGTACCACCCCACCAACCTCCAGATCCAACGCATCATCCTCCGACACTTCCGCCATCTGCAAGCCGACCCCACCACCAAAGACATTTTTCTGTCCCCACCCTTGTCTGCATTCCGGAGGGACCACTCCCTCCGTGACTCCCTTGTCCGCTCCACACTCTCCTCCAGTGCCACCACACCCGGCACTTTTCCCTGCAACCGCAGAAAGTGCTACACCTGCCCCTACACCTCCCCCCTCACCCCCATCCCAAGCCCCAAGAAGACCTTCCACATCACACAGATGTTCACCTGCACATCTGCTCATGTGGTATACTGTATCCAGTATTCCAGATGTGGCCTCCTCTACATCGGGGAAACCAAGCAGAGGCTTGCGGACTGCTTTGCAGAACACCTACATTCTGTTCTCAACAAATAATTGCACCTCCCAGTCGCGAACCATTTCAACTTCCCCTCCGACTCCTGAGACGACATGTCCATCCTGGGCCTCCTGCAGTGCCACAACGATGCCACCTGAAGGTTGCAGGAACAGCACTTCATATTCCGCTTGGGAACCCTGCAGCCCAATGGTATCAATGTGGACTTGACAAGCTTCAAACTCTCCCCTCCCCCACCGCATCCCAAAAGCAGCCCAGCTTGTCCCAGCCTCCCTAACCTGTCCTTTCTCTCACCTATCCCCTCCTCCCACCTCAAGCCGCACCCCCATCTCCTACCTACTAGCCTCATCCAGCCCCCTTGATCTGTCCGTCCTCCCTGGACTGACCTATCCCCTCCCTACCTCCCCACCTACACTCACCTTTACTGGCTCCATCCCCACCTCTTTGACCTGTCTGTCTCTTCTCCACCTATCTTCTCCTCTATCCATCTTCTATCCGCCTCCTCCTCTCTCCCTATTTATTTCAGAATCCTCTTCCCCTCCCCCATTTCTGAAGAAGGGTCTAGGTCCGAAACGTCAAGTTTTCCTGCTCCTCTGATGCTGCTTGGCCTGCTGTGTTCATCCAGCTCTACACCTTGTTATCTTAGAAATCTCCAGCATCTGCAGTTCCTACTTTCTCTGCTACTTTTTGTCACTTGTTGTATAATGCAGCAGTTCCAAAAGAATTGACGTCCATTTTACATTGAGCTCCACTTAATTTAACGTCAGGCGGGTTTTCAGTGGAGACAATTGAGCCCTATGTGAGTACCCTAAGGAAGCAGATGTATTCAACTCCCAACAGTCCTTAGTAATTATGGCTAACAAGTAATCTAAATTGTAACTATTTGCTATTGTGCAATGAGGCAGCTGTAGCGATAAGAACAAAGTCAGCCAGGTGGACCCCACATAACAAAAACAAAGTTGCTGGAAAAGCTCAGCAGGTCTGGCAGCAACTGTGAAGAAAAAAAATCAGAGCTAACATTTCAGGTCCAGTGACCCTTCCTCAGATCTCCAGGTTCTGAGGAACAATCACCGGACCCGAAACGATGCTGCCAGACCTGCTGAGCTTTTCCAGCAACTTCTGTTTTTGTTCTTGATTTACTGCATCCACAGTTCTTTGGGTTTTTATGCGGACCTCATAGAATATGAGCTCTCTGATTAGACTGTTAGCTTGGTCCAAAATGGGAGTCCTGGCTGACAAATATAAACAGGCGTGTTAGGGGTTCTGTTCACTCTAGGAGCCGGCTGTGAACTAGCTGGGTCAGTGTCATGTTCTGTGCACACGTAAATAAAGGGTGACTCGGTGACAGGATACCGGCCTCAATGGAGTTATTTTACCACCTTGTTATGTAAGAAAAGTGTTTAGACTCCCCAGTGGTCTATCCTTTATGACTAATAATTAAACAAAGCCTGGGCTCAGTATTGAAAAAGGAGGATCAATGATAATAAACTGCCTAAACCAGAATACAAGGGGCTGGCAGTGCTGAAGTCTGAAGGTATGACATGGCGATCAGCGGTGTGATGATAGAATGCATTCTTGTCGGAAGAAAAAAATAAATTAATGAAAAGTGAATTTACCATTTTAAGAACAGCATTGCTTTAGAAGACATAAAACATAAACAGCTAAAATGTGAAAACTGACAGTGATTAGAAGCTTCAGGGACAACACAGGTGAGTCAGCTCTGTAGGATGATGAGGCCTCACAGGAACAGATGACGGTCAGCTGTGACGAAGGAATGATACACTTGTAAAACTGTAGGTTACTTACAAAAGATGGGCAGATGTAAAACACAGTTTTGGGAGAGTGTATATACACTGGTGGTTACACAGATGAGGAGGTCTACATAATATAGCATGTACCAGAGGCATTCTTGCTGTTTTAAATTAAATAGTTAACTCAATCAACACAAAATTCATTGTACTTATTTAGTTTGATGTATAGCATATTACATTCATGTGGAAGACAGGAACATCTGTCACTATTCTGAAGGAGCAAATTACTGCAGGTGCTGAATCAAAGCTCAGATGAAGAGTCATCCAGACTCAAAACGTTAGCTTGCTTTCTCTCCATGCATGCTGCCTGAGCCACTGTGATTTCCAACATTTTGTTTATTTTCTGCCATTATCCTGTCTTGGTTGAAGAAACTACAAAGATTAGATGGGTTGAGCAACTCCTAGGACTAAAGGTATACAGTCACTTTGCTAACACTCTGTGTCTCCTGAGCAAGTGAGATGGATCATATGAACTCCACCTGAACATCTACTGTAGCACTCAAACTTTGGTAGCTTCCTCCAGTAGTCCAATAGATGCAGACACATCATCCAACAGGTACTGCATTGTGGCTGAATCTGTGAAATCTTCTCTTGGACATTGATCACCGCTTCCACACTGGGAAAAATTAGTTCCAATCTCTGCAAGCTGTTGAAGATGGTGTTCATCATTGCTACTATCTGAAGGGTGACTCAGGATGGGCAACAGATGCTGGTGTCACCCTTGAATGAATAAAATAAACTTCTCCCGTGCTTCTTCACTGTGAAAATAGACCTCATGTTATGTCTGCCAATCAATGCAGTGAACACTTTTGTACGCACGTCTATCAATCTTTTTCTACATGCTGTCCCATCAAAGTCCAAGTCCTCTGCAGCAGGATGTGTTAGCAAATGCCCCGTCTAGTAAGCTGACAAATACGCTATCCTTCCCCTGAAACTATAGCCTATATGTGCCCAGTGACTCACTCTGTCCATTTCTAAACCATATCCCCAACCCAACCTCCTGACTGCAATTGTGCAATAGAGTGCTAGTGTTTCATTGTCAACCCTTGCAATGCCTGACCATATGGCAGACTTGGGTATCTCAACAAATAAAGGTGCACAGGTAAGGTTATTAAAAGTGTTGGCATGAACAAAGGGGAAAGCAAGAGATGCAGGTACTTATAAACTCTCGTGAAAACAAGCCTATTGTGTCAAATTTGTTCCACATTCATTCCTGGCATTAAATTAATAAACATTCTTGGAACTGCCTCCAGTACTTCTACGTTCTTCCATGAATGAATGAAATTTTTTATTGTCATGAGTATTTTGCGGTGAGAAAAACAGTAAAATACAGTAAAAAACTTTTCCACTGTTGTCACAAGAGAAAATCAGAAAGCTTAAACAAAGTCCATCAGTCCTGAGCCAGCTTATCGTCAACAATACCTGCGCCAGCAACCCTCTCCACCACCTTGCCATTGCCAACACCAGACCATTGACACATAATTTAGCCTCCTTCTAAACTCCCCCTTACACTTAGATATGACAGACATAGACAGGAAAAGAAAACACATGGGTTAAACTGAGGAAGGAAGCTCAGTGGTCCCAGCCCACAGCATTTGAAGAAATGATCCTTTTGGCTTTTCAGGATGCATCGCTCGGTGATCCTTCTTGTCCACTTAATTTCACTTAACTCGCTGCTTCACACCACTTGGCTCCAGCTCATCCAACACAGTTTGAATAATCAGCTGTGTAAACACTACTTACAATGAGTGTCAGTTTACTTAGTACCATAGAAGCTTTACAATGTGGAAACAGGCCATTCAGCCAACAGGTCCACACCAACCAACCCTCTGAAGAGCATTCAATTCAGACCCATCCCTCTACCCTAACTCTGCATTTCCCATGGCCAATCCACCTACCCTGCACATCCCTGAACACTATGGGCAATTTAGCATGGCCAGTCCACCTAACCTGGAGTGTGGGAGGAAACCAAAGCACCTAGCAGAAACCCACACAGACACAGGGAGAATGTGCAAACTCCACACAGATAGTTGCCTGAGGGTGGAATCAAACCCAGGTCCCTGGTGCTGTGAGGCAGCAGTGCTAACCACTGAGACACCTTTCCGCCCTCGCTTCTAAAGAGTGCAACAATCCTTCAACAATCCTAGTATATTAAAACAGTCTTTTTTCCCATGTTATTCCATGATCAAAAACACAGAAAAATTAAAAGACATTGCCTTTATATGCTAAATAGAATTGGTGTGGTGGTGGGGGATGGAAGGAAACTTGGAGTCCTTCCTATGGCTGAACACATTCAGCCCTGTGTACTTAAGAGAAGGCATTAGCTGTGAAGTCAAAAATGACACTTGCATTAAATTAGCATTCCATTAAGACAACCATTAGTATTTGTCTATCTTGCCTCCTTTCAGCCCCACAGACCCCCAACTTCCCCCAAATTAACTGCTCTAGCATCTTCATCAAAATGTGTGAGATGTTGTTTGTGATGGAAAGTGGATGGCCAGCACAGACGTCAGTTTCTTGCTAAAAATAGCACATGTAGCACTGAAACTACATGTGTTATGAAGCTGAATTGTGCAGCCATTGAGTTTTGATGAATTTTATTCATTTTGCCTGTTCCTTTAATAAAGTGCCTGAGTGAGCCGCACTTGTTATTACTTTCCCATCATGCCTTGAGCTTGCCATCTGTGGTTTCCACCTTTAGATGCAATTGGCAAATGTTGTGTGACCCATGCAAGAATTAACAAGAGGATTTGAAATGCCAGCTTCACAATAATCAAATCCTGACACTGTCTGTGACTCGTCTATACAACTGCTATCTTTCAGCCTTCAATAAAAAGCCCCTGAAATAAAAATAGAAATGCAAGTTCCTTCAGTATTTAGAAGAGAAAGATTAGTTAAGTTTTTTAGGTGGAATTCATTGCATCACAATTGCATTTTTTTTTAAATATTTAAGCAATGGAGATCTGTCAGTCAGCACTTGCTAAAGCAATGTTTGAAGTCACTATTACTTTTCTTGGTAATGTAGTTTTTAATATTGAATGTTCCCATTGGAATAGCAGAGAGACAGGAGATTCCAGTTCCGACCATCTGATGGTTTCCCAATGTATCCAGGCTCAAATGATGGAAATTTACTGCGTCCAGAATGCAATAATCTGGGCTGAATATGAATAGCACTTCAGTCACCAATTCCCAATGGATGCTGAAGGAAACGTTGCACACGTCTGGATTTTAATTTGAAATCATTTACTGTGAGGAGATATTGAGGTCATGGTAGTGCGTTTGTGAGGTTACTGTGTCTTGCAGAATTTAGGTAGGGTACATTGATGGAGAGTCAAGGAGACTGAGATGAGGAGAACTTTCTTCATCCAGAGAGTGGTGAGCCTGTGGAATTCTCTTACTGCTAAAAGCAGTCAAGGCCAAACATTGAATGGTTTCAAGAGGGAGTTTAATATGGTTCTTGAGGTTAAAGGGATCATGTGGCATGGGAAAAAGTGGGAAAAGGGTAGTGAGTTGGATAATCAACCGTGATCATATTGAAGCAGGCTTTTAGGGCCGAATGGCCTACTCCTGCTCATAATGATCTATGAAAGTGACATTGTAATCATGGGGTGATCATGCCATTGTAAAATTAGTATCTGGATGATGAACTTGAGGCAGATGAAATGGTGGTCTGAGGGTTCTGATCACAGGGCAGGGCCTGATCATGATCTGTGTGCTCTCATTGCAGATGCAGGGTCTGATCAGTCCATTCAGGTCCTATCTCTGGCAGGGCATTGAATCACGGCAGCAATAGCTCAGAACGTCCTATGGCAATCCAGGTTGGCCAGCTTAATCATATGTACAACAGCTGGTTGGAGATAAGAAAATTGTGTTGTGAAGGAAGCAGATAGTTAGATCACAGTACAAGGTGCAGAGGTGCAGTTGGCATTCTGGAAAGCTTGAAAAGTTTCAAGGAAGCATTCCTGCACCTGCTGGCCCACAAGCAGTTCAGTAAAAGGTACCTACCTCATGGGTTCAGTTTTTCTTGTCTCCTTTTGCCTGTTGGGTTCCTAATGCTTGGGAGACTCGTTTGTCTATGGTTACAAAAGGCAGAACACTGTTAATATGAAGATTCACTCTTGTCATAACAGTTATAAGACAAAATTACTTTGCACAAGCAGACTGATCATCTGTGTCTCATCTGGGGTCAGTTGGTGACAATTTGGAAGATGGGAATGCTGGCAAAATGTCATGAGCAAATGTAATGAAGGTGTCCCAGCTGGCATGGCATTTTGCCAGCGGCGTGAAAGGGAACAGACGAACCATTAACCCAAGAGTGCATTTGAGAGATTTAAGCTGAAAATTAAGGGCTTCATCCCACCTTTCCAGCGCTCCGCTGTGAAGGGAGTCCAGAAATGGGAGACAAGCCTCCCATCAAGTTCTGGGACTACACGGAGGGCAACCTTCCTTTTCCTATTTTCTTTGCCTCCTGAAAAAGGTTTGCAGTAACAGTGACTGTTCCCTACTGTAATGGTAAGGTCCGTCCTTGATAAGCCACACCTCCTTAGCTGATGCTTGCTCGAATTACCCTCATCCCTTAGGTGTAGTCCCAGCTGAGGTGCTGCTGAACCTAGACAGATTCTTCTAATTGCACCAGCAGTTCTTGGAAACAAGTCATAGTTCTCAATAGGACAGCAACCCTGGTTGCTTCCCCATCTGCAAAACCATGCCACAGACAAATGGTTGTTTGAGGCGGGTTTGGCTCTTGTTCCAAATCTTTTTTTGCATCTTAAGCTGTAACATGGACCCAACCGATCTACATTTAAGAACTAGGATGTAATCCAGAATAAAATCCATTATTTTATATTCATGGCTTGCAGTGGTCTTGCACTACTGCCACTCAATAGAAATGTTCAGCCTCAAAAAGTCGATTTTTATTAGGTGCTGATTTTCTTCCTGCTGCCCCTTTCCATCCTACAAAGAAAAGAGTGTCAGCCAGTTATACACAGCTGATATGGAAAGTCTTGCTCCCACAAAGGCTCGGTACTCTCCGAGTGTGTTACAAGCGGTACATTAGCACCAAGGATTTCATGCTGAAGTGAAGAGATTCCACCTTATGGAGTAAGTCAATCCACTTAAGTGCAGATAGGTGGAGCACATGTATTAGGACTGCATCAGTGATCTATCTTTGTCACCACTGACTTCCTCAATGCCTTATTTCCCATTGATTGCAACCTATTTGTACACATATGGAGTGCAAATCTCATCCTAGGCTTTACAGCGCTGTGCACTGGAGGTGCAACTTCACAACAATAACAACAAGATTGCTAAACCTGGGAAAGCAGGTCCCTTACTTATTTCCTACTAGATTGCAATTTTACACTCAGCTGCAATTTGTAGGCTCAGTTGCTGGTGACTGTCTTAAACTGCAGTGTCATTAAGGCACCAGAGTTGCTGCAAAAATATTTAAATGAACATCCAGCTCAACCTTGCAGATGCCGAGTCAGATTTTTGACATCTTGATGGTGTGAGTGTGAAAGTGCTCTTAAAGTGAAATAGGCTTTATATATTTTTAGTTGTAATGTTTCCTCATATGGTGAGTTTTTCACTGAGGTTTATTCATAATTTTTTTTTATAATTTTCAAGAAACTATATTTCTGGAAATTTTTGGGATCAATTTTTATTTACTCAGCTGTGGCAAATTTATCCTGCCTTAAGGTCTTTTTAAGTAAGTATTTTATGATTGAAGTGGTGTAAAATGAAAGCAGGCATGTCGGCGAGAATGGTAGGGTTCAGCGCAATGATCTTGGAAATTTATTTCAGTTTGTTCTAGGTTATCAGAAAGCCAGTGACAGAGTTTTCACATTGTGGCCCAGCTGCAGTAACATTGCAAAACAGGGATAGCACTGCCCAAGGGCTGGCAAAGACACTGCAATTCTCAGCTGTTATGCCTCTGGCTCATTCTCACCCATCTCTGCAATATCAGCTAATGTGTTGGCCACACACGGTTCAAACTGGTGACTGATGCATCAGTTAGGAAGCTTTCTTTCTCATTTTGTACCAAATAGAAGGACACAGCTGCCCAATATCACCACATTGATGTTAGTAACCAAGTGCCAAAGCTCAGTACAGTCAGTAAATGACCATGTTCAGGTAAAAATAAAACTCTGATGTGTTTTGAGTGTGACTTGCTGTCATCTGGGAAGATAGCACTTGCAACAAAAGTAATCTGAGTGCTTTACAGGTTAAGCAGCTAGATAGACAAATACTTTACGACATGAAACTTTTGGTCATCTACCACCAATGCTGCGTTGATCATGACAGATCCTATAATCTTTGGCATATTCTCTCACATTTTACCTCAAGTTTTGCTTGGGCTGGAAAGATTGTTCAGTTATGATATGATGTGGTGTCTAGGGTGTTGCCACTAATCCTCCTAAATATTCTAGTCTAATGGACTGTTTTGATGGATAGACCACAAATAAACTCATCTCATCTGTTAAGAGGCTCTTGCCTTAGAGAACAAAATGTGGTTTACTGCAACTGGGTAAATGTTTCTAGGTTACAACATCTATTAGGAATGTTAACTATCACTAATGAATGGTAGAGAAGAGACACGTGCCTCCACCAGGAAACCATGCAAGAGTCTCTACCAAATTTCATCAGACTGGACAGAACTCAGTATCACTCAAATATTGACTCTTTCAGAATCATTACATTCTGCACTATATCTCCACATGCTTTCCTCCCTTAGTTAATCCAGTCTACAGCCACATATTTAACTGTATCGCATTTAACAACAGACCTTCTGTATCTCACCCAAGTCTCTGTCTTCATAAATTCAAGCAGCCTGAAGATTTCACACAATTCTTCCAGAAGACAAACATTTCAAACATAGGAGGTTGTTGGGTCTTCGCCTTGAGACTGTTGACCTTGACATTGACGTTTGGCTTATCTCTCTGCTGGAAGATGTTGTACCTCACAGAGGACTTTGTCCTTTGTAATCGTTGATATTGATCTAATTGCCTTATCTAGAGGAACTTTAATCTCGTAAATGCCCATCATGGAAGACAGTTGTGCTGATGAAAGAAGTAGATTCATCCTCTGTACTGTGTATTGGATATGCAATGGACCTCTCTCAAGAGTTTGAATTTGTTGGACATCTTCCACCATGCTGTGTTTGTTTTTAGCATTAAAGAAATCTACTACGCCAGGCAATGCCATCAGTAATGTTGTCTATTCTGCATCACCTCTATCCATAACAGACTGCTGTGCTGTCAGTACTTGTTCAATGATCTCAGATGGATTATATTGCTTGCTTAACATTA
Organism: Ginglymostoma cirratum; assembly: GCA_024137785.1. Classification (NCBI taxonomy): domain Eukaryota; kingdom Metazoa; phylum Chordata; class Chondrichthyes; order Orectolobiformes; family Ginglymostomatidae; genus Ginglymostoma; species Ginglymostoma cirratum. Next base: position 32,868,419 of record JAHRHZ010000111.1, read on the forward strand.
GCTAAATATTTGGTGTTGACTCAAGTCTTGCTGATAGTTATGCTCAGTAGTATCAGAGATGAAAAGAATTTTCTGTAACCCTGTGAGATCAATGCCGTGTTCCATATTGTTGGTGAAAAATAAATTCAGACTTCAACATAGTATAAATAATTTTCACCGGTGGAATGTTCTTCAAAGGTTCAGTCCTTAATCTTGAAAGACCTATAAAGTTTTTAATTGTTTTGTGTTTCCCTGAGTTGGTAGTTGTCTTATGCAATGATCGAATTATGTCAATGAACTGCAAGATGCTTCTTTACTCAAAAGTGAGTTTTAATACTTCTGGATGGCATGAACATTCTTGAACATCCAGTATTCCATATGCTTTAGTAGCAATTACAGCATTTCTTTAACCTTAGGATTTGTTCCGCATGCATCATGTTGCTCCAGATCTGTTGCTTTAACCTCTGTTTGTCCTGTAATGGTTTTTGGTTGGATGGTGACACTCACCCCGATTTCACATAAATCAAGTGAGCTGTCCACTAACCTAAGTTCAGTCAAGTTCTGACTGATCTCTTATTTCCCATTAGAACATTTTAGGTATCTCTCCCAATGGAGCTATATATTCAATGCAGGTGTCTCCTCCAAAAGAAGATGGCTGATCTACTCTGTAAAAGTCTTAATGTGGGTACACATTGGTACATCAATTGTATCGGAAATTTTGAAACTGACATAAAGCATGAAAAGAATCACAGATACAAGTGGGAAGGGACTGGACAAGAGGAGAAAAAAGTCGAGTTGAGGTAGGAAAAGATGAGATCCATTAGACAGGAGCAGGCATAAACAATAGGTCTGCCTGGGCAGTCCTGTTTGTGGATTTTGGGAAGGAGGTACAAGCGAGCTGTGCAGGGTTGGGAGACTATGAGCTTGGAGGCAGTGGTGGGAAAGATCACCATTGAATTAGGTGAAATGAATTCAGGTCAGCACAGTGGCTCAGTGGTTATCACTGCTGCCTCTCAGTGCCAGGGACCTGGGTTCAATTCCAGACTCAGGTGACTATCTGTGTGGTGTTTGCATGTTCTCCCTGTCTTTGCATGGTTTTCCTCTGGGTGCTTGAGTTCCCTCCCACTGCTCCAAAGATACGTAGGATAGGTGGATTGGCTATGCTAAATTGCCCATAGTGTCCAGGGATGTGTAGGTTGGTGGATTAGCCATGGGAAATGTAGGATTACAGTGATTGGGAGGGGAATGGTGTTTTGTGTAGGATGCTATCCAGGGAGTCGGTGTAGACTCAATGGGCCAAATGGCCTGCTTCCACACTATCGGGGTTCTAAGATCATTTGCCAATTGCCCACATTGTTCAGGGCTTAGGAGAATTCATCCCTGTATCATTGTTGAATTGCATCGAATTCTTCTAAAAAAGTTTTAAATTATGTTTATCTGTAGCAATGTACTGCTTCCAGCTTTTAAATCTTGTCGTTTTGTAAAAACACTTGTATTTTAAAAATTGCTTCATAGTTTAAAATTCCGCACTGTTGCAACATTCTTCAAATAAAGCTTCCAAAGTATTTTAACTGTTTCAAAGCTTGTAAATTCTGTTAGATACTTCAGTAAAATTTCAGAAGATCTGCCTAGATTTAGGAATGAATTCATACGTTTTTTAAACTTCTTCTTGGGAAGTTTCCACCCTTTTGAACAAAATGGAGGGGTGTACACCCTTATCTTTTCTTACAATAATTCAAGCCTTTTCTTCCTGACAAAATGGCATTTTCACACTCTACCCACCAATGAAATATACTTCATTTTTTTAAACTCTTTCTTTTTCTTGCTTCTGAAAGTCTTTACTGTTCTTAATTGCCTTCTTCAGTGTGCTTAGGATGTTTAAATGTGTTTCTGATATTCCTAATTTCGATATAAATTAAACTTAAGGCCCATTTTAAATTTTGTATCTGATCCTTATGGCATCCACTTGCAACAGCAGAAATGCTTGTTTTACTTGTGAATGCTTCTGTTTTTCCAATCTCCCAGTCTGGATTTTACACCATTTGGATAGATTTTGTACATTTCTCTCTGAAGGGTCTAAGTTACTTCAGTAGGCCTCAATGTCCACTTGCTCTGCAGCCGAAGCCTAACTCAGGTCTGCTGAGTGCGATTATCTGTGGCACACATTGTCTTCCTGTGCATTTTCTCCCCCAGGTCTGGCTACCTTTTCACCCGATTGTGCAGCCAGTTAAGTTGTTACAACTTCCGAGAGTCTGACATTGTTTAATTACTTTCCACTAGTGGCTGACATGCTGAGCCTTTCTTAAGACACCAAAGCTTTTAAAATAGTAACTTACTTGTCTGCACATTAAAAAAATTCTTTTCACTCTCTTCAAGACTTTACACAACTGTCTGCCACTTTCAGTGTGTCATATAAAGACAACTAGATGGATTCCACATTATTGCTTACTATGCTATAATATAATCTGATGCCTGGATGCCAAATATTGCTTGGGTAGAGTGCTGGAACCATCTTCATTCCTGAGCTGGCCTAGAGGCTGTTCAATAGTCAGTGGTGGAAGATGAATCACAAAGTCTCAACAGAAAAGGCTTTTGGCTTTGATAACAAAATGTAGTGCATTAAATCCCAGGAACTATGCACATGCTGCATTAGCTGTCAAGCTGATTAACAATTGCTAATAAGTGGTAAGGAAGACATGCATCCCTCCAGGATGGTGATGAAGGCATTTAACAAGCTTGCCTCCATTAGTCAGAGGATTGAGTCTAGGAGTTGGGACATTATGTTACAGCTGTACAAATCATTGGTGAGGCTACTTTTGGAGTACTGTGTACAATTCTGGTCACCCTGCTATAGGAAGGATATTATTAAATTGGAAAGGGTGTAGAAGAGATTTACAAGGATGTTACTAAGAATGGAGGGTTTGAGTTATAAGGAGAGGTTGGATAGGCTAGGACTTTATTCCCTGGACCGTAGGAGGTTGAGGGGTGACCTTATTGAGGTTTATGGAATTATAGATAAGGTTTAAGGTGAGAGGGGAAAGATTTAAAAGGGAGGGGCAATTTTTCACTCAGACGGTAGTGCGTAAATGGAACAAACTGCCAGAGGAAGTAGTATATGCCAGTACAGTTACAACATTTAAAAGACATTTGGACAGGTACATGAATAGGAAAGGATTAGAGGGAAATGGGCCAAAAGCAGGCAAATAGGACTAGATTAGTTTGGTAAACCTGGTTGGCACAAACTCGCTAGGCCGAAGGGCCTGTTTCCGTGCTGTATGACTTTCTCAGGATACAATGCAAGAGTCCAAATAACCGAGAAACTGTGTGACATCATCAGACTGGGTGGAGCTCAGAATCGCAGAAACATTAACTCTTTCAGAATCATTGCCTTACATAAGCTGAGCTGCCACCATCAGTTGATTTTGCAGTAGATTGTGTGAATGACCACAAGGTGTAAGTTTCTTCATAATTGCTTGATGCAGAAACACACTCTCTTTGCCAATCAACAAACAGGAATTGTAGCAAGATGCCATATGATTGCTCACTAAACCGAGTTACTTCTGCTTCATCTCCACGTGAAACTTTCACTCCCTGCAAAATTTTCAATAATTAATCTCATAAAGAGATTGGTAATATCTCTGTGGAAATTGTGGCCTGCAATATGAGTTTTGGAAGTAATCTAGTAAAACTGTGATGAATCTGCCAGGGTTGTAACAACAAGGTTAACAACCTTAATATCAATCTTCCTCTCTTTCAAGATAATAGTCTTTGAAGGTGCTGAAGTAATTTTTACACCTTTAATTTGATTTATAACCTTTTTAACTGTAATCTTAGCAGAAAGCCAACATTATGTGGCAAATGAAATAAAATTATCATATGCTGATTTCACAAGTGAGGCCAGCCAACCACCCCCTCAGCTACCACTCAGTAATGCAATCCAATCTGTACGGTTTTACTAATCAGATCCCAGTCCTAGGCACATTGGCAGTACCCCAGGGGACAGTTGATGATAATTAGTTGTCAGGTTTGTGAACAGTGAAGATCCATTTTTGGATGCTAGAATCCTTCCCATTTAGTAAATAGGGTAGATGCTGGGTGCTTATTCTACCCTTCTGCACCCTTAATGTACCCTTGTGAATTTTGATATGAATTACATTACTGAGCATAATGGCCCTCACTATTGCACCTGGCCATTGTTGAGCCTTAGAAGAGCGACCTCAAGATTAGAAAATCTAGAAAATGTCCGAGTAAGTAACCCTCTATCTAACTGGTTATTTGCCTTGTAACGGGTAGGCTGAGGTCCAACCCCTGACAGAGAGCTCCCAGAATACCACAGATGTGGTGATCATCAGATCTAAAGGAAATTTTTAGGCATCCTCCAAAAGTTACAATGGGCAATTGATAGAATCCCTGCAGAATCTTTGATCCATAATGTGAATTGGGAAGCAATCTGGCTGGCATAACTGATGGGTCATCAGTGCCACACTCTTAACAACCAGGTATGTACAGCAGTTCTATTAATTAATGTCATCCTTACTTTCTCTTATGAATGTGGCTGATTTGAAGCCAGGAGTTAGAATCGTAGTATCGAAATCCCAAGACAGACCATACAGGAGATGCAATGCCAGATGATATATACATATAAAAAAACAAACATTTTGGGCTCTACAACATAAAAAGTAGTTGCTTAATGTTCACAAGCGGAGCGCTGTACAGTATCAGACAGATAGTTGTTGTGAAACATGCCAAAAGTACATGATATTTATATTGATTTGCTAGAGGGTAACAGCAAGTGGAGATTCTTGATAAAGAGGGTGTAAAGAGAGAAACAAAATTGCAAGGATCATGAATCTTTCCATCAGCTGATGTTTTTTCTTTAATGGCATTGGGCACAAGATAGTGGGTCATTATTAGATAACTGTGATAGATATATATGTGCACACATTCATTTTACTGCACCTTGAGAGGACAAACATACCATCTGTGGATACTTATTATCTTGAAAATCTGAGATTGCAAAAGACCAAGCAGTTTGCTTTCAAGACTTAAAAGCATAATGACCGAGCAAATACTGTTGTTCATAAGAAATAAACTACTGTAAATGTTATTACAGAAGACAAAAACAAAATCCATATACTACAGATATAAATATTTGCGAAGCTAAATATTATTCTGACACATGAATTCAGGAAAGAAAAAGTTTTGATTTTCCTGTACATTTTTTGGTGGCTAAACAAATTACTTAAAATTAGGATCATATAAAGGCCTGGAATTCTGATTGGGATTAGATACATCAGCAAAATCAACTATTTAAATAGACGTAGACCAAATAATAACCCATAGAGAGAATGCCAAGGCATAAATTATGCTCTTGATGTACCCACCTTTCTGTTCCATGTTGGATTCATTCTTTGATACATACACAAAAGTTTTCTCTCTCTCTTCTCTACTTTATGTTGTCAAAAACCTTCTACCTGATGTTTTTAGTGTATGCAGGATACAAAAGCTTGGAATCATAGCGCTTCAGAGCACAGAAGGTCATTCAGCCCATAATTCCTGTACTAAGCAAAAAACAGCTTTCCAGCCTGATTCTACTTTCAAGTTCCATTTCACATGCGTGTCTAAGTACTACTGAAATGGAACTAAGGTCCTTGCCACTACCACTAATTCAGGCCGCCAATTTCAAACCCCATTCACTATTCAATGAGATACCTCTGAGCCAGGAGGACTGGGTTCAAGTCCCACCTGCTCCAAAGGTGTCATAACATTTCTGTATACGTTGATTAATTAAACAGTATTACAAGTTGCCCTTATGCCTTCTTTACTGCCTTATCCACTCAACCTGTTGCCTTCTAGATTTGTGGACATGGATACCAAGATCCCCCTGCTCCTCTACAATTCTCAGTATCTTACCATTTGTTCTGTATGCTTTTACTCGATTTGTCCCCTCTCTGGATTAGGTTCCATTGTCACATTTCTACCCACATGACTACTGAACATAAGAAAATATGAAATAGGAGTGGGAGTAGACCAATTTGACCCCTGAAGTATGCCTCGCCATTCCATTAATTCATGGCTGATCGGCTACAGACCTCAACTCCTCTTCCCTGCCAACTCCTCATGGCCCTTAACACCTGATATTTCAAAAATCTATTATCCCTTTAAGTACTTCCACTAGCCCCCGCAACTATCTGAAGTAAAAAAAATTCTAGATATTCTCAACCCTCTTGGAGAAGAAATTCCTTCATATCTCAATTTTAACTGATTGTTCCCTTATTGTGTAACTATGTCCCCTGATTTGGGATTTCCTCCATTAGTGGAAACATCTTCTCAACATTTATCCTGTCAAGCCCTGTGGAACCTTGCATGTTTCAATAAGATATTATTGTGTAAGACAATTGATATCTGCATGAAATCTAAACTTCCTTCCCCATTATGAACCATTTGGTCAATGTTTGTACTATCTGCAGCCTTATTAATCTTGCCCCTTGAATCAAAGTCCACAACATTGATCTACACCTCAAAAAGCAAAATCCCTAATATCAAGATCAATGGAACTTCAATGAAACAGCTTCCCTGTTATTAAAATACTCCCTGACCATGACTTTTGGTTTCCTGCCACTGATTGACTTTGGATCTTTCTTGCAGATTTTCTTTCTATGGCAATTTAGTTTTCTGACAGATCTTACATAATACCAAACTTGTCAAAAGTCTTTCTAAAATCTATATGGACTACATCAAAGATGTTCCCTTATCAAATAATTAAATGTTTCTCCTTGTTCTGCCATTCTCCCTCACTATTGCCATTCCTTTGTCTAGCCTCTCTCACACGTTTCTCTTTGAAAATCAAACCTCTCCAATTGTACCTTCTGCCAATAGCATACCAAACTCATCTCTTCGACTAACACTCACCCTTTTATTAAGACTTGGCAGTGGCTTCTGCTTGATCTTCCCTCAAAAAGAAAAAGCACCAGTTATTAGAATGTTTCCTAATGTTTTTAGTTTTATTTCTTCTGTCATTTAAAAATAATTCCAAAATTAATGTATTTCTCTCAAAAAGATTAATTCAGGAGAAAATTTGCCCTAGATTCTCAATCTTCTGTAATGCATTTTGTTGATTATATTGTGCACTGCTGTCGGCCAATATCTTGCCTTAACTTGCTGTTGCCGCAGGGATATCAATATTAAGGTACGATTTAATACTGTTTTACAATTTGTAATATTTTCAGTTCTACACTCTCCATCCCAGATTATTTCATGAAACACACACAATCAAATTGCAATAAACAGATAAGTCCTCGAGTCACAGCTATCTGCATTAAGCTAAAAAGTGTAATACCTGAAACATTCGTATGACTATAACATAGGAGTTGATATAATACTGGGCCTTCTGCAACAAATGTTCCAAATGATTTAAAAACTCAACAAAAGCCAAATATTTAGTATAGACAAGCTTTAAATTTTTCATAATCTGTGCATCAGTTTATATCGTGGTCATCACTATTATAATGTCAGTGCATTTTGTAAAAATAAACATAAGATATATGAGTGCACAACTGTGTAACCTCCTCTCACAAAGCAATGATGATAGCACTGGCTCCTCTGTGATTTCACTTATGATTCTCGTATAATTAATAGGGATAAAATATGTCTACATTTGATGAATAAATGGCACCCAGTCCCCTCAATATTAAACCTGGTTTGACAAATAAATAATGTAGTGTAGTTAGGAATAAAACATTTAAAGGATAGAAGCAGGTCAGCCTAATGGGAGGTGAGTAGTGTTAACTGGTTTACTGCCTGTTGTGTTGCCTGTGCTGAGTAGAGTGCTTTAATGATTGATGTTAAGTCCCTTCCAGTCCCTCATTTACATGCGCAACTTGAATCCTGAAGTTAGCGGTCAGAGCCACAGTCAATTTCAAACAAGGAGTAGGAGGAACAGAAGGAATTGAATCTGAGAAAACAACCACTAAACTGCAAATGAGTTCAAAGAGATACAGAAATGGGCATTACATGACAGGTGAAAATGAATATGGATGAATGTAAATTACAACACTAGGAAGAAAACGTGTGGGCCATGTAATTATTGCATAAAGGTTGTCAAAATAGTTATACAATCGAGAGTGAGCAGCATGTCGAATGACATTTCAGGTGGCGCAGTAGTAAAGACAATAGCAACTGAATTATTAAAGAAACAGTGAATTCTGTGTTGGAGTCAAAGTTCTTTCTGGACGGATGAAATTGGATGGGTCAATTATCTTTTCACTTTCTTATGTTTCTTACAATTCTGTGAAGATTGAAGCACATGGGAACTCTGGTTGTATTCGACAGTAGAAGCAACAACTTAAATTGACGATCCAGAAGGGTTCTAACTTTATCGTTCATTATTTTGTAGGAGCATAAGAACAGGAGTAGGCCATTCAGCCCCTTGAGCCTATTCCACCATTCAGTGAGATCATGGCTGATCTGTGGCCTAACTCCTTATACCTGCATTTGGCCCAGATCCCTTAATACCTCTAGTTAACAAAACATTGTCTCAAAATTTGAAATTAACAACTGATGCCGCATCCACTGCCATTTATGGAAAAGAGTTCAAAACATCTACCGCCCTTTGCATGTAAAGGCGCTTTCCTAACATCTCTCCTAAAATGGTCTGACCTTAATTCTCGGACTATGCCCTCTAATTCTAGAATCCCAACCAGTGGAAATAGTTTATCTTTAGCTACACTGTCTTTTCTTGTTATTATCTTGAACACTTAAGTCAGATCAGCCCTTAGCTTTCAAAATTCTAGAGAAAACAGGCCTAATTTGAATAATTTTGCCTCACAACTTAACCCCTGAAGTCTAGGTATTATTCTTGTAAGCCCATATTGTACTCCCTTCAATGCCTATGTCTCCTTCCTAAGGTGTGGCACCCAGATCTGCTCACAGTGCTTCAGGTGAGGACTAGCCATGGTTTGTATAACTGCAGCCTATCTTCGGCTCATCCCATTTGGTATCAATTCATGATCTTGCTACTTTGCAATTTAGGCTCTACCCTTACCGTGTGAGGCCATTTATTTTCATAAACCTGGATTTCACCGACTCCTTTCACTAAATTTCGTGCCTCTGGCAGGGCGAGAGTGGGCCTCCTGAGCATGTGTGGCAGCGGTAGAAGGAATCCCAGTCCTCGGGGAGATCGAGCCCAGCGCAGAGGGCAGTGTGCGACGGCAGCGGGTGTGGGCCCAACGGAGAGAGGTGGTGCCGGTGACGAACTTTCGGGTTGGTGGGCCCAGCGCAGGAACCTGCTGCGGTGGCAGTTGATGCGGTTTGCGAGGGGGCGGCATCCGCAGTCGGCGTCAGGTCAGCTGCGGCAACATGGTAGGCCAGGGTTCATACTCCCAGTGGATTTACAAGAGCGGCAGTTGCATCGGCAGTGGCATGGTAGGTCCCAGAACTGGATTTCTGGAATGGACTGTGAGACAGGGATAGTAGGAACTGCAGATGCTGGAGAATCTGAGACAACAAGGTGTAGAGCTGGATGAACACAGCAGGCCAAGCAGCATCAGAGGAGCAGGAAAGCTGACGTTTCAGGCCTAGACCCTTCCTCAGAAACGGGCCCCATTTGTTGGTGGCCCTTTGTGGAGATCTAACCCTCTCAAGCCCTCTCCTGACATCGAACAGAACACAAGAAGGGAGGAAAAACTCTATTTTCAGTTATGCCTTAATATCTTCTGTAATTCAGAATGGCACTGGAGTGTGGCAAACATGGTATACTTCTCATTCAATTTATTTGTTAAATACAAGTGACAATAAATCATTCAATTTAATTCAGTTTAAGTGTCAACATTGGCTTGGTTGGCAGCGCTCATGCCTAAAATTCAGAGATTACAGGTTAAAATCCTATTCCAGGATTGGAGTGCTCAATTTAACAGTGACCATACTGTGTAGCACTGAAGAAGTGCTGCTTGTCAAAGGTGCTATCTTTCAGATGAGGTGTCAAACCAAAGCTCTGCCTGCTCTCTCAAGTCGGTATTAAAATTTCTTAAACCCTTATTCTGAAGACAAAGAAGGAAACTATTCCTGGCTTCCTAGCCAATATTTACACATCAATCAACCTCAGAAAAACAGATTATCTGGTCATTAATACATGCTGTTTGTGGCAACTTGCTGTGTGCAAATTGATTTCTGCTTTTCTAAACTTCTGTAGGGGAAATTTCTATTTTTTAACGTGTTCTTTTGCTCTGTGGTGATAAATTCTATGTTGAACATTACCTTTTGTGGCTTAAGAGGACCATTCGAGCATAACAGTCGCTGCTGCATTTGCTGCAAAGGAAGAGAGTGCACTGAGGAGGTGAGTAATTTGTTCATCTCTCTTTTCCCCTGGGGTCACTTCTCATTTAGCTGGGTTTTTCATCTTTGTTCACCTCTTCTCATGCCCCTTCAAATAATTAGCTTCCAGAGGTCACAGCCATCAGAGTGTGTCTCCCAACATCTGCCATCTTCATACCTTGTTTGCACTTGTCCTTGTAGCAGAGGTGGAGATGCTCAGCGAATTGTGACCCAGCCACCGTTCAGAACATCTTTGGGTATATGGCTGTCACCCATCTAATTCAGTGCAAATGTCATTGTCTTAACAATTGGTATCTGCATTTGGAATGAGCACATGCCGTGGCCTCTCATTTGAGCAGTTCTGCCAAGAGATTTCAAAGTTACATCTGAGTCAGCAAAGGTGGAAGCTGTTCAACTTTTTCATTGCCTTGCATATGTTGTCTTGCCACTGTAGAGAAAAACACTAAGAATGCAGACTTGATTGACTTGGCAATCCTTCCCCAATTCCTTATTCAGTTTGAAATTTACATTTGCAGCTTTTGTTAAATATGTGTTGGTTTCAGCATGAAATGACTGATTGTTGGTGATTGTGGAGCCTAGAAATGGGAAGCTATCATCAACCTACAACATCATATTTTCAATGCCAATAGGTCGTGATTCAACAACATCTTAGACCAGGGCTTTTGTATATCTGATGCTGCTGGTCAAAACAAATGTTTACAGCTCTTAGACAATTTGCTCATTTTCCATGAAGGTGTCTTATGGAATGACATGCTAGTGCAGCATCACCAGCATAGAGCAATTCTCTGATAAGGACTTGATGCAGCTTTGACTTGGATCTCAGTCTGACAAGGTTGAATAACTTTCCATCAGTTTTGGTAGCTACATAGACATATTCTGTAGATTACCGGAAGACATCTGAAAACTGCAAACAAAAACCAATGAGTTGCCACCTGTACACAACCCTGTTTGATCCCTTTGCAGATCTCAAAGAGCTGTAATGTATTCCTATCTCAGCCGATCTTACCCATCATCTTGCCATGGAAAATGGAGATGATATTGATCAGTGGGCAACTAATTTTCTCCAGCAGCTTAAATAGACCACCTCTGTACTCATGGTCAAGTGAGATCAATGAAAATAATATTTTGTGATCTCTTTTGTTCATGGCATTTCTTGTGCAGCTGCTGGACTGAGAAGATCACATCAACTGTAAATCTTCCAGTTCCATACTTGTTTTCAGAATAGATATCAGTAAAAGTGCTGATGCTATGTTGCCTGAACTCATTAAACACAGGGAAACTGACACTCCTCCGTTATTTGAATTGACTTCTCTATCTCTGCAGCCAGGTGGGGGCACGATCCCAGCATACAAAGTTTATGACCTTGCACAAGAACAAGGCTGAGCAAGGTGATGCAATAATTATCGAGGCATCTCTCAGCTGAGCAATATTGGAAACAAGTTTTCCTGTGCTCTCCATATCAGACTGCAGAAGTTGGCTGAACTCTCGCTGGGAGGCTTGCCCACTGCAAGTGAGTCAATTGCTTTGCTAAGGTCCTCCATTGTACGTTTGAAATCAAACTCTCCCAGGACAGCAAAGCTTTCGCTCACATCTAGAACTTTCCTTCTGATAGCGTTCTTTCTAAGGTACAATTCAAGGTAATGTTCTATCTACGTCTCCAACTATTCATAGCAGATAATGACAACCATCACTGTCTTTGTTTGCAACGCTGCCATTTTAATTTACCGATGAGTCTGTTGCGTTTTTGATCCCAAACATCCCGTGTATTGTATCACATCTGGATATTCCGGAAAAGTTGTAATGAGTAGTCTGTGGCACACCACTTAGTACTTCGCTGTACTTTACATCAAGCAGTTTTTAGCTCTCACTCAGAATATTTTTATTCAGATCTGCCCTGTAACAAATAAGAGTGGACCACTTGGATTCAATACTAGCTGTATCACAGTAATGTTAACTTTGAGCCAGACAGCACTTCTCCGCTCTTGTCTCCCATGTTGAGAATACAGGATTGTAGATGGTATTTTGATACTTTTTCTAATTAGTTCTGTGTGGGAAGGCTGGAGAGCACTTGTTCAATTAAGTCCAGGAGCTGTTGGTTTATATACGAAGTTGGCATTTTCGAATCTAAATAAAGAAAACTTAAAGGGTTGCATTCTAATCCCAGTGCACACCATGGAGCAATTGGCATCACATTCACCCCTCCATTGGCTGTATGAGATGCTGTTCAAAGAGTCACATTTGTGATGGCCAGGTTCTGCTGGTGTCAATGCCCTGATCTTGAGTGTCTACAGGGCACAGTTTGTTTTGAAAAACGGTGGGTTAGTTACACAAAGCTCATAGTATTGGCAAAGATCGAGCTAGTTCCTTTCCATTTCTCACTCACCTTTCTCCAAACCGGGTTGTCCAAGGAGGTAGGATAATAACTCATGATCTGTGCTCTTTGTTTGCCAGATGGATAGGTGACATCTTTGTGTTGGTGATCTGTTCTCAGCAGCCGGATCTGTTGTAGGGGAACAAGTTGTTGTGGAGTTTATCAAGGTTCCCCAAATCGATTACAGACATATTGTGTGTGTTATTGCCTAGCTGCAAGTCATCTGTCAGTCCTGTGTATTTGATCCTGACATTCCAGTTTGCAATCGAAGAGATGGCTTCAACTTCCTTTTTCATAGTTTTGCTTGTTTGCCCAATACAATGGAACCAATCCATTTGTTGAGCAGAAACGCTGAAATTGAGAAACCCATTGAAGCAAATGGACTGTGTCTGCTCTTTCCTCCTTGTAAGGTAGCCCGAGTTGAGGTGAGTGGTGGCTGGACAGTGGCAAGCAATGGTCTTCCCATCATCAGAGGCAGCCTCTACCTCCTGTTCTGTAGGCTAATTGAGTTGGCCTTATCTCCAGTCTCCTGTGTTGTGTTAATGCTCTGTCCTGAGACTGAAGTGTCCCCTCCACAGCACAAACCTGCCCAAAATTTATGGAGACCCTCAGCTCGCCAAACACCAGCATTGTCCTCTTGACCTCCTCAGCTGAGTTTGATTGAATACAAAGAATTAAGTTTGGCAGCTTGGCTGCAGGAGTTCCCAGAAAGATTGTCATCCTTAGGCTTCAGTTTGCTTTCAGATTCCATTGCAGATTTATTTCCTTAGCTTGCAACTCTTCAGAGCTATCCACAAGGAAGTGGAGCTATATATCCAGAACTGGGTATCTCCACATATCAGTGGCTTCTGCATATCTAGAGGCCAACCACTTCCAAGATCCTATGCTGCTTCTGCCTGGGCTGCAACGGATCCAGTTTCCATTTGTTGTCATGACGAGACGCAAAAGCTGAGTACTTGCCAGTAGAAAGGCTGTGTGCTGACAGGGACAGACTTCTACATTTGGCTCTCTTCATTGCTTCTAGCCAGTGGTGTGAGTAAAAGAAAAGCAGGCACACACTAAAAACATAAATCATGCTCACTCACTTCTCCCACACACTAGGTGCAACACATCAATCTGTTGGATCCATATTTCCTACATTACCCCTGGAACCACATCAAAAGCATTTCCTGAGTTGTGAAGTCTTTAAAGCTGCTCCGTGGTCATGAAAGGTGCTTTTTATTGAAAGACTTCCCTGTTCTTAATTTGGCAGCGGCAGCTGCTTTAAAAAAGGATGGCATATGATTTTTTATGAGTTCATGGTGCACTCATTGATGGCAAAGCCATTTAACTGCCTTACAAGCATGCACAGAAATGATCTGATAGCCATCTGATATTGCCGGCAAACTTATTTGAATATTTTGTGCAACTTTTACGTTTGATTGGGTACTGAGCAGAGCCTGGAAGTTTAAGCACCAGCTGTCTATAAATAGGTAGTGAATCCCTGTGGAAGGCCAGTAATTGTAGCTACCAGCTGAGATGGCTGGTGGAAGGAAAAATTCCTCAGGCATTGATTGTGGTGAAAAATCAGGGAGTTGTTGAATCTGATTGTGCTGTCCCCTCATGAATTGTTGCTTCTCAGTGCTATCAGAACACCCAAAGGATTTCAAGGTGCAACTTCAACTGTAGCAGTAATGGGAGCCTTCCGGAAAATACTGCTTTGCAAACTGAAGACTTCAGTAAAATGACAGACATACGGAGAGAAATAAAATTTGTTTAATGCAGAAGTAGAGAGACTCACTGCCAGAAAAAAACAAACATTGGCAGCAATTGATGCAACAACAAACATGTTTTATAAAACACCCCAGAGTCTGCCAGGCTCACTGAACAGTCATGGATCCATTTCATAATCAGGCCAGTCAGATGATTGGTGGTATAAACAAAGCTGTAGTCAGTATTTCTTCTCCTTTATTCGTCCCTAATTGCCCAGAGGGCAGTTAAGAGTCAACCACATTTGGAGTCACATGTAGGCCAGACCAGGTAAGGATGGCAGTTTCCTTCCCTAAAGGACATTAGTGAACCAGATGGGCTTTTCCAACAAGACAATTAGACTCTTAATTCCAGAATTTTTCAAAAATTGAATTCAAATTCCAGTATCTGGATTCAAATCCAAGGCCTCAGAATATTATCTGGGCCTCTGAGTTAACAGTTCAGTGGCAATTCCACTAGGCCATTCCCTCTCCCCTGTATTGATGCCTCTCTGGTTCCAGTGAAAGTTTGAGGAATGGAAATCTCAATTTAGACAGCTCCCAGCCCCTGAACCAACTCCCTTCTGTTACTGCCACCTTCCCATTGGAATTTTGAACGAAACATTTAATACACTGGCAACATATATAGTTCCACTCCCCTTTCTTGCAATTACTATTGTGTAAAACAATTGTTAATGTGCAGACCAGCATTTCGGTTTTTGGCTTTATACAAAATTACTCAGGTTGCAGCCTCAAACATTCTCAGATCAACTAAAACTCGAAAATCATCATTGAGCAATATAAAATTTATCATTAGGAGTTCTGAAGAAGGGTCACTGGACCCGAAACATTAATCCTGCTTTCTCTCCACAGATGCTGCCAGACCTGCTGAGTTTTCCCAGCAATTTCTGTTGTTGTTTCTGATTTTCAGCATCTGCTGTTCTTTGGCATTTTTTTAATGCCATGAGGAGTTATTAGTTAATGACTTGCATCCCCCCAATACAGGATATGGCAACAATCTTGTTTTGCTGAATGCATTGGAAGTTGTAAAGAGATGAGTTGTGCATATCTAGGAATTTAAGTTGACCAGACTTTGCTATTATCGTAGACAGCATGTCTAACACAAAGTGTCCCGACCTTGTAAGGAGCACAGTGTTATGAAACTATGCTTCTCTGGTTCTGCTGTTCAGGGATTCAGCCATGTTCTGAAATCAGACATTCCACATAGAAACATCACGACAGCACTACCAGGAATATCAAAAATAACAACACTACATTTATCTGCATTTTAATTTTGTTTGCCACCACTGGAAAACATCATTCAATTTGCAGTTTATCCCTACATTATAGAATCTCAGTTTTAGCATGCTTTTTAATGGATGAAACTCAACACGCGGGTCCATCAACTGCTGGAGAGAATTGATACAAAAGGCATGGCAGCCCCAGCAAACAAGCACTGGTACAACTATTTAATCATCTGTAAAAATTCCAGGCGACAGTAATTGTGAGCCTTCTACCTGGTTGCAGGTTGATTTGTTGGCTCACAATATAGCCATGCCCCGGGTCTTCTGGTACAGTGGTAGCGTCTCTACTCTTGGGCCACAAGGTCTGGTTTCAAGTCCCCCCTACCCCACAGGAGTCTGATAAAATGTTGGGACAGTTGAATTTAAATTAACTGCAGCCAGTGACACCAATATGGAAGATCCCTCATCCTTAGCACTCTGTACATGTACCATGTATGAGTTACATAAATAGTTGGGTTGCTTAAATAATGCTTCAATGTATAGGCTGTTGTGGCAGTGGTGTGTTATATGACCTAGACAGAGTCACAGAATAATGGAATAACACCTGATGTGCAATACTCAACATCCCATCAATAATAAATAACATACTTGCATTTAGATTGTAATGATTTGGAGATTTCTATCTTGTTATTTATGACTTTAGGTAAGATGGATAAATATGATTTAAAATTCTGTTTTCAGCTAGCTGTAACTGAAAAGGAAATTAACAGGAAATGTTGCCACTCCGTGAACATCCCGACGATGTGTGACTTCAGGCAAAGTATATTGCATTTCAATGTGCATTCTGCAAGAATGCCCTTCTATATCTCACTGAATTAGGAGACAGCAAGGATGTAAACTGAAATGGAATTAAAAAGGGGAGCTGATAATCCCTGCTCAGCATCATGAATACAAGACGGCTTGGGTTTCTATTGAAGAAGAGGCAATGGCCTATTAGTATAATCGCTAGATTATTAATCCAGAAACTCAGCTGATGTTCTGGGGACCCAGGCTCAGATCCTGCCATGGCAAACAGTGGTATTTGAGTTCCATAAAGGATTGGGAGTTGAAGGTTTAGTGATGGTCACAAAACTATTGTTGATTCTCGGGGAAAACCCCATCAGGTTCACTACTGCCCTTTAGGGAATGAAACAGCCATTCGTACCCGGTCTGGACTACATGTGACTCCAGACCTACAGTAATGTTGTTGTCTCTTAACTGCTCTCTGGGGCAATTAGGGATGGGTAATAAATGCTGGGCCTAGCCAGTGATGCACTCATCCTGTGAATGAATAAAAAAAAATCAGGTCAAGTTGTGTAATCTATGTACCAATCAAGGTGCAGAAGCTTTGCCAATAGCAAGCTACTATGGATGTTAGAAATCTGAAACAAGTCTAAATGCTGGAAGTCCTTTGTATCTGCAGAGAGATATGCAGGTGTTGTCAGAAGGTGGGTGAAATTATTAAATTATTTGTGTCTATCAATGTGATGGTGGGTGAAGTGGGAGCATGAACCTTCCACAGAATGGCCAACGATTGCAGCTTTGACCCTGTACCAAAAGCAGCTTCTGGGGAAGGTGTAAGCAAGATTCACTGATATCCTGACCTGTTGCTAATATAGTGTTCCCAGATACCCAGGTTTCACTCAATGTGGGGCCCATCTGCTGCTGACAAAATATTAACAATATCCTCAATGTGGCCTCAAGAGGCTAGTTTTATTTTATTCATTCACGAGGTTTTGGTTTCAATGGCTGAACCATCATTTACAACCTGTCCTTTTGAAGGAGGTACTGAGCTGCTTCCTTGAAATGCTATAGTCCATTCAAAGTTACAGAGTCATACAGTATGGAAACAGACCCTTCGGCCCAACTCGTCAGGTTTCCTAAATAATCCCATTTGAATGTGTTTGACACAAATCCCTCTTAAACCTTTCCTATCTATGTACCTGTTCAAATGTCTATTGAATGTTGTAATCGCACCCACCTCTTTTGGTATAGGTAAGCCCACAATGTTATTAATTAGTTACACAATTAATTGCTATTAATTGGCTGCCAAACAAGTGGCGATATCTGTTGCTTGTGTGCTTTTGGCAACATCATCTGGTTAATGTTCCAATCTGATCAAGACCATTCAAATTTCCTGGCCAGTCCCCTCACTTGAGTTTCACTGGAAGTGAACATGGCTAAGTGTCAATTTTGGTGCATTTCACGGAGGGCTTCTCTCCGTTCACAAGGTTTCCAATGCTATTTTCTAAAACTCATTGCCTCTGCAACACACTTCTATGGTGTCTGGTTGTCCAATTTCCCACCCACCAGAGATAGTTACTCAGGGACCTCCCAAGATTCCTGCTTTCAGCACCATTTTTAAACCCAGCCATGGACCCAGTCAAGCGTAGTCTACCAAGAATGGCTCTTCACAGTGTATGTTGTGGGAAGGGAACCAAAAGAAACAGTTCTCAGGGCATGACTGACATTTCATTGCAAGTACAAATGCATATTTATTAATATATTGTGATTTAGGGACAAGTCAAACAGGTTACCCATTCTTAGCCTCAATCCATCTGCCTAAGGGATGGCTACTCTCCCTCCAATGCCCAACGTAGCCCAACTTCTTCACATTGTTCCATGTGGGACCATCACTGAGGGCTGCAATGTATCTGTGTCTAACCTCAATCTGGGTATTGTATGACAGATTTATCAGCCACAGTTACAGAAGGTATCCCTTGACCCACAGTAACCATCTATGTAAAACATCCAAACCATAATGGTTTAGCATACTCCCCCATGTAGGGACTTGGAGGACTTTGAGAAATGGACATGAAATGGCGAGACATGGATCTTCAACAAAGGAACCTTGGGCTGAATCTTACATTTTATTAGCTAAGCCTGAGTTGTGTCAAATTTTTTGGAAGAATTTCCACCACCGATGGACTTCTTGCCTGATTGTGCAAGACATCTCGCTACATCCCAAATTGATCAGACCCTTTTAAGGTTCTGTGCTTTATTCCAGCGAATACAGCACAAACTATGTCATGCAAATACAGTAGGAGATTGTAGGATTATTGTTCCCTCATGTCCCACATCAGCTAAAAAAGGCACCACTGCATATAAGAGGCAAACACTTGAAGTTCAAGTTCAGAGGAAATTAATTCTGTGGCTCCATGCAACCAACACAATTATGGATTGTCTTTGTAAATTGTGACCTGCAGGTGACCACTTTTAAAGTCACCTGTGGTCACTTCTACTTCAGTGAGACGTCTATCTTCAATCTGCAAAGACCAGTGACATGGTCAAGATTGCTATCCCATGAAGTTGGACACTGCACATATTTCACCCAGATGTGAGGTGAGAGTGACAGCCCTTGACATCAAGGCTGCTTTCGACTGAATGTGACATCAAGGAGCCCTGGCAAAACTGAAATCAATGAGTATCAGGAGGCAAACGCTCCGGTGGTTGGAGTCATACCTGACTAATAGGAAGATGGTTGTGGCTGTTGGAGGCCAATCATCTCAGCTCCAAGACATCTCTGCAGGAGTTCCTAAGGGTAGTGTCCTCGACCCAACCATTTTCAGTTGCTTCATCAATGACCTTCCCTCCATCATAAGGTCAAAAGTGGGGATGTTCGCTGATGATTGCACAATGTTCAGCATCATTTTGACGCCTCAGATACTGAAGCAGTCTGTGTTCAAATGCAACAATATCCAGGCTTGCCTGACAAGTGGCAAGTGATACTCGATCCACACAAATTTCAGGCTGTAACCATCACCAATAAGAGACATTCTAACCGCCACCCCTTGACAGTCAATGGTGTTACCAACTGAATCCCCCACTATCAACAACCTGGAGGTTATCATTGACCAGAAGCTCAACTGGACTCACCACATTAACACAGTGGCTACAAGAGGAGGCTAGAAGCTAGGAATGCTGCAGTGAGTAACTCACCTCCAGACTCCTCAAAGCCTGCCCACCATCTACAAGGCATAAGTCAGGAATGTGATGGAATACTCCCCACTTGCCTGGATGTCTGCAGCCCCAACAACAGTCAAGAAGCTTGATACCATTCGGGACACAGCAGCCTGCTTGATTGGCATGACATCCACAAGCATCCACTCCCTCCATCACTGACGCTCAGTAGTAGCAGCGGGTACTATCTACAAGATGCAGTGCAGAAATTCACCAAAGATCCTCAGACAGCACCTTCCAAACCCACGACCACTTCCATTTGGAAGGACAAGGGCAGCAGACATATCCATCTCCAAATTCCCCTCCAAGCCACTCATCATCCTGGCTTGGAAATATATCATTTCTTCACCGTCGCTGGGTCAAAATCCTGGAATTCCCTCCCTAATAGCATTGTGGGTCAATCTACAGCAGGAGGAATGCAGCAGTTCAAGATGGCAGTTCACCATCACCTTCTCAAGGGCAACTAGGGACGGGCAATAAATGCTGGCCCAGCCAGCGACGCCCACATCCCGCAAATGAATGGAAAAAATAATGAATACAGACGTATTCAGCCTGTACAACGTAAGTGTCTGAATTTCACTCACAACTGTCTGCTGAAAGGAAAAAAAAGACACAAAAATTTGCTATATCCTGTCTGAGTGTGGTCGCAGCCATTTACCATTTCATGTGCTTCTTAACAATTTGCATGAATGCAATCTGCATGAGAATTGACAGCGTACACTGCAAAGGGAGTCATAGGTTCAGCCAGGTATCCAAGGGCAATCTCCAGTTTTCCCTCTTTTTATTATTTTGTGTGGATCTCCGATGTGTCTGTGAGTGACAGCATTTTCCTCAACTGGAAGTCAGTCTGGTGAATGCTGTTGGCACGTCAATCGCCATGCATGGGCCCTCGGAGCAGGTGCAGCGTATAGGGGAATGTGGGGCACCTCTCTGAACTTCCATGTTCCTTTCTTGCTGGCACTCCCTATTGAGCCCATTAATACTGAGCTTCTGCACATTCCCAAATACTCCTTTGAATTATGACCACATCTGTCACCATTACGCCCAAGCCCCAGCACTCTCAACCATCGAGCTGCACACTCTCCCTGAAGTCAGGGTGATTGTGACCATTGATGACTGTCTCCCTCCCACAGCATTTCTTTATCTTCTACTTAAAACTCAGAAGGTCTGCAATGTGTGACTGTTAACCTTACTTTGTATGTTTCATGCTATATTACAATTTCAGCAATCTCTAACTTTTAACTTTGTTCTTTCTTTCTACCTTGTTCTTAAGATTCTATGCCTGGGTACTTATACCTAAGATGGCGCCTTGTACGGTGATATTATACTCTTTTCACAGTACTCCTGTACTTTTGTCCTTGGGTACACATGACAATATATGAAAATGAACAATCAAAATCAAATCAAAAACATCATCCAATGCACTTTCAGTCTTTCACAACAGTTCCCACCCACCACCCCCACCCCCCGCCTCCATAGTTGTTCAGTTACCTTCATCACAGTTATTATCCCAGGACCTAATCGCCCCATTGACTCTCATTGAGCAGACCCTCAGGACTGACTGTGACCCATCACCCACCCTCCTCCATTCCCTCGGACCAACATGGATGGATAGCCCAGACTGATGCATATACAGATCCCTGGATAACATCTGTGCAGCTCTCCAACTGACTTACCCACAATTCCCCGGACTGGAGCTGGACTTACAAGCCTGACGATGGCTCATTCCCAGGTGAACCTTGTCCAAGATTGAGGCTTGGATGAGCAAGCAGTAAATTGAAATTGCCAAATACCGAACAAAACTTTCATACCAGGAACTCTTGACATCTATTTTCCTTCTGACAGGTGGGAGAACAGGAAATTGTACATCAACAAGGTGAGATTAGATGGTAATTGCATGCTGATGCAGACAAATGGATAGAAATAGGCCTCTCACCACTCATGTGCAATTACAGCTGTATCTACAAAACCTGTTTGTCTACTTAATTTCCTCTAGGATCCCCTGATCTCTGATCTACACAGGGTACAGGCCTGTACCTGGAATACATCCAGGGCATGTAAATTGCCCAGGCAAGAATAAATGCAGACAGCTGCTCCCCTCAAACTATAGGCACACACCAAACAAATCCTGAAAAGTCTACTGCATTTCAACAATGACTAAACATTGAATACAGATTGAGTTTGAATCTTTTGCTTTGAGTTTGTAAAACGGTATAGACACAAAAGACACTATGCAAGCTTTTAAATCCTAAGTGTTGTGTTGTCACAAGGCTGTTCTTTAGCCCTTTAACCTTGGTCAAGTCCTGCACTCTTCACCTTAGGCCTTCAACCCGGTTCCTTGTTATTATTAATAATACAAAACTGCACTGAAACCTGCACTGGATTACATTATAAACACACATTTAAACCAACATTTCTTCCTGTTGCAAGCCGAAATATACTTGCAAGTTTCCAGCATTGTATTTTTATTGTATGGACAGCAATGGGATAGCTTCTCTTCAACAAGTCTTTCATTTGGCACGCATTTTTCACCAGATAGGATAAACAGAATTTGACAGTTCTAGGTAAACGATCTGCACTGCCAAAGAATACCAGGGCTTTCAATGATACACAGCCAGTGGTAGACCTTGTTACTGGATTTGAATGAGAGGTTCAGAATTAGTGAATCACTAATGAGATGGCAAATTAAACACCTCACTTAAAGTCATTACCAAAGTAAATAACACAAAGAAAAATGTTTCCAAATTGAATGGTGTTCACAGAACTGTGATAACAGCGCTGTTTCACTGATCTGAATTTCCCAAACCTGTTTTTCTCCATTTAAGATTATGGCTAACTGTTTGTTCTGACTCAAACAATGTCATTGATATTTCAGACTTTTGAAGATGGCGTAAATGAATAACGGCAATTCATTGTTCCCAATATTTATTTCCCTTCAAGTCAATGAAATCAGAAGAGACGCAGATCAAGTGAGTGAATATTTTAAACTTAACACCTATAGTTGGAATTGCCTCTAATTAATTTTACATGGGCAGTATCAATTATTTTTCCTGCATATGTGAGATGATATTTTTAGAGCACTTTTTCTCGATAAAGAATGGTACAGATTGTGCTTCAAAACAAAAAAGAAATGACAGATATACCTTTATTATGTTTGGTCGGATTGGAAGAAGACTTGATGTACAGTAAAGATAATAATAGAGCTTGTGTTTGGAACAGTGAAAATATAAAGTAGCTATTGTTTGCAACAAATCGAACAGAACAAAAACAAGTTCTGTCAAGCTTACTAAAGGGATATGAAGACATAGGAGGGAAAGTGTATTGACAAATGATAGTCTGCATGAAGGACACTGATCTAAATGATTTAAAGAAATGCAATGAGTGCTTTTTATAAAGACTCAGAGCTCAAAACTGACCTGCAGCATTTTTAGGCATAGGGTCATAATTTGTGATTTGCCGACTCCAGTTGCCATGGAGGTAGATAACCCCAAATTTAGTGCTGTCTTCATTTACTTGATAGATACATAAATCCAGTAGATCCCATTGCTGCTGGTTACCTGAACATTCAGCAGGGCACTGAACAGCATTTTAGGACAGAAAATCTACCTGTTCTAGCCTACACGTGACTGCTTGCGCTGATTCTTAGCTGAGCTCTGAAACGACTGGCAAGTCGCTTAGTTCAAGGGCTGTTAGGGATGAGCAACAAATGTTGTTCTTATCGGTACTGTCCAGATTCCCATGAAAGAATATTTGTTTAAAAATTCAAGGACAGTCCAATGAACCGCCTGTTACTCCCTCTAAAAGGAAAGCTACAGAACGTTACAAGATACTGCCAATGAATAAAATTTCTGTAATTATAAAGACGAGAAGTGGAACAGCAAGACAGAAAGAGGGCCCGAGGTGCAAGGATAAAGGGCCGGAATCTTTACTGGAGGGAGTGGGCAGAAGGAGAAATTTTACAGTCCCGTGGGAATAGAGGAGGGAGTCACGAGGGTCCTGAGGACCACCCACAAAAGTATTCAGGAGTGGGCCAGGGGCTCAAACCCAGTGCCTTGTCATGAGGGCTTGATAGCAGTACTACAAGACACGGTCTCTCATGGGCAGATGGGTCAGTGAATGCATCTTCGCATGCAATCTCCAATCCACTGCTTAAATAATCTGCAACTACACATCCATCAGCACTTCCTGGCCCCCACGACTCATGACCAGCATTAAGATATTCCACCTCATCTTCACATATATTCCAATGACGGCAGATCCCACTGCCTTCACATTCCTCCAGCCCTTCAGCTGTATTAAGCATATGAACAAAACATAGAGTCGGACAATCACAGATATTCTACCCTTCTCTAGCAGGACAATATCAGCCACAATAGAAAGGAACATAGCTGACCCAGTGTGAGGTAAAGAGGACTGCATCTTCTGAGCTCAATGAAGGAAATGGTTGTCCGTAAGCATGGGATCATGTCATAGAGTCATAGAGATATACAGCAGCAAAACGGATCTTTCAGTCAAACTCGTTCATGCGGACCAGATACCCTAAATTAATCTAGTCCCATTTGCCAGCATTTGGCCTATATCCCTCTAAACCCTTCCTATTCATATATCCATCCAGATGCCTTTTAAATGTTGTAATTGTACCAGCCTCTACCACTTCCTCTAGCAGCTCATTCCATACACATACCAGCCTCTGCGTGAAATTATTGCCCCTTAGGTCTCTTTTAAATCTTTCCCCTCTCACCTTAAATGTATGCCCTTTACTTTTGGACTCCCACACCCCGAGGAAAAAGACTTTGCCTATTCACCCTATTCATGCCCCTCATGATTTTATAGACCTCTATAAGGTCACTCCTCAACATTGAACACCCCAGGAAAAATAACCCCGGCCTAATCAGCCTATCCCTATAGCTCAAACCCTCCAACCCTGGAAACATCCTTATAAATCTTTTATGAGCCCTTTCAAGTTTCACAATATCCTTCCTATAGCAGAGAGACCGGAACTGCACACAGAATTCCAAAAGTGGCCTAACCAATGTCCTGTACAGCTGTACCATGTCCTCCTAACTCCTATACTCAATGCACTGACCAATAAAGGCAGGCATATCAAACACCTTCTTCACTATTCTGTCTACCTGTGATTCCACTTTCAAGGAACTATGAACGTGCACCCCAGGGTCTCTGTTCAGCAACACTCCCGAGGATATTATCATTAAAAGCATAAGTCCTGCCCTGATGGAGTCAGTGATATCGGGTATCACTGAGAACATTGGAAATGATGATATGTTCCTGACTTATTCATGTTCTCAACTCCAATCCACATCCAGAGAGAACACAGTGTGGAGCTAGAGGAACACAGCAGGCCACGCAGCATCAGAGGAGCAGGAAAGTTGATATTTCGAGTCAGGACCCTTCTTCTGAAAAAGGGTCCTAACCTGAAACATCAACTTTCCTGTTCCTCTGATGCTGCCTGGCCTGCTGTTTTCCTCTAGCTCCACACTGTGTTATTTCTGATTCCAGCATCTGTAGTTCTTGTTATCTGCAATCCACATCCAGCTGTCCAGCGCAGTGGGCAAGCTCCTGATCATGTGAGCATGCACCTTATTAGCCTTCACCTCCTTGACACATTTGTGTAATGAATAAGGTTTAAGTGATCAAATTGTCCTGTACACAAGATTAGTGATGGACAACTTTAATTTGTATGTATTACAGTTGTTGTTAAGAAATTGTTAAGAAATATTTAAGTTGACATTTATTTAAGTGTCAAATGATGCAGTGCAGCTTTAAAAAGATAGATTGAGATTGCAACTGACCTACAAGTTGAGGTCCAGTGAGTCTAACAGTAGCAGTAAATATAAGCCAAAATTAGACTATTAGTGGGCTAGAAGAATGGCCTGAGGGTACAAATTGTTAATATAGCATACAAATTAAGGTTGGTTGTTGTAGAGAGGCCATGACCATTCTTTGCAAAGACTATATCTTCTAATTTTTCTGTATTTTTGGTTGTGGACTGAATAGGAAGAGAACTGTTCTTAAAGGGAAGATGATGGCCTAGTGGTATTATCGTTAGACTATTAATCCGGAGAACCAGATAATGATCTGGGGACCCCGGTTCAAATCCTGCCATGGCAGATGGTGGAATTTGAATTAAAAAATAAAAATCTGGAATTAAGAATCTACTGAGACCATGAAACCATTGCCAATTGTTGGAAATACCCATTTGGTTCACCAATGTCTTTCAGGGGAGGGAATCTGCCATCCTCACCTGGTCTGGCTTACATGTGCCTCCAGACCCACAGCCATGTGGGTGACTCTCAATTGTCCTCTGACATTGCCTAGCAAGCCATTCAGTTGTACCAATTGCTATAACGTCTCAAGGAAATGAAACCAGACGGATCACCAGGCATTGACCTAGGCACTGGAAAAGTCAACGGCAGAAACAGCCCCGTCAACCCTGCAACGTTCTCCTCACTAACATCTGGGGGTTAGTGCCAAAACTGGGAGAGCTGTCTCACAGACTAGTCAAGCAACAGCCTGACAGACAATGTTCTAGACATTACCATTACCACCCCTGTATTTGTCCTGTCTCACCAGCAGGACAGACCCAGCAGAGACGGTGCCACAGTGGTATACAGTCAGGAGGGAGTTGCTCTGGGAGTCCTCAACATTGACTCCGGACCCCGTGAAGTCTGGTGGCTTCAGGTTAAACATGGGCAAGGAAACTTCCTACTGATTACCACATACCGTCCTCCCTCAGCTGATGAATCGGTACCCGTCCATGCTGAACAAAACTTGGAGGAAGGACTGAGGATGGCAAGGGCACAAAATGTATTCTGGGTGGGGCATTTCAATGTCCTCCACCAAGATTGGCTTGGGAGTAGTACCAGATCAGGTCCGGGTTCTAAAAGACAAAATTGCTGGACTGAGTCTGCAGCAGGTGGTGAGGGAACTAACAAGAGGGAAAAATATACTTGATCTAATCCTTTCCAGTCTGCCAGCTGCAGATGCATCTGTCCATGACAGTATCAGTAAGAGTGATCACCACATTGTTGTTGTGGAGACAAAGTTCCACCTTCACATTGAGAATAACCTCCATCCTGTTGTGTGGCACTATCACTGTGCTATGTGGGGCAGACTTCAAACAGATCTAGCAGCTCAACTCTGGGCATCCATGAGGGGCTGTGGGCCATCAACAGTGGCACAATTGTACTCCAGCACAATCTGTAATCTCATGTCCCGGCATATCCCCCACTCAACCATTACCATCAAGCCAGGGGATCAACCCTGGTTCGATAGAGAGCGCAGGAGGGCATGCCATGAGCAGCACCAGGCATAACTGAAGATGAGGTATCAACCTGGTAAAGCCACCAAAAAGGACTTACATGCCAAACAGCATTAGCAGCAAGTAATAGACAGAGCAAAGTGATCTCAAAACCAACGGATCAGATCTAAACTCTGCGGTCCTGCCACATCCATTTGTGAATGGTGGTGGATGACTCACTGGAGGAGGAGGCTCTACAAATATTCCTCTCCTCAACGATGGAAGTGCCTAGCACATCAGTGCAAAAGATAAGGCTAAAGCATTCGCAGCAATCTTCAGCCAGAAGTGCCAAGTGGATGATCCATCTCGGCATCCTCTATGGGTGCACATACCAGTCTTCAGCCAATTCAATTCACTCCACGTGATATCAAGAAACAATTGGAGGCATTGGATGCTGCAAAGGCTATGGGCTCTAACAACATTCTGGCAATAGTACTGGAGACTTGTGCTCCAGAACTTGCTGATCCCCAAGCCAAACTGTTCCACCAAGCTCCTGACCTCATTACAGCCTTGGTTCAAACATGGATAAAAGAGCTGAATGCCAGAGGTGATGTGAGGCTGACAGCTCTTGACATTAAGGCTGCATTCAATCAAGTGTGGCATCGTAGAACCCTAGCAAAACTGGAATCAGTGGGAATCAGGGGGAAAACTCTCCACTGGTTGGAGTCATACCTAGCACATAGGAAGATGGTCACGGTTGTTGGAGGTCAGTCATCTCAGCTCCAGGACATCACTGCAGGAATTCCTCAGGATAGTGTCCTCGGCCCAATCATCTTCAGCTGCTTCATCAATGACCTTCCGTCCATCATTAGGTCAGCAGTGGGGATATTCGCTGATGATTGCACAATGTTCAGCACCATTCATAACTCCTCAGATACTGAAGCAGTCCATATTCAAATGCAACAAGATCTGGACAATATCCACTTGGCTGACAAGTGGCAAGTAACATTCGTGCCACACAAATGCCAGGCTATGAGAATCACCAACAAGAGATAGTCTAACCACCACTCCTTGACATTCAATGGTGTTACCATCACTGAATCCTCCACTATCAACATCCTGAGAGTTATCATTGATCAGAAATTCAACTGGATTCTCTATAGAAATGCAGTGGTTACAAGATCAGGTCAGAAGCTAGGAATACTGCGGCAAGTAATTCACCTCCTGACTCCGCAAAGCTTGTCTACCATCTACAAGGAACAAGTCAGGAGTGTGATGGAATACTCCCCACTTGCCTGGATGAGTGCAGCACCAACAACACTCAAGAAGCTTGACACCATCCAAGACAAAGCAGCCCGTTTTATTGACACTACATCCACAAGCATCCATTCCTTCCACCACCAACACCCAGTAGCAACAATGTGTACTATCTACAAGATGCACTGTAGAAATTCACCAAAGATCCTCAGACAGCACCTTCCAGACCAACAACCACTTCCACCTGGAAGTACAAGCACAGCAGATATATGGGAACACCACCACCTTCAAATTGCTCTCCAAGTTAATCACCATCCTGACTTGGAAATATATCATCATTCCTTCACTGTCACTGGGCCAAAATCCTGAAATTCCCTTCCTAATGGCATTGTGGGTCAACCCACAGCAGGTGGATGGCAGCGGTTCGAGAAGGCAGCTCACCACCACCTTCTCAGGGGTAACTAGGGACACCAGCCAGCAATGCCCACAACCCACAAAGAATAAATGAAAAGAAACAAAGATTGTGGACTAGATTGCACTTGTTTTGAAAAACAAACTACCAACACTTATCATAAGTGTTGCTAACACTATTATTTGTTCAAGTAGTGTTGGCAGGTTGTTGCAGGTGAACTGGCACCAAGGGATGTATATAAAGTGATATTTGGCCGGAAACTAGCAGCTGATTGATCTGTGGCTCTGCGAGCAGTTGTCAATGATAAAGGCCTTGTGCCTGCTACCAACAATGTGACTGGCTCTTAGGTAGCTGAAAGAGTATGAGTGTGAACCGTATAACCAGAAGCATTTGGTCTTCCAGAAGGAAAGGTGGTTTCCTTTTCCCAGCAGTATACAAAACCTAAAACCTGAAGAAATTTTGTTTATTTTCTCTCACCAGTTGCTGTACATTGTTGCTTTTTACTAATAAGTCAGAGACTTCATAAGCTGTGAACCAATTGCTCTGTGTCTTCTGTAAGGAAGAGAAAGCATCAAGAGAAGGCAGATCGAGGAGCAGTAAGTCCCGATAAGCCAAAAAGAGCATGTTAGTGAACTCTGAGGACAAAGCCCATTGAACTGCCTTCCTAATTTTTCCCTCCAGCCATAACACCATTTCTTTTTTGGTCTGTACATTTGTGTAGGGGTGTTTTGTAAGGGGTGAAGATTTTAAGTAGTTGGTTATATTTTGACAGTTCATAGTTTATCTGTAGCTAGAAACTATTTACTGTAATTCCTGTTAACTAAGGAAACCTGGTCTGTGCTTTCTGTTAACCTGGTTAAAAAAAAGACAGGTAAATTGTGGAACTTTACGTACTTTGATTAAACCTTTAACATAGACAGCAGGGCTGATTTCCAGTGCGTAATCCCAATGAGATGTAATGATTTTTGCTGGTAAGGTTATATCCCAATAAGAAGTTTCTTCATCTGGAGTTTAGAGTCCACATCCCAACAACCTCTTACTTTCCACCATATTGCACATCCCTCACTTTGACCTCCCTTTTCTGATTTTCTGCTTTCAGACACCCAAGAATCGCTGTTTGCCCCAGGAAGAGGAAAGTAACAGAACAGGTCTGATGAAAAAAAATCTAACACTCACAGCAATCAATTCAGACACTTGCACTGCACATATAATACAGGTTAGTATTGAGCCTGGATCTGAGTTTTGCACATCACTGGGCAGAAGTAAGTTATAGCCAAACCAGGGGAAATGGTTGGTTTGTTAATTCACTGAAGGACTAGCTGACATACAAGTATTGTTGCAGGACTCTTGTGAATCTAATTGAGACAATGTACAAACTAATGGGTGTGCTCACAAAGATGCTGAGTGCATTGGTTGGTCTACCAGGTAGCCTCCTTTATAATCAAAGAGCATGGAGGAATCTGTTCCAAGTTGGCAGAGGTCACGGTGCAGAAACTCCCCTCTCTACCACTTCACCTTCCTGTTGCGTTGCAGACCCAGAAGTATTACAGCTACAAACCTCCTTCCTGTTCCAACCTTGTGCGGATATGTCCTGAAATCCTTTATTCTCTCAGTGAGTATGCAGGAACACACCTGCTGAACCCAGCAACGCACCACAATACCTTCAAGAATACTCTAGAGTTTTTCCAAAAGCAGGAATTATTCAAGGTTACCTTAGCTGTGAGTTGGAACTTTAAGCAATACCATTGCAGGAACCCTCATGCAGCTCAATACTTGCTATTTGAGGCGTCACAAACAAATCCACTGACTGGATCTGCCTTGTTCAGGTTTGGGCATCACATCTGCCCGTAAGCTGAGTGACCTCATAACAGCATTGCTTCCAGAAGATACAGGTCCCCCTTGCAAACTCCCTTCTCAGTACAGTACATCACTCGTGTAAATTGTGCCACACTCAGCTGGAGATGCAGTTTACACCACAAAGAGAGTGATCCCTTTCCATGGATTCATCTCCAGTAGCACGACAGTTCAAATTTTGTTCCCTAAAATTTTGCAGTCAGAAATCAGATAGTGCAATTGTAACGCACAAAGTATCAAAGGATTTTAAAATCTTGAATCAGTCCAGGTTGTTCTTTTTAGTTTTATTTATTTGGTCCAAACATTTGGAATGTTTTGCTTTTCATTGTTGTCAGCTAAGATGGTGTCTCAAAATTTCTACCATGTCAGAACAGGCCATTCAGCCCAGCAAGACCACACCAACCCTCTGAAGAGCATCCCACCCAGACCCACCCTCCTACCCTGTATTTCCCATGGCTAACACACTGAACCTATGCATCCTTAGGCAATGGCAATTGAACATGGACAATCCACCTAACTTGCACATCTTTGGACTGTTGGAGGAAACCAGAGTACCCAGACAAAACCCACTCAGACACAGGGAGAATGTGCAAACTCCCTACAGACGGTTGCCTGGGGGTGGAATCGAACTCGGGTCCCTGGCGCTGTGAGGTAGCAGTGCTAACTACTGAGCCACCGTGCCACCTGTGTCATTAGGATCCAATTGCAATTTGTTTCCTTACTGTACAAAATCTTTCATTATATATTCGCTTAAATGAAACTGGATGTGTTACTACCTGGGAGAAGAATTGGGGCAAAAAATACACTAGCTGCATGTTTAGTTTTGTCTGCATGACATGATTTGGACAGCATTTGTTCACATCTTCTTGAATGGTAAAATAATTTCAAATTGTGAGTGGCATTTGTCTTTAAGCAACTGACCTGCAAAAGATGAACTGCAACTGTTGGTACCTGTACTTAGAGGGAAGTGAAAATGTGGCAGTCTAATTAGTTGGGAGTCAATTATTTTAATTACAAAAATATTCAATTAAACCATGTTTAACTGCTCATATAAATCCCACTAGAGAATAAATCATGCCCATTTACTCTGTGTGAGGGATTTGACTTGCATTCATGGATAACAAACCATTATCAGATTAATTATATCAGACTTTTCCACAGTGGCAATAATTACAATCGCAAGAAATTCATTCCTAACATGTACAACAGCTTTGACCCAAAGAAATGTAGTTGAATAACTTGAGCACTAAGCACCAGATGGAAAATAAAATCCCTTTTATGATAGATTTTCAAAGATTTTAGTCAATTTTACCAATATGTTCGTTGTTTTATGTACGGTGGATTTATTTCTAGCTAAGGATAAGGGGCAAGAAACTGGGATTGTTTGCATCCATTTTTTTCTGGATCGCGAGTGCCCTTAAAATTTCAAAACAGCTTCTGCAAAATTAAGTGCATTCTTCTAGGACAGAATATGTAGGATGGCATCAGCACACATTCAGTATGTGTCAACCAAAAGTATGCAGGACAGGTAAATCGTTATGTCAGACGGTATCAACACTGGCCATGATGTGGAGGTGCCGGTGTTGGACTGGAGCCGACAAGGTCAGAAGTCACATGACACCAGGTTACGGTCCAACAGGTTTATTTGAAATCACAAGCTTTCAAAGCATGCTCCTTCATCCACCTGACAAAGGAGCAGCACTCCAAAAGCGTGTGATTTCAAATAAACTTGTTGGACTGTAATCTGGTGTCATTTGACTTCTGATTGAACGGTAGCATTGCAATTTCTGAGTCAGAACTCCAGCGAAAATGCCTCACATCCTTGTACAGTTAACAAGTACTCAGTAGAAAAGGGAACACATCCACACCTCATCAGCGTCATTTAAAGGCATCATCAAGCACTTACAGGGAGCTGCTGTTGCGTTTCTTACGTTTTTTTCGCTTTGATTCTGCAAGTCACTGGTGTTTTCTGTGAATATTTAAAGGTATTATATTCTATAATGTCATGACTCACTGGAGTAGTGCAGTATAAAATCCAGCCCTTCCATTCTCAGAGTCGTCGTGTGTGAAAATTTTTAACTAAGCCATCGAATTGCCCTATTCTACCTATCTAATTCCAGTTAGAAGAGTATCAAGCCAGTCTTGTGTACCCAATAAGACAATAATTATTTATTGCAAACAAGTTGTCTTCAACCAGTGACAAAAAAGAACTAATAACCTATATAACTGTTTCAGAGGTAGTCGGAACTGCAGATGCTGGAGAATCTGAGATTACAAGGTGTAGAGCTGGATGAACACAGCAGGCCAAGCAGCATCAGAGGAGCAGGAA